>VCJN01002011.1:0-132689 GCA_006384855.1 Tetraselmis striata
CCACCGACGCCGCCGGCCGCCCCATCGCCATCCCGGCCATGGGCGCCGTCAGCTCGCACCAGATCGGCTCGCTCAGCGGCGCTCTACCACGGCGGCGCCTCCCTCGCGCGCCCCATCCCCAACCTCGGCTGCCTCTCCCTCTCCTACGGCCCCAAACCCTTCATGCTCACCGGCAGCTTTGCGGACAGCATGGACCCCGACGAGCACCTCTTGCGCTCGCCTCCCAACCACGCCGCGGCGGCCCGCTGCACCGCGGCTGAGCCCGCGCCGACCCACTGGACCGGCACCCGTGATGCTCAACAATGCTCACTTGCCCGCTGCTCCCCATGAAGCGTGCGGGGGACCACGCCGGTAGTATGTTTCCCTCACGCCTATCAGAGCAAGCACAGCCCCCCCCCCCCCCCCCCCCCCCACCACACACACGCCTCCCTCTTCTCACCCCCTTCTATAACCCCCCCCCCCCCCCTACCCCCACCGCCGAGCACTAGACCACTCGGCGCTATGTAGGTAACACCGCATGCAGACGCGCCAGCAGCGGCACGCAGGCAGTTATTTTCTATAATTTAAAGGGAGGCCCACCGCCTCAGTTTCCCTACGAGCTCCGATGTCCCTCCCGCGCCACTGTTGCGGGCGTCGGCAGTTTGGCGCTGCGGCTAATTGCTGCCAGGCTTAGATGCCTCGGCTGGATGACATTCACCACCGGGATGCCGGCCTGCGGCCGCGGCGACCGCTGCATGTACACTGTTAGCAGTGCTTTTCGATACTGTGGGCAGCCACTGAGCGGCAATCCGGACACTGACTCCGCCCAGAGGCAGTCAGCGTCACGTGGCGGGAGCAAAACTAAGCGCCGACTGTGACCTCTACTTTGCCACCACTGCTTCTTGTGTAGAATTGCAGTTCAGTGAACCTCGCTAATGCGCTAAAAACAGTATTGATACAGCTCACGATTATCGTCTACCGGATAATAAAATGCGCTGCACAACCAAAACCCTTGAACCAATGTCGGCAGCTATTCCGTTTATACTGGTATTGAGATTTGAAACAGTCTCAAAAATGTGATTGGGCGCCGAGGGTGACGCATTTTCTCTTGCTGATATCAGATCACAATACGGATTCCTAGATTCAGAAGCTATAATCCCTTTATAGTGATGCCAAAATCGGTCAATCTGTACCTGCTAAGTATATTTTACATTACCATATGTGCAACAGCCGCAGATATTAACCTACGTAAAGGACATTAAGCTCTCTGAATTCTTTCGATAATTGACTGAAAGTCGTTCTACTCTAAGAATGCGAGCTTGCTTTCACATGAGTTCAAAGTACTGCAAACTACGATTGAGGTCAAAGGGCAATGTATTGCTTGGCGCCGGCAAACCTTGCTATGGTCTCACGCTGCCAAATGCTCTAGGATGAGCCGAACGACAGCAGCACTGCCGTTGGTCGCCCTCCTTGCTCTCCCCCAATCCATGGGATCGAACCCAGGGGCGAGCACGGGATATGTCCGCAGCTCTTCCATAGACGCAAACTCCGGTCGAAGGCTCGCCTTGAAGAGGGCCAAGTCGAGTGCGACGACGATCTCCACCCGACCGTACTGTTCGACTTGGCACCGTGCCTCGTCCAGGAGCCCAGGCGACCCCGAGGCAATATAAAAGAGCAGTTGCTGGTGGACTGCTGCTCGAGTGAGCCTCCAGAGAGAGATTCCGATCTACGAGCTCGCGAACATGCTCAGTTTCCCTCGAAACGGCTTCCAAACTCCAGCATCCGCGATCTGTCGTCTTAGAGTCGCGATTTCTTGGCAGAGGAGGCGATGCTGATTGCCGTGCTTTCTACCATTCGTGTGGGTCCCAATCACGCGGTGCTTCATCATCCAGCCGGTATCGCACAGGTCGCAGCGCGCATACATGCCGTCTTGTTCTACGTTACGCCACATCGCCGCCACGCGGTTGCGGGGGGTACCCGCGAGTCCAGATAGAGTAGGGCGTACTCTGTTGACGGTACTTGAATTTCCAACAACTTATTCCAGTCGTCCATAAGATTGACAATGAAACTGTCGACGCGTGTTCGAGTTCGATGGCAACCAACTTGTGTTTTTGATCAGTCTCTGTGACAAATTGAGACTGTCACCGCGTTGATGGGGGGCCGGGGGGGGAGGGGGTGGAGTCAAAAATATGTAGCAGAAAATATACAGCAGCGGAATGGTACACGCGGCACTGTTTCAGGCTGCGGCAGCAGCAATGCTGCAATGATGGGCTCAAGGGAGGCTTGCAGTTAAATGGCGGTTCTGCAGACTGTCTTTTCTAACATAATATGGGGGTGTTTTAATCGGTCCTTAAGAAAATGGAAACGTCTGGAAGCTAAATGGATTAGGTATGGCAATTTCTCCAAGCAATGGCGTGACTGCCAAACTCAAAATATTGGACCAATGGTAGTAGGCTAACACACTATATATGGCTTCTTTGAAGCTTGCTTCTTAAATCAAGAGTGTCTGATTCTCAGGGACTGGCCGCCTTCCTCATCCTGCAGCTACGACGTTTAATACTACCCAGTAACATTGCTTGGGAATCCTATTACAGTACTACGTACCAGCATCATTGTGTCAGAGGCTCAGACTTGATGATACTTCTGCGTGAAGTTTGTGTGGCACCGGCCTTGTGCCCAGATATCTCCCGAGCACTCGGACTGCCATGACACGTACGGTCCAGCAGGGTAAGCTGATCACCTCCGCGCTGCTGTTGGTTGCGCTTCTTCCAATCTAATCGGCATCGGCAACCAGCTGGTCTTGCAGCATAGGTCCCAGCGCGTCGCCCTGCGAAACGACACGCTGTTGACGCGGAACATCGCGCAGGCTGCCATACTCTGAGACATAGCATACATGCCGAATGATTGTATTTTGATCCTCTCATCGGCACGGGGCAATGGTCGCAGTTAGCAGCTATCAGAACCACCGAGGCTGCATCACCGACGATGGAGAGACAGCATCACTAGGTTTTACATTGAAACTGGCTGATACATTATCATCGCCATTTTTGAAATACTACCCTGGATGGGCTACATGATGACTACCCGTACTAGCAACAGCCCGGCAAATTGTTTGCACAGTAGGGCTTAGAACGTATACATAGCACCCTCGTTTGGAAATGGCGAAACATCTTGCTACTAGCTCGCGCCAATGGTTCGCCGATCCATCCCAGCAACAGTTTCAGCAAGAGCTCGGCACAGTCGATAACTTGGCAATACGGCAGCTCAGACGTAGAAACATACATGTTATCGGTACAGGCTGACAGGGGCCAGAGTCGACGATGTTAAGAACAGGTCAGAGTCGTCCCTAATCGAGAAATCTCAACATGAATAATCTAACATGAATAATCCGGCTTTGATACGCTACAGTGCATTCTCGGCGCGGCAGTTGCAGTCGGCAGCGTAATATTCGAATCAGTCGAAGTACTACTCCTTATGCGTAGTAAAATGGGTGCCGGCAGACCGGCAATAAGCACTTTGGGATCGAGTGGTATATACCTTTAGCCACCCAGGCTTGTATTACGACCAGTACGCTGGCTGGGCGCCTTTGGCCTTTTCTGATCATAATTCCAATGCCATTTGCATTCTTTGAAATGTGTAATATCCCGGTGGACTTGCGTGCCGATCTCTTTAGACGGGAAGCACCCTCACGAGTCATGAATGGCCGCCTCGCCGGCGCCGCCCATCGCAGCCTGAACACCATGAGCGGGCACTGGTGCGCGTGGTGGCGAGTGGTTCGAAGCGCCCGCAGCAGCAGCGGCCAGGTACGGATCTGGCAGCAGGTACTTAGCGAGTATTCCATTAGATGGGTACAGTACTTGTACTAGCTAGAATTGCCGCCGCCAATCGTAGATAGTATTCCCGGGCTAGCGACCAAGGCGCAAACGCCCCGCCGGCCGCCGGTTTATCACTCGGTATCGGCATTTTTATAGTACGGGGCAAAAAGGAAAGACTGGCTGTTTTAAAAACTCTAGAGACTTCGCAGCCTATAACCGTCGCCGCCCTGCTGCTAGCCACAGCGCGCCGGCGGTAGCGCTGATATGGCAATAAATCGGCAATCAATAATAGCGGTCACTTGCTGCCAGCTGTCCTTTCCAGGGCGGAAGCCTCATGCAGATCAACTTCATGTCATCGCATTTCGCATTTGCTTGCCACATGCTGATCAGGGACGATCTGTTTTCTCATAATATAAAATGAAGCCTTTGCGGTCCAAACCGCGGGCTGCAGGTTGTTGCTATGACTACCGTCAGGCTCCACACAGGCCACCGCCGCGGCCAGTAGCCATCAGATGCAGCGGACTCGCATTGGGCAATTATCACGTGACGGCTCCGCCATCTGCAGGCGCGCGCCTGTGCCAGGCGGAGACTGCTCTCCAAATTAAATACCGTACGCGGAGGCCACCGCCAGGCGGGCGTCTCGGCGCTTCCGGAAGCTGCGCTGCATCTTGGCGATCAGGTTGAGCATGCGCGAGGCCCACAGCGTCTGCAGGATCATGACGCTGCGCTTCACGGCGCGCTCGTCCTGCCGCCGCAGTATGGCCACCAGCTCCTCCTCCTCCACCGCCTTCTGCTCGGTGGTTCCCAAACAAGCACGGGCAAGCAGCACGGCAGGGTCAGCTGTGTCTGGCAACAATGTCGCATTGTTTCAATTATTATAATAAAGTGGGCTAAATGCCCTACGAGCCACTCCCTAGTCTTGACGCACCTACCAGGAGTGAAGCCGGCTATAGTACGTCACCGCTCAAAATAACAAATAAATGTTGCACATTTACCATTTGCACCTATAACTACCGATATACCAGGCAACCATTGTCATTGCTTGATAATGAGTGCTGTGCGTCAATAATAGGCGATGAAATTTCAAGCACGAAAGTAATAATCAAATGCCGTGGTGCATGGGCGATACGGGGACTATATAGAGATATCGAGAAGGGGTACTTTTTTCGGCATGCGGACAGGGTTTTTCCGGTGTCAAATGGTGTAGTCCATACGAGAACATATCCGTCTAACGGATATCCGCAGTGATTTTCACGCAGCCAAGTCTGTGCGCTATAGGATGATGAATCCGCTCTTCCTAGATTGATATATTGCTTTCGATAATAACATATACATATATACATTTATATACATTTATATATTCATGTATGGCATACAGTATTACGTCCTTGATCAATACATTCATATGAAGTCCTCCGCCCCATGAATTCTTTTTAATACTGGCCCACGGCCCTCTCATCCGCAAGGCGCACCTCCTTGCGGGCCGCGAGGTACTCCAGCGCCTCCACCAGGTCCGTCGCCGCGGGGCGCGCCTCAGGGTCCATCTTGAAGCACCACTCGATGATGAGGCGCAGCCCGAGCGGACACTTGGCGGGGATGGCGGGCCGCTTGTTGAAAAAGGCCACCGCCACAACCAGCTGCGCGTGGTGCACCAGCTCCTGCAGATGGGAAGGGCGCATAGGGGTGCGGGTGTGAGCGGCGGCAATGCAGCGGAGTAGGCCACCCCCCTGTTGGGCGGTCAGCCCTTACCAGGGTATTCAATCTTCTTCTAATAAAACTTTCTCCCACTTACCTACTTCCGGATGATTTGATGTCAAAGCACCACAAATTTAATAAGGGTTTGGCAAGTACTGTTTCTAGCTAGGGCTGATGACCGCGTCTCCCGCCGCAGACTTGTCAATTTTGGGCCAGCGCTTACAACAAATGAAAAAGTGCTAATAATTGACGCACAGAGAGTAAACAAAATACACCGAAATTTTGCACATTTATAGATATATGTTTATATGTTATCAAGTATGTTGTGCGACAAAATAATCAATTTCTTTGCATGTGTCTGCGTCATCAATACATCAATCACATCGCCAAAGATAATGAAGGGCAGGAGTTTTTTCGGCTGCTTTCATTAATGTTGCATTGAAGGGGGGGGGGGGGGGATGTAAAGACCTTGAAAGGCATCTCGCCAGTGACTATCTCCAGGAGCATGCATCCAAACGCATAGATGTCGCCCTTGATGGAGTTCTGCACAGCGGCACAGCGCACCGAGGGTCATGTCACACAGGAAGGTCGAGCCAGGCCAGGGAACCCAGGGGGGGGGGGGGGGGGAGACCTGGTTTTGGAACTGCTCGGGGGCCATGTAGTGCGAGTCCCCGTTCATGGCGACGGGTACGAGGTTGCGCTGGCTCAGGTCGATTGCGAGGCCAAAGTTGATGAGCTTCCCCTGTGGGCAACAAGGACCCGGAGTTTTGGAGGCGGAGCTTAGGAACTAAACCCTAATAATCTCCAAAATGCGGGCCATGTCGCCCAAGGAAGGGAAAGCTGAAGTCGTGATGGCATGACATAGCTCGAGGCTAGCATGAGCAGCGCCCCGGCATGAGTGCGCCATTGGGGACGGCAGCCGGCAGCAGCGCACCTTGCCGGCGTTGTCGAGCAGCAGGTTGGCGGGCCGGAGGTCGCGGTGGACGACGCCCGCGGGGTGCAGCTCCGCCAGCCCGCGCGCAGCCTGCCGGCGCGCGCATTCCGAGCAAACCCGCAGCTGAGTCACCGCACCGTCCCAAACAGGATGCAGTAATAGCAGCCCGCGCGCTGAAAGCAACTAAGCAATAATTACAGAAAGATAAATCCGCATGTGTGAAGCGCATGGTTCAGCGGCTGTGAACGATGCATGCAGGCAATGACTGCACACGTTGCAGTGATCCGTGCTGCTTGTTCCACACAGCGTACGTAATCGGCATATTGGCGTACGTTTCATGCCTACAGACCTGAGGGTCCAATGCCAATACGAACTCCCCCTCTGCAAAACGAGAAGGGTAAACCTGGAAATCTAAAGGGTGAACGGCGTCGTTAACGGCCTACTTGAATTAAACGTGTCTATACATGTAATTATGCAAGTCGACAGAACAATTTTCTATTTCCTTAACATACACGAAGTCTACTCAAATATATCACGGACGTTGATTTGAAATGTGCGCCTATTTCCCCGGTACACTGTGCAGGGAGTTATCTATAGAGGTTTATTATATATGAGTTTTAACAGCTTGCAGATGCACGAAATTCTACGGTTTTCTTCAAGATCTATATTGCAGTATGAATCACTTCCGCAACTGCGCATGCTGGAGAGTTTTGTAGCAGTAAGGAGGTGGGCGCTGTGTAGCCACAATTGCGGCTATCCCGAGGGAGCCCTGACGGCCGTAAATCCGCAGCAAGGCGCCATGTCGAGGAGGCGCACGGCCCCTGGGGGGGGGGGGGGGGGGGGGCACCTGGATGGCCAGCTCGATGGCGCGGGCGTACTTCAGGCCGCTCTTTGACTTGCTGATGAGGGACTGCGCGCTGCCGCCGCCGAGGTACTCCATCATCAGCCCGCGCTCCGTCGGCTGATGGTCCATTCGTGGTGGCGAATGGCAGCAGCTTCAGGGTCAGCGTGTATGGGTGCGTTGCGGACACATGCGCACAGTAGCTCCGGGTTGGCGGCATGCGGCACCGGAAAGAGCGAAGCGCGCACGTGGTGGCCGCCGATTGCCCGAGCAACGAGAGTTGACACACAGCAGTTGCCATTGACAGCTACTGGGACCGTGGCTTTCTATGCGTTTTAGTACAAGCAGCCACACAGCCCGTGGATGATGTCCGTCATTGAGATGACATGGCCTGCAGGTAGGGTGGCTGCTTGGCGTCACTGTTATGCCTTATGCGAGCACTTTGACATGTGGTATTCTTGTAAATTATCAAAGTGGGAATGAAAAAACGGACGATGACACCGGCAACAGTCGAAGTAGTTCTACTGGCAGCTACTACATCCAATTAACACCGCGCATACTTCCGGTCATAAGAGCATTGATGCAGTGTTGAAGCTGGCCTTTGGTTTAGGGAAGGATGTTTGATTTGGGCCCGGGAGGGGAAAGAGGGGGGGTGGAGGGGGGGGGGGGGGACCTGCTGCAAGCTGGCGCCAAACAGGCGGACGACATTCTGCGCCGTGGTCAGCCGCACCAGCACGCGCGCCTCCACCTCGTACTGCGCCAGCTGCGGGGCCAGCTCCTCCTCCGCCGGCAGCTGGTCCAGCACCTGCGCAGCGGCACCAGCGCGGGCCGGCGGCTCAGCCCCCCCCCCCCCCCCCCCCCTCCCGACCACCATCGAAAGCCAGTAGCAGCTTCCCCATCATCCGAGGACAGGCGGACGCACGCCGCCGCACCTTGACGGCCACCATGTCCGGCCCGCGCTTGGCCTTGTACACGCTGCTGCCGCTGGCGCCTTTGCCCAGCAGCTGCTTGCCGGACACCATGACCTGCAGCTCCGGGTACGGCAGGTCGAGCGGGACCTGACAGGGATCGGCGACAAGACAGGGGAGCGGCGCCGCCCCGTCAGCGAGCGGGGGGGCATGGCAGCACCGCAACGGGGGTGCACAGAAGTGCTCCGTGCCGAGGCTTCCCTAACACCACGTTGACTCACAACATTGCGTCCCTCCCCCCACACACACGGCCTCCGGCCGTGTCGCGCCAAAGGGTCGGCGACGAAATATTCTCAGGAGATATTGCAATTTTCAAGGGGGGCAGAGGAACACGGTGGGGTGCTGAGCAGGACAAGCGGGGCAGGGGGGACCCCAGGGGGGGGGGGTGGGGGGGGCACCAGCGCCGCCAGCGCGGCGCGCTCGTCGCGCCTCCGCCGGAAGCTCTTCTGCATCTTGACGATGCAGTTGAGCATGCGCATGGCCCAGATGGTTTGCATCACCCGGATGTTGCCGCGCCCCTCCGGGTGCTCCCTGGCGTCGCGGTTTAGGATGCTGTCCAGTGCCTCCTCCTCGTAGGCCATCTGCGCGGCCGCCACCGCAGGCCGCCCGGGGTCAGCAACATTCACTGGGGCCATGGGCAGCGGCGGCTCGTCGGCAACATGTGACGCATGCTGCTGCAACAGCTCGCCCCTTGTTGCTATCTAGGGACTTGTTGATCCTCAACAGGACCAAGATGATGTCATTTGGACTAGGCGCAGGAGCGAACAAGTGCAAGTGGGGGGGGGGGGGGGGGGGGGGGGGGGGGATCACCTCGTCCTGCTGCTGCAAGTAGCGCAGCGCCTCGGAGAGCTCGGCGGCTGTGGGGCGGGAGTCGGGGTCGGACTTGAAGCACCTTCAGATGGAAAGGCAGACCCAGGGTCAGGCCGGAAATTGCGGCTCGCCGAGGCATAGGCAACTGTGGTGGCAGGCAATGTTTGGAGATCGAAGCGGTGGGCGAGGCACGTTGGCGAGGCATGCGAAGGCGGCAGCGGGCGGCTTGCAAGGCCATGGCCGCCCACGCTCTCTCAAGCACTGGCTGCCAGGTCGCATGACAGGTAGCTCAAATGGCAGCTCAAACAATAAACCGGCAGCACAAATGGCAACTCTGTGATTCAACGCTTTGATAGCTAATCCCAACAAGGGATCACGCCATTAAGGATACCTTTCAATGCCAACCATGCTAATTGGTGCATTGACACTGGACAATAGAGAGGGACAGGGACATCCCAGGGTATGGGAGGAGCTGGCGTTAGGCAGGGTTGCTGGTGAGCAAGGGTGGGGGGGAGGGGGGGGGAGGCGGGGGGGGGGGGGGGGGGGGGGGTGGAGGCGCACCACTCAATAACACGACGCAGCCCGGGCGGGCAGTGGTCCGGAATGGCGGGCCGCTTGTCCATGAACGCGACCGCCACCACCACCTGCGCGTAGTGCTTCAGCTCCTGGGGAGGAGGGAGGAGGGGGGGGGGGGGGGGGGGGGGGGGGGAGAGCGCCACACGCGGCGGTGCTCAGTGCCATGTCCTTACCGCACAAGCCCCCAGCCCCCCCCCCCCCCCACCACCCCCCCCTTCTGAGCCAACGTGAGCCGACAGAGCCTTGGAGGCCTCGCTGTCGGCATCCCTTGGGCACTTAAGCAAAGGGTGCAAGGTCGCAAGGCCTTACGGAAGGGACCAGGCTGGGAAGGAGGGAAAACCTTGAAGATATGTTCACGGCTGATCATCTCCAGCAGCACGCAGCCCAGGGCGTAAACGTCCGCCTTCAGGGTGTTCTGTGAAAGGGAGAAACGGGAGAAGAGAGGGCAACGTGGTGCGGGGCGTGAGCGCCCCCCCCCCCCCCCCCCCCCCCCAAGAGCACACCCACACACACACCCATCCACCCCCCACCCACCCACCCACACACACACACACCCATCCACCCCTCCCCCCCCCCCCCCACACACACACGGGTACACCTACGGGTGCCGACGCACTTACAAGAGCCCTTATTATAAACCTCGAATCGGTTGCATGTAACCTATAAGAACGTCGGCTATAGTCCCGCTGTAGTTTTGTCTCCATTTGAGCGCTAGCAGGCATAGCGGGCTCTTATTCGCAGTGTTTTTATGACCGCATCGGGACCCGTAGCGCACGAGAAAAAGCCCTCGGGGGAGGGTGGGAAAGGTGGGAGGCACCTGGCCGTTGAAGAGCTCGGGTGCCATGTACGGAGCGGAGCCCGCCTTGTCCACAGGCACGAGGTGTGGGTTTTCCAAGTCGTGCGAGATGCCGAAGTCGATGAGCTTGGCCTGCGGCGCGCGACCATACACGCACGCCTCAGGATGCTGGCAAATAGGGCCGATACCCGAGCCGCCACACACATGATGGAATAGTTCCGCACTCGTCCGCCATACGAGTATGGAGGGACAGGTGTTGAACTAGGATGTGATAGCTGTGTATCAAGATTAGTTTGGTTCTGTGCTTGGCGCCCTGCGCCCCTGGCGGCGCACCTCCTTGGACCCCTCCACGAGCATCACGTTGGCGGGCTTGATGTCGCGGTGGATGATGCTCGGGTGCAGGTCCTCCAGGGCTTGGGAGATCTGCGGGCCACAGCCAGCCGCGTCAGCGATGGCATGAAAACCAGTGTCCGCGAGCCTGCAAGGTGGCCGAGTTCGAACGTGGACAGCTACCTGCACAGAGTCACCGCCATGGGTTGGCGAGCAGGTGCGGTCACAGGATTAACAAGTATAAACTGATTCCTGGCATGCAAACGCATCGCTGTGCAAATTCACGCGTGCAGATACGCAGCCGTACGTACCGTAAGGCTACGGTGGGGCTGTGGCAGCATACCCGATGACTAACTTCACACGCTGCCCCTCTCTCTCAACACCTAATATGAGCACAAATCATCTGTCTGCGTTGTAAAACTATCAGGTAAACAAATGCGCACATGCGCTCTTTCACTTCCGACTCGCTGCTGCTGTGTTTCAAGGCGGGGAAGCGAAAGGGGACCGGGAGGGGGGGGGGGGGGGGGGGGGGGGGGGCTTGCCTCCAGCCCCAACTGCAGGATGCGCCTGTAGCTGAGCTCTGCGGACTCTTTGTGGATGAGGTGGTCCAGCGTGGGGCCGCCGATGTACTCGAGCACCATTGCGTAGTTGGGCTGGGTGATGAGGGCGGCCGTCACATGCCCAAAAATGGGAGTTTGGGGGTCAGGCACCAGTCAGGGCGTGCCAGGGGGGCGGCGGGGGAGATACACATGCAACAATGTGTATCTGCAGTGGGAGAAGAGGGGTGGGGTGAGATATGGGAACAGTTGGGAGGGGGGGGGGGGGGGGGCAGCACCTCGGTGAGGCAGGCCCCGTGCAGCCGGATGACCTTGCGCGAGCTGAGCCGCGCCAGGATGCGCGCCTCGATCTCAAACGTGCGCAGCTGCATCTCCTTCTCCTCCTGTGGCATGTCTGTGAGGAGCACCTGCGCTCCGCCGAGGCAGACATCTCACCCATCAGCCTTTGCAGTGATGAAGCGGCAGGAGCGAAACCCCTCCATCGAGCACCTCAATGCAGCAACCCAATACCTGCCTCCAGCCGCTAGGACCAGCACAGGTTCGGGCACCCCAATAATAAACCGGCGGTGTATAAGCCTTCGATCCGGGTTGTGTACAACCGATAGGAACACTGGCTATGACCCCGCTATAGTTTCATCTGCCTCCGGCCTCAGAGAGGTAGAGCCGGCCTCTAAAAGCAGTGTTTGTATTACCACGCCGGGATCCTTGTCACTGCCTGCAGAACAACACGACTGAATCTGTACGGCTAGATGCTCATGTCTGACGAGAGCATCGTTTATAACGCCGCACAGTGAGGGCATCTAGCCGAGTTTAGAAAACCGCTGTCCTCAATGTTGCCGCCATACTAATACTGTATTGTCTGCACAGGCCGCGGTGTGGGCGAAACCTGTTCCTCATGATTCTGCAGAATGGTCACAGCGGTGAAACAAACATCGCACTACGGCCCGCGCGTTGTCTTAATCTGCGCTTCACGCGGAGGCTGTGAACGGAGTTCCAAAGTGTTGGCCGCGGAGGGCCCCCGGCGGGCGTGGTGCCAGAGCAGAGGGAGGCGCACCTTCACCGCCACCGGCGCGCCGTTGCGCGTGGTGCGGAACACCTTCCCGAAGGCGCCCTTGCCGATGACCTCCGCACCCGGCGCACTGATCAAGGCCTCCACCTCCTCCCACTCCATGTCCATGTAAGGCTCCATCTCGTCCTGCACGCCGCCCGCCCAGCTTCAGCCGCTCTCCCCGCCGCATCCTTCCTCCTCCTCTTTCAACCCTCCCCCCCCCCCCCCCCCCCCCCCCCCCCCCCGCCCCCTGTGTAGCAAGGGCCCCACGCCCCGGTAGCCACACCTGCCGGCGTCCAAGCCTTCCACGAGGTGGTGCAGCCTTCTCCCCCGCCCCCCTCCCCCCCCCCAACACGCACACGCACGCGCAGGCGCACCCAGCCTTCCGGGCATACTCTGGGCGAGGGCGCCAAGATTGGGGACAGAGGTGGCTTAGGGCCTCCGCACCGTAGAGGCCATCGCGATGTCGTCGTCCTCGCCGCTGCCAGTCGCCGCCGCTGCCGCGAGCGCCGCCGCCTGCGCCTCGATCAGCTGCACCTCCTCCACGTCCACCAGCTCCAAGGCGGGCGCCACCGCCGCCGCTTCCGTCTCCGCCGCCTGCGAGGGCCCCGCCTTCATGCTGCGCGCCAGGTCCGCCAGCAGCTCCTCCACCGCCAGGCTCGCCTCTGCGCGCCGCACCGACGCCTCGTTTGCCGCCGCCAGCGCCGACGAAGCCGTTGCCACCGCCTGCGTGCCCTTGCCGCTGGCGCCCGACACCTCAGCTGCCACGCTCTTCGCGCTGCCCTCCAGCGACGCCTCCGCTGCCTGCACTGACTGGCCGGCCTGCACGTACGCACAGACAACGGGCACATGATTTCCCTCCACAACAAAAAAATTCACATACTGCTCTGGGAAGCATCGTTGGACCAGTCCAGGAGGCGCACCTGCCCCTCCGCCGCCCCCTCCACCACGGTCTCCTCCGGCCCCATGCCCATCAGCTCGCGCATCGCTGCAATCGCCTCCGCCTGCTCCCGCGACGCCTCCTCCGCCGTGGCCGCCACCGCCACCGCCGCATCGGCGCGCGCCTTACCCACTGCCGCGGTAGCCGCCTCGTCGCCGCCCGCCTGACCCGCCGCCGCCTCGGCGCGCATGAGCTCCAGCATGCGCGCCATCGCCGCCGAGTGGCGGTCCGCCGCGTCGTTGGCCTGCGCGCTGGCGCTGCGCGCCGCGGTCACCTTGGCCTTCTCCGCTTTGCCGCTCGGGGTGTCGCGCGGCTTCTGCTTCGCCAGCATCTCGTCCATCTTCCCCATCGCCTCCTTGTGCGCCTCCGCCGACTTGGCGGCCTTTGCCGCCACGGCCGCCGCCGCCTCCTGCTGCGCCTTCGCCTCCTCCATGCTGCTCTCAAAGGACTGCAGCCGGTACGTGACAGGCGCCATGCTTGCAGGCGCTTTGCTGCCAGTTGCCTGAAGGGCAGGGAGGGGCATGTAAGTGGACGGAGGGGGAGGGGAGGGGCATGGCGAGGTGAAAACGCCCCAAAAGCGCTGACCGCTGTGCTTCCGGCCTTCAGGGTAGACTAGGTCAGGCGGCGCACCTTTGGTGGCACGGCGGCGCGCGGAGGTGGGGACTGGGTGTAAGGGAGAGCCTGGGCGCGCGGGGGGGGAGACTGGGTGTAAGGGGGAGGCTGGCCGCGGGGCGCCACGCTCTGCGGGGACAGAAGAGGCGGGCGGGCGGAGGGAGAAGGGGGGCGTGAGTGCGCTGGAAGAACGTGGGGTGAATTTCCCGAGACAATACCCTGAAACGCAGGTGCGTGGCATTATACGTTGTGCGCGCAGCAATCACGGCAGGCTGGGGAGGGGGAGGGGCATCGCCGCACCTGTGGCGGAGCATGCCTCGGCGCGCCCTGAGGAAAGGGGGGGGGGGGGGGGGGGGGGGGGGCAGACACAGGGAGGAGGATTTATCAAGGCAGATATGGGCGGCATGCATCACTTGGAGGGCGGCAGCGATGTGCTTCGTTCTTTCCCCCAGGGACAGGAGGGGCGACGATAGTGAAGCGGCGGCGGTGTTGCCGCGATGGGCCATCGGAAGCCGTCAGTGAGGTGTTTGTGGGCTGGCGGGGCGCCTACGTTGGCGGACCGTGAGCCCGGGCTGGCGTATAACTCCGGGCTGCCGGTATAGTATGCGACATCTGGGCGCGCCGGCGAGGTGTCCACGCGGCCCATAGGCCCCGCGCCCGGCGGCTTGGGTTGAGGCCAGTCGGAGGGCCACGGCACCGGGCCCCCGCCGATGGGGACGGCTCCTCCCCCGCCGGCGTAAGGGTTTGACACCGTGGGCTGCTGCCAGCTCGAGGGCCACGGCGCCGGGGCCTGCATCGACGGCCCGCCTGCGAAACGCTGCGGCGGGGGGTCGGGGCTCGGCTTGTCGCAGCAGTTGCCCATGGCGCCTGAGGATGCACAAGCAGGGAGCGGAGCAGCAGGTCCTGGGGCGGTGTTATTATTCCGGGGCTGATGAGTGGCCGCCGGCGCTTTACTCGGGAATAATGACGAAAACCCCAGCACGGAACCCTGACTGCAGGAGCTGGGTGACGGTGTTGCGATCTGCGGCGTGGAGCGGGCGGGAGAGGTCACAGGGGAGAGGGGTGGATGGGGTCCTGTTCCCCCTCTTATAAAGGCGATCACTGGCTTGAGGGCTCTGTCCCGCGACGATGCGGGCGGGTGTTGCGGTGGCCGTTGGTGATGCGCGGATGCCCGATGGCGGTTTTGCCAGTACGTACTGGGACTCGCTCGTAGCGACTACCGACCATACCGCCTGTGATAGCATTTCATGGATTTCCTTCAGGATTTCTGTGTGGATTTCTTGAATGTTGCAGCTAGCGCATGTAGTCGCTTTTCCACCTGCAATGGTGTGAATAAGAAAAAGGACAGTGACAAATATACTAGCACCGGTGTGAATTTTAAAATGGGCAGCAGCAATAAATCCACCTATACTGCTAAAAGTTTCTACTTTTACCTCAGGGCTTAAACATATACTGCTAAAAGTATTTGAGCCGATGTGGGCTGTCCAGCTTCGCGCTGCTCATACCCGTGTCGTTGACGAGTGTGGAGACGCGGTGCTCGAGGATTTAGCGGGGCCGTTGGCCTCTGCCCTAAAGTTGCTCCCCTCCAAGCGCTCTCACGTTGCCCGTGCCGGTTGCTCGGCCGTTGGGGCTGAGCCGGCGTCTGCGATGCGCTCGGCGGCCGAGTGACCTCCAAGCTATCCCGCATTACTCGGACTTCCCCTTGCACTCCATGCGGAAAGTCCAGGGAAACCCTGAGCCACCGTATTCACACGGTCCGCTTCGCAAGGCTTGCTGCGCGTATGCCTACAAGCGGCCCTGACAGCAACCGCTTCCGAGGCCGCCTCTTACGCGCTGCGACAGCGTTCCTGGTGACTGATCCTCCAAGTGAGGGTCGCCTTGGTGAAGTCCGTGAGCGTTCCCCTGAGTACTACGATTCCATGTTCCGCGTTGCCGCTTGCCGCCCTTTTGGCCTTCCGGCGGCTCATGTCCTCTCCCTTGGCGAGCCATGCCCTTGTGCTTTTTGCTCCTTCTCGGTACATGGTATGCTGGCCGGTTTTGAGGATGCTGGCGTGGGATTCACTCCAATTTGGGCGGTCGCGTACGCTGATCACGTGGCACGTTGCTCTGGGGGCGACACATGGCAATCACGCCGCACACGAGTGGGCGGCACATGGCCTTTCCGACGTTTTCCACGACGTGAAGTCGGCGTTGGGCGTGGGTGTCCAGATCCTCACGGACCCGTCGGTGCTTGTTTCTCTTCCAAAGGGCAGCGACGGCCGGCCGGCCGATGTTGGGATTTCTGGGTATGGTGGTATCCGCGGGAACACGGTTGCTGTCGAGACCACCATTGCCCCTATCGTCGGCGTGTCAAGCTCGGATCCAACGACTGCATTGCGGGCTGCAAAGCGCCACAAAATCCAGAAGTGTGACGAGGGTGTCCGAAACGCCGCCGGCATGCTTCGCTTTGTTCCTTTCGCTGTTTCCGAGTTCGGCTCGCTGGCCCCGCACGTTGAGGACTTCTTGGAGCTCGCTAAAGCTAGCCACACACACACTGGCCAAAAAATCGGCCAGCTCTTGTTTGCGTGGCGCCGCCGTTTCTCCTTGCTCATCAACATGGCACATGCACACAATGTTCTTGGCGGGGCCGTGGCCGTGCGCGCGGCACGTGATGGTGCTCTTGCGCCTGCGCCGCGTCGCTCGTCGGCTTATGTTGCTATGACCCGGGTCATTGGCTGCAAGCGTCCTCGCCGCGGCTGATGGCCTACTCCGGGGCGGTGGTCCCTTTGGTTCCTGGCAGCTTGGCGACTTCGTGGTTCCCTTGGCTCCCCCTTGGCGCTTGGCTCCCTGGCCTCTGCTCGACCTTGGTTTCAGGCCTATGTCTCTCTTTTGCTAGCAACATTTCATAGTTGCTGTGAGTTCTGTTTGTAGTGCGCATTTGTTAAAGCCCTGATGTAAAAAATGCTAAAAGTAGTATACTAAAAGATCAACACAGTCCGCCGCTCCGCCAAGAGGCAGCCCGCATCCCGCATGATGAGGCGGGATGGATGTGTGATTTCAAAGTTGAGTATGGTTTTGCCAGCAGAAAGGTCGCGCAGGCTGTTTTACACGGACAAGAGCCGAAATGTTCGAAACGTGGTTATGGGTTTCCTCCCTTTCCCTACCCGCTTTTCGGCTACAGCGCTGCTCAGTGGTACGGGAACTAGGCACCTGTCGTTGCGCCCTTTAGGGGGTGCAGCACAATTAGACATAAAAGCAGCCATAACAGCTGAGCCTTCCATCTTCCAGTTTTCGCCACGTTACACGCAGCGATGTTAAAATTGTCTCGTAACCTGTTGCGAGCAAGGTCACCTCAGGTTGTTAAACACCACACCCGGCTCACCGTGTGTGATAATCTCATCCGTACGTCCGTGCGTTGCCATGTCAGATGGAGAGGAACCCATCGTTGAGCCGACGCTCGAATCGCGGAGCATACGTGAAGGCCCAATCTACATGGCTGCACGAGCTTGCAACGGCGTTTGCGCAATTAACGGCTCGTGATCGTGTTGCTGGTGGAGGTTGGGCACATGGCTTCGTCTCCGGGCAGCGCATCGCGGGACAGCCGACAGGCAGCGGGGGAGCCGCAGAGCGCCCCGACTTGCTAGAGCCAGCCCAGAGCGGCCGTGTCGGAGCAAAATCCGGGAGTGACGAGGACGACAACCTCGCGGTGCCAAAGCTATTGCAACGAGCAGAGTCTGGTTACGAGGCCGTTCGACCGGTCAGCCGAGTGCCTGGACTCTTCCCCCTGAGCACCGACCTAACGAACGGGTACCTCAAGCAGGATGACCGGCGTCTGCCGGCCCAGCAGGAGTATCTTTGGGTGTGTTTCGGCGCCCACATGGCCTCGCACTTTTCGTAGCTCTCGACGAGCTGCTGCCCTACGTCCCTGCTGCAAATCAAGACTTCACCGCCTACCTCGCGCATGCTCGGAATCACGCCGAAGCCATCGACAAGGCGTTTCGTTTTCGTCTGGCCTTCCTACGGAGGCCTAACGAGGTCAAGCGTGTGCACAGTGATCAACAAGGCGGCTTTTCCGGACGTGCTGCGAGCCCAACAATTTCAGCATGCTTCTGAGCATATAGGCTCGGCGATTTTGGGGACCTCATGAAGGACTACGGGCGTCGCGTCCTCGAGGCGACAATTGTAAGCCGCGGAATAAACGCTACCGCTACTGTTCAAGTGGCGGTGGCAGTTGCAGGACGCGGGCGTGAACGTGGGCGTGGTGGCGGGCGCGGGCGTGCCCGCGAAGGTGAGCACGAGTGACGGTGTGGGGCGCCTTTCGTCGGAGTTGTTGGCGCTTTGCGAGGCCACCTTTCGGTGACCGCTGCGAGGCGAACCCTAGCAGCTCAACGACGGGATGAGCGCCATGTGTCGGGAGCATAACCCCCACCCACCCCCCCACCTTTACAGACTTCATTTAGACCTTCCTCGGTGCGGCGCTTCATACAGCTACAGCCGAGCGAGTGCGGCTCAACCATCCGCACACTTGCGCATGGCGGCTCAACAAACCGCCTCCCGTACCATCTCATCGCTGCGTCAGTCGGTTGTCACACTGCGTGTTACAACCGGTTTGCAACGACCAAACTTCGCGCGTGTACGTTACGCGTGTAACAGGCGCTACGAGCGCGGAGGGCGCGCGGGGCGGCCCTCCTATCTGAACCTAGCCCCGCAACCCTGTGCGGGTGATGCTGCAAACCCGTCCAGCAACTACCGGCCAACCGCCGAAAACCTAACTGCTACCACCGAGTACTTCGCTAACATGAGCCGACCTTTTGTTACTCTGTCGGCCAAGCGCCGCACTTACGTAATTGACGAGCCCGAAGATGTTGCCCCTTGGGTTGCTTCACTCCGGTCTCGGCTGCAGGATGGGTTCGGCTCAGACGAGCTAGGGCAGCGGACCTTCGATCTACTCTCCAGCTCCCTCACCGCTCAGACACTCAAGAGCTACGCTGGCAGATTGTCTCGGTTCGCGAAGTTCTGTCACGACTCCAAGATAGAACATCAGCCCGTTGAAGGCGACTACGATTGCTACTGTCGTTCGGTACATTGCTTGGGTTGGTGAGCGGGGGCACATTGGGGCTAAGTCGCGGCAATCCTACTTTTCTGCAATCAACACGCCCTTCGAGCTGCACAACCTCGACCAAGGACAACATGCACTTACCGCAGCTCGTCGTGGCCTGATACTACGGCAGCACCGCTTGGAGGCTGCCCCTTTCCGAGTCCCTCTCCCTGCTGATGTCGCTTACAGCTTCGTCGAGCAGGCAGAGTTGATTGTGTCTGCTCCCATCCCTGAGTACTAGTACAACTTCCGAGCCCTTGTGGCGTCGGTTGTCAACTTCATGATCTTTGCCAGGGGACTTACTGGCCGAGTGCGGGATGTGCATGTCGACGATTACAACATTACCCTGGAGGTGTAAATTAAAGAAAGGCCGCGCTGGTCGGCGTGGTCCCGACGACCGGAGCGTGCTGCTCTTTCCAGTGTCGGAGCACCCCCGCATTGCGCGTCTCCTGCACCACTTCATCGACCACGTACAGTTTGCTTCCATGGTTCCTGTTGCCTTGCCTGAAACTAACTTCTGGGCGGTCACCCGAGCGAGCAGTCCAATTCTTGGGCCGCCGCCACCATGTCTGTCTGGCTCTCTACGGCCGTTCGTCTTGTCGGTGCTGCCCCTCCCGCCGGCACTTCATGGAGCTCACACAGCCTTCGCAAGGGAGCAGCGTTTGCCGCTAACGCCATCGGAACTCCACTGTCCCACATTCGCTACCAAGGCGGCTGGCCCACTAACTCCGACGTCGTTATGGACTACATCGATCGCAACGTCCTTCCTTCGTCTGGCGCGTGGTTCTTCTTCGGCCACACCGCGCCCCTCCGCCACTTCCAAGTCCAACAAGACTCCGCAGCGGTGGCCTTCCCGGTGCCCCCTTCATGACCTGGCGATACCCCTTCTCCGTCAGCAATCCACCGCTCTCTCCGTTCACTCAACACTGGCAAATGCAGACCCAACTTTGAAATGTTCTAAGCTTGTTTATGGGGTTTCCTCCCTTTCCCTAACCGCTTTTCGGCTACAGTATTGCTGAGTGGTACGTGAACTAGGCACCAGGGTTGGGTTGCAGTATCTATTGCACTGCAAACTGCAGAAACTGCAGCATGAAGTTAAGCTACTGCACTGCAGCCTGCAGTACTTCCCGAAAAGGGGCTGCAGTGCAGTTACCCAAAGTGCCCCAAATCTCACTGGATAACGTTTGGATGGCGCCCGCCTGTGATAATAAGCCGTATGGCGACGGTTCCGGCGGTCGGAGCGCCGCGGACCGCACCGTACTCGCTCGTACCATCACACGTCGCCGCATCGGGGCATAGACCAAGAGACCACACACACCATCCGAACCTATCCTCACTTCACGCTCACCCATGCACCGCTACCTGTCATCCTCCTCTCGACACTCTTCGTCACTTATATGGAGGGAGACCAGTCTGCCGCGAAGCAGGGCGCAGCGGCGATGGCGGACGAGGCGATGACGGAGGACAGCACCGCCTCCGCCGCGGCCAGCACTGCAACGGAGCTGTGCTCCTGATCTAAGCCAAAACATATGTGGTAACCCCCCCCCCCCCCCCCCCACACACACACACAACACACATGCTGACTTTACCCCCCCCTTTACTGCTGGCTGACGTTCGCCGACTGCCGCATGCTCCCTACCCGCAGACCATCAAAGTAAAAAAGATCACCACAAGGCTGTGTTAAAATTCAAAGTCAAAAAGACAATGTACGCCGATGTGTGTGCCCGCTTTGGCAAGGCAGCGCTAACGTTCATCAGACACCCCGGTGAAAACCATGTTCACCAGCGTATGCCCCTTCTTCCTTTCCCCTCATCTCTGAATTAGCTAGGATTGCACTTACGTGTGCTGGGCTCGCAGATTGAGTGCGAGCGCGTGTTCTCTCTTGCTGGTCTGGGCGAGGGCGAGGGGAAGGCCAGCCGCATTCAATGGGAAGCGGTGGAGTCCATGCTAGAGCGGTATGGAGCCGAGCCAGCGGATGAGGAGGCGGGGGAGTAGAGGGGTTTTTATGCAATCATGCTTTTTTTACGCGTGTTTCACTATGCATGCGTTGGGACATCATCGTTGGACACAGACATATGTACACACAGCATGCTTTTGTTATGTAGGCAATTTAATGATATATTACATCTTCCACCACAATTGTTGTCCCTCTGCATCCGCCATGGCTGCCCCTTTGCCCTTCACAGTCCCGCCTTTCCCTATAATCGGCAGTTTCAGTGCTACCGCAGCCTGCACTTCAGCCTGTAGTTTCAGTGCTACTACAGCCTGCACTGCAGCCTGTAGTAATGCATCATGTTGACTGCAACATGCACCGCAGCATGCAGTACGCAGCATGTTGACTGTAGTTTGCATTGCAGCCTGCATGTAGCCTGCAGTACTGGACAGTGGACTGCAGCCCAACCCTGCTAGGCACCTGTCGTTGCGCCATTTTTTGGGTGCAGCACGAGTAGACATAAAAGCAGCCATAACAGCTGAGCATGTTTTCGCTTCGTTACACGCAGCGCCCCCGTGACTCCGTTTTCCCTCCACGCTTTCACTTCACGTTCCTGCCAATTTCGGCTCTTGTCCGTGTAAAACAGCCTGCGCGCCCTTGTTGACAAAACCAGACTCAACTTTGAAATATTGGCAGTTTCAAGGAATGAAGGGGCGGGGGCTGTGAGGTATGCCGAAACGACGCGTTGGCTTGTGTTACAGTGTTTTCTAAGTGAGGAGCATGTCGGCAGCCCGCGAGAACGGAACGCACGAAGTGAGCGAGCGAGGGAGGGAGGGACGCGGCCCGTCACATGTTAGGCGGGGCGCGAAGATGGAAGATGGGAAGAGCATCTAGCCCGCAAGCTTTTATAAGATCTCTACCTTGATTGCGGTTGACTCGTGCGTGCGTGGTGCTGAAGTTGACCGTACTCGTGTGTACGGCAGTTTTGTCTCAGACATATGTCGGAGTTGAAGCATATTGGCACGCGGCCTACCGTGCTTTTGAAAACGATGTTTTTAGCTGCGAGCATCGCATGCGTGCCACATTTGTAACGCGTACGCAGGTGAAGGCGCGCCGCGGTAGTAGACATTTCAAAGGGGGAGGGGGCTGTGTTGTTGGCGGAGCTCAATCTTGAGACACGACACAGGAGGGCGCCGGCCGGCCCGAGGGGCAGACGAGGGGTGGTCAAAAATCCGGGGCCGGGCACCGGGTCCGAAGGGGGAGCCACTGTTCACTTTGGAGGACCCACTCCAGTGCGTACGCCGAGGCGGCCCGGCGCGAAGAGATCCGGGGAGGGCGGGAAGACAACCACATCTGATGCCATTTCTGAGAGGCGCTGGTGCCAGCCGCGGTCGGAGCAGTAGGGCATGATGACTGTGGTCGCCGCGCTAGAGGTGTGGAGCTTAGTGACGAGGTTGTCAACGAGGCCCCAGGGGGGGGGGGGGGGGGGGGTTGCACTAGTCGTGCTCACGACGCCATGCGCCATCGGAGAGGCGCATGCTGTCGGTGGCCTCGCTGCAAGGGTCACGCCAGCGGGAATTGTAGCGCGGGAGCCTCACGTTCTCCATGGTAGCGAAGCGGTCGATGGTGTGACGCCCCCAGATGTTACCGAGGTGGTTGAAGTGGCGTAGGCTTACCGCCCTGTCGTCGTAGTGAATTTTGCGGCTGGGCCGGCCAGCCCAGATCTTCACCGTGGTCTTGATGTGGCGCGCACGGATAGAGATGTCGTTGGAGGCAAGGATGAACCACAGTTGTCGCAGCTCCGTCATGAGCATAGGGGAGCAGCGGGAGGTGAGGTTGGCGAGGACGCGGACCACACCCATGTTGTCCTCGCGGAGCAGCACTTGTCGACCTCGCAGCTCCGAGAGAAATGTGAGCACGGCGTACCGGACGGCCTTGAGCTCCTTGTAGGTGATGTGCAGCTCGCGGTCACCGGCGTACCAAAACCCGCGCGCCTCGGTGGTTTCGTTGAGAACGGCGCCCCACCCGTAGCCTGAGCTGTCGACATGCATGTAGGCCTTCTCCACGGGCTTGTAGATGGAGCGGCCGTTGCTATTGTTGGGGACCGCCACCCACCACTCGAGGTCGCGTCGGAGCAGGAGCGTCATCTTGACGCGCCCGCTCCATGAGTCTTCGTGCGGAGCACGTCGTGCAGCTCGCGCAGGTAGTACCGCGCCGGCTTGATGGCGAGAAATAAGAATTGAGCGCGTCCCGCCAGGGACGCGAGCTCTCGCACAAGCAGCCATCGCATGTCTCGCTTAGCACAGCGTATGAGGCCGACGGTTGTAGCAACGAGGGAATCGAGTTTCCGAAGAGGGGCTAGAACCGTACCGCTCCGTGAGTTGATCTCCATACCGAGGTGCTCCAGCCGTTGTACCGGCTCCCATTGGCCCTTGTCGGCTGAGACCCAACCGTCCGAGCAGAAGGATGAGGCGGTCGCGCACAGTATAGGCTTGCGCTGGGTTGGACGCAAAGAACAAGCAGGCATTCATGTAGGGGAGCATGCGGCTGCCACAGAAGTGGCTGCGCAGCGCTTGACGTCGCCCCATGCTCAGCCTGGCACTACGCACTCTTTGGGAGGTCATTGCGAAGTCGGGGCGTCGCAGATGGCGGTTGAACGCTGCAGTGAGGGAGCAAAAGTAGTAGGGGCTCAGACTCCAACCCATGGGGAGCCCCGCCAGCCGGGAGAGCTTGCCTCGGTAGTTGACGGTGAAATAGTCTCGGTCTTCGGGAGCGATGCCGACGGCGTAGAAGCCGTCATGTAGGTCCATGGAGCGCATGTAGTCGCCCGGCCGAGCCAGGTGACGCAGCCGCGTGAGAGTCTCAAAACTCAGGCTTCGCTCCTCGCAGTACCGGTTGAGGGGTCGTAGATCGATGATGAGCCGCCATTTTTTGACGCCCGATTTAGGTACGAGGAACAACCGAGAAACACACCGCGAGCAGCGGCCTTCTTCCCACGCTCCGCTAGCCAGGAAGCGGGCCAGTTCTTCGTCCATGAAGCGTAGTTGGTCGGGAGTCGCGTCCTCCATCGAGACCCCTTGGTTGAAAGGGGCGGGCGGCCCGTTCTTGAACGGGATGCGCACGCCGCTGCGGATCATGTCGACGACCCGGCGGCCAGCGCCGATGTCCGCCAAGGCTTGCCAATTGCGTCGCACCCGGTGGCGCATGTAATCCGACTCAAGCGTGCACGACTCGGCACGCGAGCCGGAGCCCAAAGAACTATGCGCGTGGCCCGCAGGGATCCCTTCCCGCTCGGGAGCGACATCGGCCGCCCTACGCCGCGTGCTTGTCGCACGCCGCGGCATGAGTAACCGACCGGAGGGAGCAGCTCGTTCGGTCAAGGTAGACGAGCCGACCACCGGCCGGACACGGAATCGTCGCCAGTCCCGAGGTAGATGTTTGAATCGGCCAGCTAGGCCGAGGCGCAGAACTGTTATACTCCATTTCCCTATAGCCATAATGTTCTGCTATACTAGCAGGTATAACCCCGCAAAGGTAGTACGACTACGCATCCGCGGAGTCGCTGTACATATTAGTATTGCGGGCGTAAATATTAGTAGTATAAGGCCGAGGACTGTTCTGGAATTCTCTAGAGTTCTCTGACTCAAGCCTTACGTGGCTAACACAGCACGGGTATCCCATGACACCCGGCTAACATAGCACAGGTATGACTATGACCTCGGCGGGTATAAATACCGCCTCGGACTAGTCTACTAGGAGAATTCAGAGACAGAACTATAACCCAGGAACCCCTGTAACCAGAAGAGACTGGCCATACTTTCTAAATCCTTCCGCTGCATCCTAAAGGGCCTAAAGAACAGGCTTAAGCTAGAGCCTAACACTTGGTTTCGGAGCTTAGACAGCGGTAAGCGACGTAAAGATGGCTACACCAGGAGAGACACCACCTGAGGATAGCGGAAGCTTTCCGGTAGCGGCCACTGCCGGCGAAGCACAGCCGATTCCGCTTGAAGGAGGTCAAGAGGGCACGCAACCGACCCTCGTAACCATGATGAGCATGCTTCAACGACTAGCCGACCGAGTCGAGACTATGTCGACGGAGCAAGCGAGGATGCAAGATGTAGCGCAAGCTACAACGGCGGCAACGGCGGAGATTCGCCGCTTGGACGAGTACGTGCGACAAGGCTTCAGTCATTTCGACGACCGAGTGAACCGGAGCCGAGTTGTAGAGCAGCAGATGCGAGACCAGCTTCGTTCTGCCCGGACCAGCGACATGCCTGGGCTCATGCCGAGCGATGTGAAACCAGCGAAGATCGAGAAGCTATCGACTACGAATATCGACGAGCTACGGAACTGGTTTCGTCATGCACGGGGTTACCTGAAATATCACAACGTAAACCCGGAGGAACCTCGTAGCGTGTACTGGGCATCTGGCTATTTTCACGGACCCGTATCCAAGTGGTGGTACGCGCAAGTGGCGAGTACGCACGACGAAATTGGCGGCGGTTTTACCGGTATTACGCACATGGAGGCGGCACTAATCACTGAATTCTGTGGACGTACACCGGCGAAGCAAGCTCGTATCAATCTGGATCGCGCGACACAGCGGACTACAGTACAGAAGTACGCGAATTATTTCCGCGAGCAACTACTGGAGTTACCCCATCGTCACGAGGAAGATAATGTACATGACTTCCAGCGCGGACTGAAACCTCATATTCGAAAGGAAGTTGCCCTGAAAAACCCTAAGACCCTGGCAGAAGCTGTACAGGCAGCCCTGGCTGTTGAAGCTGCGGAGCGGGAGACAGATGTGCACCGCGAGATCCGTCGCGAGCGCCTAAACATCATGGACGACGATGGCGACGACGACGAGCAGTACTACAGCAGTGCTGAGGGTGAGACTACAGAACAAGAAGACGACCTGTTGATGGCGCGGCGATTGACCGAGGAGGAGTTTGAGAGATTTAAGAAGGAAGGTCGCTGCTTTATCTGCAGGGCGAAAGGTCATGTTGCGTCCGCGTGCCCGAGCAAGAAGAAGAAGATTTCTGAATATCGACCCAGAAAGACCCGGCCGGGAAACTAAGACGTGAGTCGGCCGCGCGCGGCGCGCGACAGGGTGAAGGACTGTCCCCTAAAACGGCTCGCGAGACTACAGAAGTACAGCCCTCGTATCCTCGAACGACACTGAGGCCTGATTTCCTCCACAAGGATTTCAGCGACTGGATGGTACATCGCGAATTATTTCACGAGTACACGAAGAAATACGGACCCTGCGACCTGGACGGAGCTTGCGATAATGACGGCCTGAATTCTCAAGTTTCTGGTAGTTTTTGCTGTCCGACGCGCCCATTTCAGGAACAGGATCTCGGAGAATATCGGCGTATTTGGCTAAATGCCCCGTATGACCGAATTGAAGAATTTTTGGGCCACTACCTTCGACAGAAGTTATTGCATCCGCATCTACGAGCAATTATTGTGGTCCCAAAATGGTCGCGTAAGCCGTGGTTTCGACTACTTAGAAATTTTCGTCTGGTGGATGAGTTGCCAGCGGAGACTTCTGTGTTTACGTGCCCAACGAACGATGCCATAGAAGGTGCGAGACAAGATGTTGGCCCCACTCGATGGGCGACACAGATCTACGCTGACGATGGCGCCGGCGTACGGTTTCTACCGCAGCACCTGAGAACCCCACCGAAGCCTGAGTGGACGCACTCGAAGGTTCTAGTAACCGATGGAAGACGAGTGCTTCTGACTGTAGAAGACAGCGGACTGATTTGGTTTCCGGAAGGCAAGCGCGGCGACACGGACGCGACGCCGGAGACAACAGCAGTACGACGATTACTCGAGCAAACTGGGTACCGGGTACAGGAGAGCAATATACGGTACCTCGGCACTCAGCGGACGGGAGACAACCGGTGTCCTGTATACCTGTATCGCGCTCGTCGTAATACTGTACCTACGAAGACCCCTTTGAACCGTGCATTATGGACAACCTGGAAGAAATTATTGGAGGCACGAAGTACGGGTTATCTGGAGACGGAGACAGTACGCTACCCACTACGGTACGAAAGCTTCGGCGAACAAATTGATGAA
This sequence comes from Tetraselmis striata, assembly GCA_006384855.1. Classification (NCBI taxonomy): domain Eukaryota; kingdom Viridiplantae; phylum Chlorophyta; class Chlorodendrophyceae; order Chlorodendrales; family Chlorodendraceae; genus Tetraselmis; species Tetraselmis striata. The sequence continues at coordinate 27,002 of VCJN01002011.1, forward strand.
TATGTCAACCGTAACGTCCGACTACCTGGCGAAGACTCCACATCGCGTTTGTGCAACGTATCTTCACCGAGTGGTACCCGACTGCTGACTATTACTGGCGAATTGCGAGGACGACACTGTAAAATACTGGTGGACTCTGGTGCAACCGAAAATTTTGCGAGTACCGAATGGGTGCAATTGCATCAGTGCCCTACAGTATCCGGAGGAAAACACCGTATAAAACTGGCGAACGGCAGTATGAGTACCAGTACCAAACGGCTGAGGAGCGAAGTACTTACCGTAGGAGCTTTCGACTATAAATTGGACGCTATAGTTACAGACCTGGAGAAATTCGACATTATTCTCGGACAACCTTGGCTGGAAACAGTTAATCCTGACATCGACTGGACTGCTAAAATTATTAAACACCGGAAGACTGGACAACACATTGCTACAGCGGAACAGTATACAGTACCTACGACGGTTTACCACCTGGACGCGGCTAAGATGGCGAAGGAGCTGAGGAAGAGTCGCGGCGAGGAACTGTTTGCTGTTGCGGTACGCGAGGTGTTCGATGCGGTAGCTGAGCTGCGCACGGACCAGTCGACCGAGTGGACCGAGGAGCTCAAGGAGTCCCTTATGGAGTTTGCAGACATCATCGCGGAGCCTACTGACCTGCCACCGGAGCGCGAGTTCGACTTTGAGATCAACCTGGAGAGTGATGAACCCCCCAAAGAACGAACGTACCGTATGTCACCAGCGGAGTTGCAGGAGGTACGGTCACAACTGGAGGAATTGTTGGCAAAAGGGTGGATTCGTCCGTCCAAGTCAAACTACGGCGCCCCAATTTTATTTGTGCGTAAGAAAGACGGCACTCTGCGTATGTGTGTGGACTACCGTAAATTGAATGACCTTACGAAGAAAGACCGGACCCCGCTTCCTCGTATCGACGAATTATTGGACTCATTGCATGGTGCGACTATTTTCAGTACTCTGGACCTGTACAAAGGCTACCATCAAGTACGAATTAAACCGGAAGACATCCACAAAACAGCGTTCCGGACACACTACGGACTCTACGAGTACTGTGTGTTACCTTTCGGCTTGACAAACGCCCCAGCTGGATTCCAGACTATGATGAACCGTATTTTGAGCCCATATCTCGGCAAATTCTGCGTGGTATACCTGGACGACGTGCTGATCTACAGCAAGACAGCTGAAGAGCATCTCGAGCACATCAGATTGGTGCTACGGGAGTTGCAACGACATCACTTGCATATCAAGCTGTCGAAGTGTTCGTTCGGCAGTACTAGCGTGGAGTTTTTGGGCCATATCGTCGAGGCAGGACAGATCAAGATGGACCCCCGGAAGGTGGAAGCAGTTCAACAGTGGCCCGTGCCGAAGACAGTAAAGGACGTACGAGGTTTTCTCGGCCTTGCTGGCTATTACCGCAAGTTCATCTATAACTTCGCGGCTATTGCGGCGCCACTACATGACCTGACGAAGAATCAACCGGAGTTTGTGTGGACGCCTCGTGCTGATGCAGCGTTTCGTGCATTAAAGGACGCAATGGTACGAGCACCTGTACTGAGTATACCGGACACATCTGCGGACGCCCGTTACACATTGTACACAGATGCTTCTGGATTTGCAGTGGGAGCTGTGCTGCTGCAAGATCAAGGCTCAGGACTTCGACCTGTCGCGTACCATGCACGCAAGATGAACAAACACGAAGTTCACTACCCGGTACATGAGCAAGAGTTGTTAGCGGTTCGTGATGCACTCATCAAGTTCCGATGCTACCTTGATGGAGCGGCGGGCTTTACGGTCATCACCGACCATGACACGCTACGGCACTTCTTTCGCCAACGCGATTTGTCGACGCGGCAAGTACGATGGCTGCAAGTGTTTGCGCCTTACCAACGACATATGGACATCGTCTACAAGCGAGGAGCTGCCAATCATGCGGACGCCCTCTCTCGGCGACCCGACTTGAAGGATGCGCTACAGAAGCTAGATCTGCTGAACAACTGGTCAGAAGACGAGGCTGACTGCGAAATAAATTCAGTTTTATTTGCTATGGAGTCGCGACTACAGGCGGACAACAAGTTTTACGACGAAATCAAGACCGCATATGACTCCGACGAGTACCTGAAATCGCGGAAGGCTTTACCATCCTGGCTAGTACGTCACAGTAATGGTCTACTGTACGCCTACGGCTCACGACTTTACGTACCAAATGTGGCGGACCTGCGACAACGAGCACTGTACGAACTACATGACGCGCCTACTGCTGGACACCCAGGAGGACGACGACTACTGGCGCGTACTGTGGAACTGTACTGGTGGCCCCGTATGAAACAGACTGTCACTAACTACGTGCGACGCTGCCCTACCTGTCAACGTACTAAGGCGGCCCGGCATAAGCCATACGGCTTACTTCAGCCCCATGACGTACCGTCACGACCATTTGAGGTAATATCCCTGGATTTAATCACAGATCTTCCGGAGTGCCAGGGGTATGACTCAGTAGTGGTTTTTGTATGTCTACTGTCAAAGCGAGTAATTGTTGAGCCAACTACGAAGACAGTTACTGCTGAAGGCTTGGCGGAGATTATGCATCGCTCAGTTTTTCGTCATTTCGGCCTACCGGCTAAACTCATCTCTGACCGAGACCCCAGATTTATGTCGGAATTCTGGCAAGATATGTTCAAGACCATGGGTACTAAGCTGAACATCTCTACAGCTTTTCATCCAGCAACCGATGGCCAGACGGAACGCACTAACCAAACTTGGGAGCAAGTGCTACGCTGCTACGTGCACCCCCTGCACGATGATTGGGTCAACCACCTCACCAACGTGGAGTTTGCGATCAACGCTGCTCAGTCGACTTCGACTACTATGTCCCCTTTCAAGGCGACTTTGGGATTCGAGCCGACTACACCTGCTACTACTCAACTCGCAACCGAGCCGACTCGAGCTCTTCCGGAACACGTCAAGTATGTACAGGAGCTTCATCGCTTCGCGCATGATTGCGTACTGGAGGCTCAAACTCGTATGCAGACTGCAGCTAATCGTAAACGACTACCCGTACCATTCAAGACCGGCGACAGAGTTAAGCTGAAGGCGTCTCATCTGAAGTTTATTCAGCAACCCTGTGCTAAGCTACGCGATCGCTACGTGGGCCCCTTCGTCATTACAGAGCAGATCTCGCCAGTTGCTTTCCGATTGCAACTACCTGCGGGCGTACGAGTCCACGACGTGGTGCACGCGAGTATGCTGGAGAAGTGGTATGACGACCCTGACCAACCGGCGAAGTCTGAACGAGTACCGATTGTCCACGACGCAAACCGATTCCATGTTCAGGACATACTCGATGTTGCCTTCAACAACAATGGCACTGGACTACTGTTTCGAGTGCGATGGGCGTTCCCGTACAACGTACCAAGCGAAGACACTTGGGAGCCCCTACGCGGAGTCAAGCACTTGGACATTTTCCGGTCGTTCTTACTGTCTAAACCATACCGACAGTTTACTGAGAGCCCAGACTTCATTCGGTTCCGGAATCGCTACCCAAGCCGAGTACCTTCCGCCTGAACTTCAAAAAATCAAGACCAAGACTGTAGTTTCCTGTAGTTCTGTGACACCTGCACAGCGAGGACGCTTGTGCTTAAGGGGGAGAGAGTGTTATACTCCATTTCCCTATAGCCATAATGTTCTGCTATACTAGCAGGTATAACCCCGCAAAGGTAGTACGACTACGCATCCGCGGAGTCGCTGTACATATTAGTATTGCGGGCGTAAATATTAGTAGTATAAGGCCGAGGACTGTTCTGGAATTCTCTAGAGTTCTCTGACTCAAGCCTTACGTGGCTAACACAGCACGGGTATCCCATGACACCCGGCTAACATAGCACAGGTATGACTATGACCTCGGCGGGTATAAATACCGCCTCGGACTAGTCTACTAGGAGAATTCAGAGACAGAACTATAACCCAGGAACCCCTGTAACCAGAAGAGACTGGCCATACTTTCTAAATCCTTCCGCTGCATCCTAAAGGGCCTAAAGAACAGGCTTAAGCTAGAGCCTAACAAGAACAGTTGGCGCTAAGATGGAGCGTGCCATTGTGAGGCCTCGCAGAGGGGCCACCAGTACCACCAACCCGTGCAGCATGCGCGGTTGGAATGGGGGCTCGTCGAGAAGAAAGGCGCGGTCTTCATACGAAAGCTAAGGTGCGAGTCTAAGGCGTCACGCTGTCAGCAGACCGGCATAAGTCGGCTAGTCGCACCCAAGAAGAGGGTACCGGCGGGTCTTCATACGGGGTTCGGGCGTGCGGAAAAGCCAAAGCGCCTTGCACATGACGAACCTGTGAGCAAGGACGCGGCCCGCCTGATGGTATATTAGGCGTGGGGGGGGGGGGGGGGGGGGGCGAAGATGGAAGATGGGGAGAGCATATAGCCCGCAAGCTTTAATAACAATCTACCTTGCTTGCGGTCGACTCGTGCGTGGTGCTGAAGTTGACCGTGATTGTGTGTACGGCAGTTTCGTCTCATGAAGATTTCGGGGTTGAAGCATACCGGGACGCGGACTACCGTGCTTTTGAGTACGATTTTTTAGCTGCGAGCATCGCATGCGTGCCACATTTGTAACGCGTACGCAGGCGAACGCGCGCCGCGGTCGCCATGCGGAAAAGGAAACTCCAACTATCGGCAGTAAACAGAAGGTTAAGTGAAAGCGTTGAGGAAAAACGCAGTCAAGAGGGGCGCTGCGAGTAACAGGAAGATGGCAGGCACAAATGTTGTGGATGCTTTTATGTCTGCTCGCGCGGCACCCAAAAAGGGCGCAATGACAAGTGCCTAGCTCCGGTATCACTGAGCATCACGGTAGCCGAAAAGCGGTAATTTAGGGAAAGGGAGGAAACCCCATAAACAAGCTTAGAACATTTCAAAGTTAAGTCTGCTTTTGCCAGTGTTGAGTGAACGGAGAGAGCGGTGGATTGATAGAGAAGGGGTAGCGCCAGGTCATGAAGGGGGCACCGGGAAAGCCACCGCTACGGAGTCTTGTTGCACTTGGAAGTGGTGGAGGGGCGCGATGTGGCCGAAGAACCACGCGCCAGACGAAGTACGGACGTTGGGGTCGATTTAGTTCATAACGACGTCGGAGTTAGTGCCCCGGCCGCCTTGGTAGCGAATGTGGGACAATGGAGTTCCGATGGCGTTAGCGGCAAACGCTGCTCCCTTGCACATGCTGTGTGAGCTCCAGGAAGTGCCGGCGGGAGGGGCAGCACCGACAAGACGAACGGCCGTAGAGAGCCAGACCGACATGGTGGCGGCGGCCCAAGAATTGGACTGCTCGCTCGGGTGACCGCCCAGAAGTTAGTTTCGGTCAAGGCAACATGAACCATGGGGGCAGACTGTACGTGGTCGATGAAGTGGTGCAGGAGACGCGCAATGCGGGGTGCTCCGCCACTAGAAAGAGCAGCAAGCTCCGGTCGTCGGGACCACGTCGACCAGCGCGGCCTTTCTTTAATCTCCATCTCCATGTTGTAATCGTCGACATGCACGTCCCGCACTCGGAAAGACACGCCAGTAAGTCCCCTGGCAAAGATCATGAAGTTGACAACCGACACCGCAAAGGCTCGGAAGTTGAACTGGTACTCAGGGATGGGAGCAGACACAACCAACTCTGCCTGCTCGACGAAGTTGTAAGCGACATCGACAAGGAGAGGGACTCGCAAAGGGGCAGCCTCTAGGCGGCGTTGCGGTAGCATCATGCCACAACGAGCCGCAGTAAGTGCATGTTGTCCTTGGCGATCGGGCCCAGGTTGTGAAGTTCGAAGAGCGTACGTGTTGATTGCGGACAGGTAGGGTTGCAACGACTTAGCCCCAATGTGCCCCCGCTCACCAACCCAAGCATCGTACCGGACGACAATAACAGTAGTCCTCTCCAACGGGCTGATGTTCTCGGAGTCGTGGCAGAACTCCGCAAACCGAGACAATCTGCCGGCGTAGCTCTTGAGTGACTAAGAGGGGAGGGAGCTGCAGAGTAGGTCGAGGGTCCGCTGCCCTAGCTCGTTTGAGCCGAACGCGTCATGCAGCCGAGACCGGAGTGAAGCAACCCAAGAGGCATCATCTTCGGGCTCGTCAATTACGTAAGTGCGGCGCTTGGCCGACAGAGTAGCAGAGGGACGGTTCATGTTAGCAAAGTACTCGGTGGCAGCGGTTAGGTTTTCGGCGGTTGGGCGGTAGTTGACGGACGGGTTTGCAACAACACCAGTACGGGTTTGCGGGGCTAGATTTAGATAGGAGGGCCGCCCCGCGCGCCCTTCGCGCTTGTAGCGCATGTCACACGCGTAACGTACACGCGCGAAGCTTGGTCGTTGCGAGCCAGTTGTAACACGTAGTCCGGCAACCGACTGATGCAACGATGAGATGGTACGGGAGGCGTCTTGTTGAGCCACCATGCGCAAGTGTGCGGATGGTTGAGCCGCACTCGGCTGTAGCTGTAAGAAGCGCCGCACCGAGGAAGGTCTAAATGAAGTATGTAAAGGTGGGGGTGGGGGTTATGATCCGGACACAGGGCGCTCATCCCGTCGTTGAGCTGCTAGGGTTCGCCTTGCGGCGGTCACCGAAAGGTGGCCTCGCAAAGCGCCAGCAGCTCCGACGAAAAGCGCCCCACACCGTCACTCGTGCTCACCTTCGCGGGCACGCCCGTGCCCGCCACCACGCCCACGTCCTGCAGCCGCTGCCGCCACTCGAGCGGTAGCGGTAGCTTTTGCGCTGTTGGCAACTGTCGCCTCGAAGATGCGACGCTCATAGTCCTTCATGAGGTCCCCAAAAAAATCGCAGAGCCTAGATGCTCAGAAGCACGCTGAAAGTGCTGGGCTCGCAGCACGTCCATAAAGCCGCCTTGATCACCGTGCACACGCTTGACCTCGTTAATTAAGCCTCCATCGGAAGGCCAAACGAAATAAAGCGAAACGCCTTGTCGATGGCTTCGGCGTGATTCCGAGCACGCGTGAGGTAGGGGGTGAAGTCTTGATTTGCAGTAGGGACGTAGGGTAGCAGCTCGTCGAGAGCTACGAAAAGTGCGCGGCCATGTTGTGGGCGCCGAAATACGACATCGTCCAAAGATGCTCCTCCTGGGCCGGCAGACACCGATCATCCTGCTTGAGTAGGTACTCGTTCGTTAGGTCGGTTCTTAGGGGGAAGAGTCAAGGCACTCGGCTGACCGGTCAAACGGCCTCATAGTCAAACTCTACTCGTTGCCGTAGCTATGGCACCGCGAGGTTGTCGTCCTCATCACTCACAGATTTTGCTCCGACACGGCCGCTCTTGGCTAGCTCTAGCAAGGCGGGGCGCACTGCGGCTCCCCCGCCGCTTCTCGGTTGTCCAGCGATGCGCTGCCCGGAATCGGAGCCATGTGCTCCGTCTCCACCAACAACACGAACACGAGCCGTCAACTGAGCCAACGCCGTTGCAAGCTCACGCAACAATGTAGAATGGGCCTTCACGTCTGCTTGTAGCGATTCGAGCGTCGGCTCAACGATGGGTTCCTCTCCATCTTACATGGTTACGCACGGACGTACGGATGAGAATATCACACTCGGATGGCGAGCCGGGTGAGGTCTTGAACAACGTGGGGTGACCTTGCTCGCAACAGGTTATGAGACAGTTAATCGCTGCGTGTAACGCAGCGAAAACTGGAAGCTGGCAGGCTCAGCTGTTATGGCTGCTTGTATGCCTTCTCGTGCTGCACCCAAAAAGGGCGCAACGACAGGTGCCGAAAGAGTATCCCGTACCACTGAGCAGCACGGTAGCCGAATAAAAGCGGTAGTAGGGCGGCGGAAAGGGAGGAAACCACATAGACAAGTTTAATAGAACATAATGTACTGGTGGTATCCGTAGGAGCAGTAGTTGGCGACCGCTCTAGCGATCTGCCATCTGTACAGGGTACCTGTAGCGTCGCGAGCTCGAGCAAACATCAGAAAACATCGGCAAACATCGGTCACGCAACAGCGGCAACGGGATGAGCAGAGAGCCCTCACACAGTTGACTTCCAGTGGCGTCAGAGGTGGACCCTTTCACTGACTACACTGTTCACTTGCCCCAGCGCGGGGCAGGTGTCGCCGTAGTATTTGCGTCAAACGATCAGCCCGACCTTCCTCCTCCCCGTGTAGACGGCAGAATACTCCCCCTTCCGACTGTGCTACAAGCTTCGCCTCGCGTGCGCCCAGTCGGCACCTGCTCGCCCGCGAAGCCGCGCGTCGAAATGCGGGCGCTGCTCATCGCCGTCGGGAGCCGCGGCGACGCGGAGCCCTTCTGCGCTCTCGGGTCGGAGCTGATCGCCCACGGGCACGCCGTCGACCTCTTCTTGCAAGACGACCTGCGCGCGCTGTCGCCACCGGGTGCCGCGCTCCACCGGCTGCCCTTCGCGCAGGCCGACTTTTACAACTTCGTCGGTGCACCCACCCACGGCGCGGACCACCCCAATCCGCGGGTACGCGCCCTCCCCCACACTGCAAACCACGCGCCCTGCTCGACGACCCCGGCGCATCGACACACTAAACCGACTATCGATTTGGCCCTCGGGAGGTCGAGCGTTTGAGGGATGTGGGATAAAACCCAAACGACCTGAGGGATTGCGGGGGGTCGTCGGTTGAGGCATGTGGGATAAAACACGTTTGAGGGATAAATCCTAAAGAACTCGGCAGGGCGAGCGTTTTAGGGAGATGAGGGAACTGAGCGATGTGATGTTTACACTATTTATCTGAGTGTATGGAACTGGGTTTAAATGTTGAGAGGGTCGGGTTGGTGGGTGTGCACATCCGGGGTGGAGGTGGGACCCCCGCAGGCGCGCTCGCGGGCTCTTAGCTTGCGATGTCTCTCGACATGAGCGTGACGGTGGACCTCATATCTGTTTTGTGCTCTGCCAGTTATCATCATAGCTTGCACGCAACACACGCACATCTGGAAACTGTTGCAGTCATAGGCTGGGGTAGATGCATGAGCTCAATTGAAATATATGGAATGAAGCACCGGCGTGGCGTGTGAAGGACTTGTATGGATGATTTCGGTCCGTTACATAGTGTTGCCCGGATGTGTGCACACCTTGTCAAAGGGCTTATGGCCAATCACAGCAGCCCTGTTAGTCCGCTGCTGGGCACTACCGCGGTGTGATGTATATGTGGCTGCATGTAGTAGATTTTCCAGACCGTTCGTTCAGGCGTGCTTCGTTTTTTGAACTTGCATGCCCCAGTGGGCATTAACTACCCCGGACACAAGAACTAGGAAAGGCTCATGATATCTGTGCAGGTGCTCATGGCTGTGTGAGGCCTTGGGGACGACTGACTGTCAGACCGTAGGTCTGCAAGTGCAACAAGGCAGACATCCCACACGCGTTGGGTAAGGGCTTCCGTGGCGTGCGCATCAGCCACACAGCGCGCAATGCCGTCGTGCCAAAATCGCGCTCTGGTGGCGTGATTAGCCCAGCTGGAGAGTTTTCGGCGTTTTGGGGGGGGGGGGGGGGGGGGGGTGGCGGGCGGTGGCTCATTGCAGCCATGACGGTATGGACACAGCGAGGATATTCTGGTAGGCAGGTGGGGCACATGCGGGATAGGTAGGTAGCTGACACTTGCCGCGCGCGAGTGCGCTCGCACCCGCTCAGGTGCGATTTGTCGGCGTCGTGGCGGACATCATCGCCGAGCTGGTTCTGCCATGCATGGCGGACGTGCTGGCAGCAGGCAGCGAGGCCTCCGTTGTCGTCGCCTCGTCCCTGGCTCGGCCGCTGGGCATCCTGGCGAGCCGGAAGCTGTGCATCCCCGTGTGCCTGGTGAACCTGCAGCCGCTGGCGCCCACGGCGGCGTTCCCGCACAGCTCCGACACGGAGGCCTGCGTGGACGCGATCATCCGCGGCGCCCCGGGCAGCCCCGCCAACGCGGAGTCCTACTGGACCCTGGAGCGGTTCCAGGACGAGTTCATGGGCAAGCGCCTTGCCGCCGCATGCGAGGAGCTGGGGGCGCCGCCGGTCGACTTCGAGGGGTACCTGAAGCCAGCGTACGCGGGGGAGCTTGATGGTGTCATCGTGGCGACCGCCGTGTGCGAGCAGCTGGTGCCCTTCCCCACGGACATCGGCCCCAACTCGCACTCCGTGGGGGCCCTTGCGGCGCACTACATCCCTGATGGATGGACGCCGCCGCCGGAGCTGGAGGCCTTCCTGGCGTCCTGCGCCACCCCACCCGTGTGCGTCGGGTACAGTTCGATGCCGTTCGGTCAGGTGGGACCCCCTGACCGCCCCCTCTGACAGTAAAGGCGAGGGTGGATGCGAGTAATGGACCCGGCGCTGGTTGCTTGTCGAAATGATGCTGACCCATACACGCGGGTTGATTCACTCTGGGAGAGTACATATATGTCCATAATCTACATTGGTTGCCCATGACGATTAAGGGCGGGCCGCTGCTAATGCAACACACGTCACCTACACCTGTCCTGCTCGTACATTCAGATACAATCGCTGTACTCATTGAAACGGCGAAACACGCACTTTCCAAGTGTGCACTACCGCCCCCCCCCCCCCTCCCTCCCCCCCCCCCCCCAACTGTTCAGGCGGACGCACTACAGGGTAGCCGGAAAAGTTTTTACTGTACTGGCGTGGTGTTGCAAATCAGTAGTTAACAATTCGAGGGGGGCGCAAAGTAAGATGAGTTGAACAAAATGGTATGGTGTATGGCTCCAGTAAGGGATGTTTCGCGTCTCATTTATATATGCGCTCCAGGCTGTGGCAGAGGGTGAGCCCTTCCATCAACAGACACCCGCACTTGTGGGGATGCTCATGCGGCGCGCCATGCAGAGTTTTAGGGTTTACTCTATCCATGTCTTCCATTGATGCACGGTGTGCTGCGCATGGACACCCGCCAGGTGGATGTTGTTCTAGAGGCGCTGCAAGCGGCGGGCAAGCAGGCAGTGCTCGTCGGCGACGCGCTGAAGGTGCCGGACGACGGATCCGCCGCGTCCCTGTGGGCGGCTAGCCACGTGTGCCAGGTGGCCGCCGCGCCTTACGCGTGGCTGTTGCCGCGCTGCGGCATGATGCTGAGCCACGGCGGCGCGGGCGTGGTCAACGCCACGCTGCGCGCCGGCATCCCGCCCGTCGTGACGCCGCTGATGGGGGACCAGTTCTTCTGGGCCGCGCTGTTGGAGGCGCGGCACGTGGGTGTGCGGGCGGGTTCCAGCTTGGGTGCCGGCCTGTGCACGGAGGACCTGGTGGAGGGCATCCGGCGGGCGCAGGCCTGCCTGCCGGGCGCACAAGCGGTGGGGGAAGCTATGCGTGCTAAGCCGACCGGGTCTCAGGCTCTGGTGCGCATTTTGGAGCATGCGGTTTCCGAGGCCGAGCGCCCGAGCAACGCGGGGTGAATAGGTGCACGCGTGATGTTGACATGGCAAGGATCGAGTGCATAAGATCGGTGAATTGTTATTGATTATTTATACATGTGCTGGGAGCGGCACAGAAACGCAATAGCCATACGAGGCCCATAAGATAAAATGCCCGGAGCAAATGATGCAGAATCCAAAAAAGAATCAAAGGGAGCCCAAATGGAACACAGTGCGGCACGTGTTCATCATGCCCCAGCTGGGTGTAACTAAGCATTATGGCCTTCAGAATGCATCAGATCCCGCTGGAGACATCTCTGCAGGGCTTGTTCAGATGCGGGCCTGGCGCCTGCCATTGGCAGTGCATGTGCCTCGTGCTCTCTGGACCACTGCCCCGCCAGGAGATGCAAATATGTCCGGGCAAAGTTGCTCTACATTGAAGGTCACTGTGGAATATGGCCATGTAGGTCGAGCACATTAATGCTGCCGGATGAGGGGATGCGCTAAAACCATCACAGCCATCGGAAATTTCACCGCTGGCAACCGACCCCTGGGCACCTGCTGTCACTCCGTGTCAAGCACGTGCTTGGTTGTCCTGCAGGTCAACTTCCGTCTCTGCCATCTCGGTCTCAAACTGGATGAAGCACGTGTCCGCATTTTCTTCAGTTCCCGCGGAGCCGCCGCCGGGTATATCAGCTGGCGGCTGCATGTTGAAGTACTTCCCACCTTTCACGCGAGCTGTCAGCCGAGCTTTGACCCAGCTGGGCCGCTCTGGCCACACGATGCAGAGCAGGCAGGCGGCCCAGCTTGCGATGAGCACCACGCCCAGGGCAACCAAAGAAGCGGCCAGGGATGTCTCTGCGCGGGCCCGTCGCCTGCACAGCTTCAGTTGACTTTCAGCCAGCAATACCGTCTGAGATAACGCAGCGTCCTGGGCGATGCAGGAGAGAACGTTGGGATCGGCTCCCAAGCCGGCGTTGCCCTCCAGGCACCACTGCGGGCAGGAGATGTTGTTTCCCTGCAGCACACGGACCTTCGCGAGCGGCCCCGCAATATAATTCTCCAGGATCCGGTAGGGGAAGGAGCCGTTGAGCGCGTTGTGGGACACGTCCATGCGGCGCGGGCGGATCATCTCCCCGTGGATGCCATGCCGCGCCATCCAGGCGCTGTCAAATGTTGCCAGCCCCGCAAAGGCGTCGGGAAGTGCACCGGTGAGGGCATTGTGACTGATATTCAGGTCCAGCAAGCTGGGTGCGAGCTCAAGTTCCCACACGCAAACCTCCAGCATCGAAGCAAATTTGTACAGGTTCCCCTTGAAGGAGTTCTCCTGGAGGTCCAGAGCCCAGAGGAAGGGCATCAAGGCGAAATAGGGCGGGACGGCTCCGGAAATGGCGTTGCCGTGCAGGCTGAGCTCCCGCAGCTGACTGAGACTTGACCAATGGGAAGGCACGGGCCCTTGGAAGGTGTTCTGCCCGAGCCTGAGGGTCTGAAGGGAGGAGTTGAAGCTGGCTGGTAGGGGCCCTGTGAAGCGGTTGTTGTCCGCCAGCAGCACCTCCAGAAGCTGTAGTTCCGCGATGTCCCTCTCTGGCAGGGTGCCGAACAGGTAGTTGCCGTAGATGTGGACAGCGCGGATTGTGGGAGGCAAGGCGGGGAAGTGCCCGCTGCCAGAATTTTGGGAGACATCCAGGAAGTTTAGCTTGCTCCACACAGAGAAGTCCAGCAGGGGTCCGGTGAACCCCTCGCTGACTTGCCACCCGTTGATGCCAAGGTGCATCAGCGTCTGGGATGTCGCGAGCTGGCTCGGGAACGGGCCGCTCAAGTAGTTGTTCTCAGCTTTGAAGATCTGGAGGGCGGGTGGGACTACGCAGGCTGGGAACTTACCTGTGAAGTTATTGATGCTGAGGTCCAGATGAATCAGGGAATCGGTGATGGGAACACCGTATGGAAATCATTCCAGCTCGCCGTCGAGTTCATTGGTCCACAGGCGAAGGATCTTTAGCGGCAATCCGCTGAGGGCTGAGAAAATGTCCGCTGCGCCGCCCCGCACGCCGTTGTTGGTCAGGTCGAGAAGCGTCAGGCGGACAAGGCTGCGCAGGGACGACGGAAACTTGCACTTCAAGCGCTGGCCTGTGAGCCTGATGGAAGTAATGAAACCTTCCGTTTCACAGCTTTGGCCCTCGAGCTGGCAAAAGTTGGCGCTGCTTTAGCTCCCACGTTTTGTGGCCGTCTGGACAGCGCGCCGCAGCAGCGGACAGGCGCCCTCGACCCCGCAGCACTGATCAGGTAGCTGCTGCAGAATGGATTGTTCCTGAATCGATCCATGATTTTTTTCGGTGATGCTCTCCGCCCTGCCTTCTTACTCGTAGCGGCATAATAGTAGTGTTAGCATTCGGATTCAGTATAATATCCACTCAATCGCGGTACATTATGCACCAGCATCCTAGCCCATGCAATATTGTAGTAAGAATTACTTCGCGTTTTAAGCGATCGCGACCCCCAAACCCATATCAAACATTTAATAAACAACAAATAAATATATTGAGATACCAAGCTCGAAAAGGGTGCCGATCGGACTTGGATGTCATCATCCGATATTGTAGAGCTTGAATACCCGTCTGAACCGGGCCGAGGACCACACCACAGGACTGTACAAGGTACTGTCCCAACACCCCTCCTGGTTCCGAGGAGAGGGAGGACAGGGAAGTCTGGGTAGAGATCCTAGGACCTGAGCCATAGAAGCCGGAAACATCCGCGCTTGAGCCTTGATGTAGGAGAATTTCTGGGATTTGATGATCGCGTCACCGGAAGCTGCGAATCGGTCTTACACCGGATATAGCGGAAGAAGGGGAACCCATGAAATCTTGAAATGCTTCAAGCGGGAGTCGAACCCGGGTCTGTTGTCATACAGGCTCGCCACCTAAGCTCCGAAACCATATTGAGATATCAAGCTCGAAAAGGGTGCCGATCGGACTTGGATGTCATCATCCGATATTGTAGAGCTTGAATACCCGTCTGAACCGGGCCGAGGACCACACCACAGGACTGTACAAGGTACTGTCCCAACAAAATAGATGATGTTGAGAGATGTTGATTGTTTAATAGCTACCCGCTTTACATCCGCTCGACTATTGGTGACGACGATCTTGTATGCTTCTGAGGGGGTCGCGGCCGCCGCCTGAGAGCCGGAATAGCAACGACTGCAGCAGGGTGCATATCATATCACACTACGGTCAATGTTCGACTGGCAAATTTGTTTCAGTTTCCGGCCATTTATTGATGTTTCCCTGGCTCGGCAGAAGGCGTCTCGAAGTATATATACTCTAACAGATAGACTCTAACATTAGTGCCAGGTCGCATATCGGAGGCCGTGGTAGCTATAGCGCGAGTTACTGCGCTACCTACTAAGTGCGTGAAGACAAAAGGCACATTCAATAAGATTCTGAGATAGCGACGGCCCATTCAAGATTCTGCAGTAGCGACATCTGAAAAGCGCAACACTAGGCTAGGTACGCGCGAGTTTGCTGGAGTTTGGTGGTGGGGGGGGGGGGGGGCGGGGGTGAGAATGTAGTTTTGCGACAGTATTATGTACCTTTGTACATAGAGTTCGCTCGTCGCTCGGTGTGCCTGGCATAGTCATCATATGGCATTACCAGTGCGTGGGTTGGCTGCATTGGGCTCAAAGCAGCACCGCAGAAGGACGCGGCCGCACCTGGAATCGCGATGCATGAGAGGGGGGACAGCAAGGGGGCGCAGGTTGGTGGTGGGGGGGGGGGGGGGGGGGGGGGGGGATTTGGCATTCCGGCAGGATCGAGTGCTGGTTTCGACATCAGCGCGCCAGCGATCCGAGCAATCCCAGCAAGCGGGAGATGTGCTACACGTTAGCAGTGGGACGGCGGGGGGCCGGCCATACACACCTCCACACCCGGATACCTCGGCCTCGCGTCAGTTGATATCTCTCGGACCGGGCCGTCCAACTCCAAGTCGGTTTTTTCCGTGCAAGACGGATAAGGCAACGCGCAGCTCCTCAAATGCCGAGTCGCCGTAGTTGAGCACCGCTGCACTATCAATGAAGAGAACGTGAGTGTCACCGTATGCCAGCTGGAGGGTCGGGTAATACTATCCGGTCTCAGTCATCGCGGGATGCCAGTGGTTCGACCCTTACTCGAATGATATCGACATACTTATGATTCCCGAAAATTTGAGGGAGGGCGCGCAAGCTGCCAGGCTGGCGCAAAGGCAGAAGATGGACTCATGTCGTTGCCCCGATAAGTCAAATAGCAAGGCTGACGGGGGCTGGCGCGTGCGCCGCTGGTCATCGGCGTGGCCTAGACATAGCGGCGTTGCTAGCCGAATATGAAGCCGCCGTTTGCCCAGTGCCATTCAATCCTCCATATCACCAATGTGACCATTTAAACAGGGAGGGGTCGCGTACTTGCCATCACGCCGCCCATGGGCGGGCAGGCACGCATGCCGCCGTGGGGTTGTAAGCTTTGGAGAAGGGTTTTTTCCCGCCCCCGGGACAGGACTGGCACCAATGAAACCCTTGCAGCGTCTCGACGACGGCCGTTTGGGCAGCAATCCAGTTACGGAAAGTCCTAGGTAGGCGACGCTCCGTTATAGTCATCAAGCAAATTGCCGAAGCATTCTGCAAGACTAATTGGAGGCCAGTGACGGAATTTCCAACATTGTTGGATCACCGTCTAAAACACTGCCATCAAAATACCCGGCACTGACCACGAAAGGTCCGCCCTACCCGCTTGGGCGTCGGCCCATTCGAGTAGTGCGAGTTGGGGCAAGCCCCAACCGGCGGAGCAAAGCATTTCAGGAGTCCGATACATGTGCAACAAAAAAGGCAATGTGTGAGAGGGTCCGGCGCCATAGCTGGAAAAGTTTCCCATTCCCAGTACAATCCAGGGCGCCGTGAAGGGAGGGGGGGACCCCGCCCAAAATGAAGGCAGTTAAATCCTCGGGCGTTGACGCAATAACCTGACTACTAATAAAATCCCTGAACTCCGGAACTCACAACCCAAAATTATGGAGAATGGGTTTAGCGCAGGCTAGGAACAACTTTGCAGCCAATGAAATTGTTACACTGTATCGGGGTGTACACGACATTTATACAGATTAGATAGCGGCTTGGAAACCAGTTGTGCGTAGGCACTAAGCTTTGGGAATGCAATCTAGTCTTGGGTCATCATGCATCGCTGCAGCATTGCTGCGGCATTGCAGTATTTATATTACGGCATTATGACATTGTTGATGCGGCGTTGCGGCATATCGGGTACCCGTAGGGTCGTAGGGATGATATATGGTGCAGCCTCGTACATACATGTGCGAGCTATCGTAAGAATGTGTAATGTCTAACGTGTACTGGTGGCGTACGCGTATGAGCAGATGAGTAGTAGCAGTATGTGTATAGTCGCTAGCGCCCATGTTGGACCTGTGTCCGGGTGGGGGGAGGTTGCAATGACTCCGCGGCCACTATATATATTTATCTCGGCCTATTTGCCCACCGGCTCACAGGGGGAACCGTATCGGGACTGCCTGCGCGAAGAGTTGGCGCGGCTTCGTACGAGTTATCCGAGGGATATGATCGTGGTGGGGGGGGATTGGAACATGGGTGAAAGGGAGTTGACGGCTCTACTCAGGCGTTGGCGGTGCCTTTCCGGCGGTAAGCCCATGTGGCCGCGGGATGCATCGGCGCGCGAACGGGGTACTTGCCGGAGGGGCAGCTACCGCGTTCTCGACCACTTCATCGCATGGCCTCCCACCATAGCCCCCCCCCTCTCTCGCCCTCGGCATGGGTGGACTACTCTTGGGACACCTCCGATCTCTTCCCTGTCCCGTCTTCTTTCCCCGTGGGCGCCATCCGTGAGGATACCTGTCCACCTCCCCTGCATGAACGCATGTCTGCAAGGTCCATTCCCAAACCGGCCCACGGTGACTCTCCCTCTGAATGGCCCAAGCCGTTCCACGATTTTGTCACCGCTAATCCGTTCGCGGTGCTCACCCCTCTAGATGAACCACCTGTAGACGGCGGGCCCTCGGGAGGGGGGGGATCCCTAGACAGCGGCGCCGACCACTTTATCCAGGCAATATGGTCGGCGGCGCGTGGGGTAGGGGTTGTTACCAAGCCAAGGCATCGTGGCCTAGGGCCGCCGCTGCAACGGTATATATATCCTAGGTGCGATTAATTGTCGGCGCATGGCCTTCATGGCGTGCCGGGGGACTAGGGCCCCTCGGGATGCCGCTCTAGCGTCGGCACATTATGCTGTTGCACGGCATAGGGTCCGGACACTAGTACGTAATAACCGCCGCCGGCAGAGGGAGCGGGCCGTGCTAAAAGCGGTTCAGGATTTTAAGCAGGGTGGTGGGAGACGGGAGTTCTGGAAGTGGGCGCGCTCTCTCCATAAGGGGCAAAGTTCATTCGAGGGCGCGAACGACCAGCCAGTACGCGATCCGGTATCGGGGGTACTTCATACCGAGCCGGGCGAAACCAATGCGTGCTGGGCGCGGCACTATCGGGAGCTGTTGCGTGACCCCCACCCCCTAGCACAACGGGTTGCGATATACGGGTTGCGTGGGAACACCGCCACGGTACATCGCCACCCATTGCCCCCGCACTAAACGGGATTTATGGGTATATAACCTGGGAGGAACTAGTCAAGGCTCTTAGGCGTTTAAAAAATAATAGGGCCCAGGGGCAAGATGGGATCACTGCGGAGGCTTTAAACTTGGCGATATACGCCCCAAATAGCCATTTTGGCAAGACATTGCTGGCCTTAATTAACGGGATATGGACTAAGAACTATATCTCCCAGCAGTGGCGAAGCTCGGCCATAGTATCGGTGCCCAAGAAAGGCGACGCGACCGTTGTGGACAATTATAGGGGTATTTCGATTATGGGTGCCGCTATGAAACTCCTTATGACCGTCATTACCCAATGCTTGCAAGACGTATGCAAAGCTAAAGGGATAATCCGCCGTGGGCAAGCGGGTTTCATGCGGAATGAGGAGGGCCCCATGCAAGTCGCCAGCTTGTTCGATATCGCGGCTCGTCGCCAAGCGGCAGGTCTACCCACGTACGCGGGTTTCATTGACTTTAGGAAGGCATATGACACCGTACCTCATGAGCGTTTATTCCTACAACTACAAGCTATAGGAGGTACGGGTCATATGCTTACCTTCATTAAAACTCTATACAAGGATAGCAGTATGGTACGGGTCAAGACGGGGGTGGCCCCGGGAACACTATTAGAACCCATACCCATTGAGCGTGGCCTCCTACAGGGATGCCCCGCTTCCCCCATCCTGTTTAATATATTTATTAACGATATATTCGATGGGGTAGAACATCTAGAGGGTGTGATGTACCAGGGTGCACCGACACATTCGCGGCAAGGTAACCACTAAGGGTGCCAGGTCA
Organism: Tetraselmis striata; assembly: GCA_006384855.1. Taxonomy (NCBI): domain Eukaryota; kingdom Viridiplantae; phylum Chlorophyta; class Chlorodendrophyceae; order Chlorodendrales; family Chlorodendraceae; genus Tetraselmis; species Tetraselmis striata. The sequence goes on from VCJN01002011.1 coordinate 45,774, forward strand.
GTTATACGCGGACGACGCGGTTGGTATCACAGGCTCGTTCGATAACCTGCATGCCGTGTTTGCCCACTTCTCGCAGTGGGCGGAAGACCATTTTATGGGGTTTGGGGTACTTAAGTGTGGGGTGATGGCATTAGGCCGATATTCCGACGAGACCGCGTTAGGCGAACAAGCTGCCCGATGGCAGCTTGGGGGGGAACGGGTACCGGTTGTAAATGAATATAGGTACTTGGGCACGGTCATTAAGTCGGATTTAGGTATGCAACACATAGTAGACGACCGGGTTAAGAAGAGTAAACGCGCCATTGAGGCGCTCGATTCGGTATTAGTCAGTGGACGGGACATAATCCCTATTAATGTGCGTGTGTCGGTCTTTAAAACCTGTGCACTGCCGGTTTTAACTTATGGGTGTGAAGTATGGGGCATGGATAGAACTAGCGGCGCAAGTAAATTACAGACCGCACTCAATCAGTGCTTGCGGTGCCTCATTGGGGTAGGTAAAAAGTCCCCTAGGGTGGCCACTGCACCGATGATGCGGGAATTGGATATTGCGCCCATAGAGGCTACGGCCGCTGCGGCACGGGCTTGGGCGTTCCTTAAAGCATCCGACTTGAATACATGTATATGCCATTTAGTAGAGCAGCCAAGTCGGGCGCGCCCTAACACGTGGACGTCAGGGACTGTGCGGTGGTTAGATCGACTAGCTAGGGCGAACGTAGGGCTAGCTGAGGGGGCGCACCTTCCACTTGAGTGGAGGTCACTAGCCGCGCGCGATGCCGCTAAACTAGTAAAGGCATCGGTGTGGGCGCATTTCGAATCGTCGGCATCGTTAGCACGCAATAAAACCTGGGGTATATATGTTCAGGCATCTTATGTGTCAAACCCGTTGCCATAGTATGGTGTGGGTGTCCCCGCGGGGGTTGTTGCCGGGTTGCACATTATGATACAATTACGCACCCGAGTATTTCCCATTGCCCGCCGATTGGCCCGGATTCATGCCATGCCTGAGCGGTTCCTGGAACACTGCCATGCATGTGGCGGAGGTGAATCTGAGACTATCGAACATATGTTGGTGGAGTGCCCGCGGTGGGGGTATCACCGTCATACTTTTGGGTTGTTAGTTCCGGAGTTCAGGGATTTTATTAGTAGTCAGGTTATTGCGTCAACACCTGAGGACCTAACTGCCTTCATTTTGGGCGCGGTCCCCCCCCTCCCTTCACAGCGCCCTGGATTTTACTGGGAATTGGAAACTTTTCCAGCTATGGCGTCGCGCCCTCCCTCACATTGCCTTTTTTGTTGCACATGTATCGCACTCCCGAAATGCTTTGCTCCGCGGGTTGGGGCTTGCCCCAACTCGCATTACTCGAATGGGCCGATGCCCAAACGGGTAGGGCGGACCTTTCGTGGTCAGTGCCAGGTATTTTGATGGCAGTGTTTTAGAAGGTGATCCAACAGTGTTGGAAATTCCGTCACTGGCCTCTAATTAGTCTTGCAGAATGCTTCGGCAATTTGCTTGATGACTATAACGGAGCGTCGCCTACCCAGGGCTTTCCGTAACTGGATTGCTGCCTAAACGGCCGTCGTAGAGACGCTGCAAGCAAGGGTTTCACTGGTGCCAGTCATGTCCCGGGGGCGGAAAAACAACTAGCGACTATTCGCTAGTCGCTAGCTACGGGTGATTTTCTGATTGTCTTTTGCAGGTACGGTAGCTCATGCAATGTAACCAGTATAGAGTTTTTCCATGATAACGTTAAGTACTAGCGTCGCATGGGCGTTGACCCGGCGAGATCGCGGCAGGTACATGGAGAGCCGGCACTTACCGGGCAAGTCAGGCAGCGGATTGAGGACGGAGCGGCTCAGCGACCGGCCGCTCGAGCATCGCTGACGCGCCTCAGGCTGAGCGTCTCGCTCACGTCGCCAACGTGCCTGACGTCATAAAATCGCAGTCGAAGGGTTGGGGTTTGCCCTTGGAGTGCTTTTTGGGGCAGGATCGTGGGAGATTTTGGTACGATAGGCACTGAAGGTGGGCGAGGCGCGGCGAGTTCTGTGAGCGGAACGTCGCGCCGCGCAGCTTTTGAACTGCTTGCCGCCTCCTGGCAACCCTGCGACCCAATAATCCAGTCCCCACGGGCCAGGGTGCCAAAAAGCTAGTACTTAAACGTTATGTGGAAAAACTCTATACACATACATACACTACTCTTCAAAATTAAGAGTAATGGTAAGCGAACTGTCCGGGGTAGTTGGTGAGCATTTTTCCGAGTATCAATCAACCCCTTACGAAAACCCTCCGAGCTGGGGACCCGAGCTGGGTATTTAAAATTATTTCGGAGTGCGAAAACTACTGCTCAAATCTTAGAATTATGACGGAAAGATCACCGATTTATGCCGAATTTGGACTTGAGGGGTTTTTTAGGTGCTCTTACGGCTGCGGCGCGCGCCGTAAGAGTTGAATACGTGCTTGCCCCACCATGTAGAGCTAGTAGCGCGCTACCGTATGAAGCGGTTGCTAAAAGGTGCGCATGCTCATTACAAAACAATTCGCCGCGTACACGAGTACGTGCCTCGTGATAGGTGTAGCACTTGGGTAACGCTAATGTACGTGGGCATTATGAGCTGTTGGAAGGCGCGATACGGGATCACTCGCGGTACCATGCGAGCACATCTATGGGCAGTCTATTGCTATAGAGCCATGCCAAAGACTCCTCATATGCTGCGCGTAGGAATATTTTATTATTTTTGCTAGTGTAAACTCGAGATGTGCGAAATTCGCGCCTCGTTATTACATCTACATGCACCTCAATGTACACGGCCAAATCAATTCAATCTAAAATATGGGGGTTGTAGCCAGCACTCCTACCCGCCAACATCCCCCTGTATTAGGATTGGCGCCACGCGCTTCGATTGCGCGTGAGCACACACTCTACCCAAAGTAGGGTTTGCCATTTATTTTGAAGCGTAGTGTACAAGTTTGCAGCAGGTGTACTATTACGAGTATTGGTATCAGTATTATTATTGGCATGAGGATGAGTTTGCAGGTAGGGTTATAGTGGTTGCCCTAACATTCCATCCCGGGCTCCCAGATAAAACGTTAGACCGTCGGGATACGCGTAGGGAAATATTTGGCGGACACGGAACGATAACCAGGTTTTGCAAGCATTTCGTCGGAGGGAAGGGCGGGCTTAATGGGCATACATGTGCAGCATATCAACACTTTTCAGGTTTAGCATATTGCTCCCATGAATCGCGGAATGCGGTGTAAGTACTCGTGGCAGTACTTAGTGAAACATGGCTCTTACTCGTAGCGTTTTTGGCGAATTGAGTTGGTTGCAGGATGTAATCTCTTACAACATGCTGGTGGCATTGGATATTTATCCTATAGCGGTCCGACTGGGCACCGCGGACAGGCAACTAGTAGCGCTATCCTGATGATTAGAGTTCTAGCGCGTACTGTATTTATGTTACAAGAATATTATTACTGGCTTCTGGTTGTGGCCGTACCAGTACATAATACGCGTGCTGAAATATCAGCAGTACAACAGTAAGATTACTTGGCCATAAAACGTCGCAGGTTTGTGGTGTAATATTAGGGTAGTCGCTAGGCGCAACCCTAACATTCCCACCCCTCTGATAAATGACGAACTGGAAAGTGTCTGTTCGCGTCGCCGAAGGCCTGGCCCAGATGTCGGTTGGCGGTGGAAGCGTGATATAGCAACAGCAACAGCAGCAGTAGGTGTCAACGCTCCGGGATGGACTCTGGAAAACGTGACGGGTGGCGCGCTCGCAGGTTGGCGTATTCCTTTGAGCGTAGCGTGTCTTGCAGATGTCGGCTCGTCCTCGCGAAATCGTGTAGCGCCTCGACACGTCGCAGCGCGCTATATGGTTCCCAGCTGTCATGACTTGAGTCGTAGTTCAGCCAACGCACCAGAAAGACGAGGCAGAGTCCTCGCTTGAACAGATCCTCGCGGCGCTCGATAGAGAAATCGAGCACGCGTTCAACGACGAACTCGTCGACAGGGGGCTCCACACTGGACGGTATTGTATCGGGCTGTGCATATGGGTTGACGCACTGGCGCAGTCGACTGATGTGAAAACCATTGTGGCAGTCGAACGTTCGTGGCAGGCGCAGACGATACGCCTGGCTGGAGATCTTGGCTGTGACCGGGTAGGGGCCGATGTAGCGCTGTCGGAACTTGCGCGCCGGCTGGTTGCGTATGAGCAAGTGCTCCGTTGAGAGCCAGACTTTGTCTCCTTCTGCGAACTCAACAGGGCTGGTTTTGCGGTCGGCATAGACCTTTTGATATTCATCAGCAAGCTTCAGTTGCTCAGTAATCAACATGTGAATATCTTGAATATTTGCAACTGTGTTGCGTGCATCTTGGTTGGCAGTAGCAATCAGATCAGGTGGTGTCAGTGGCATCATGCCATAAATTGCCTCAAAAGGGGCATAATGTGTTGCTGAATGGACTGAATTGTTGTAAGAAAATTCAGCAAGAGCCAAATGACTTAACCAAGAGTCATGTTGCTTGTGAACAAACGCACGTAATATTTGCTCAATAGTTCTATGGGTGCGTTCAGTTTGACCGTCAGTTTGCGGGTGATAAGCGCTGGAAATATTTAGCTTAGTTTGCAGAGCTGTAAACAATGATTTCCAGAACACTGAAGTGAACCTGGGATCTCTGTCAGAGATGATACATCTGCTGAGACCATGGTGTCTGTAAATATTGTCCAAATATAATCTGGCCAGCTGTGTCGCATCAATCTTAATATTGCATGGCACAAAATGTGACTGTTTGGTGAATGTATCAACAAACGTAGCAATAGCATCATAGCCATCCACCTCAGGTAAGTTGGTTATAAAATCCATTGAGATTATCTCCCAAGGCTTGGTTGCCTTTGGCAAGGGAAATAAAGAACCATGAGGCTTGGTGGTAGCTGCTTTGACTCTAACGCAAGTATCACAGTGTTTGCAGTAATGCTTGACTGTGTTATTCATGCGTGGCCACCAAAACATACGCAGTATGTTGGCAAGAGTGCGGGTATGGTTGGGGTGTCCATTACCAACATGATACTCCTCAATGATGAGTTTTCTCAGTTCAGAATCATTGGGTATACAGACCTTATCTGCCATGTAGTAGAGACCATCAGTCTCATCTTGTCGCACACCGTTGGGGGTGCGTCCATGACTGTAGGCAACATCAGTGATGTAGGCAGCTTTGATCTTGTTTATTAGCTTGCTGTCAATCTGCAAGGCGGACATTGCTGACAAATAGTTCTGCATTTGTTCAAGGTCAGCTTCGACCAGCTGGTTTTCATATTCAGTCAATGCATAATGCAAGTCAGGGCGGCGAGAGAGAGCATCAGCCTCATTGTCAGCGCCTTTGCGATATAATATCTGCAACACAGGCTCATTAGTCTGTGGGTTGACTGCCATGTATGGTGAGATTTCATGTAACCATAGGGCATGGCGTCTGCCTAGTCCTTCCTGTGTAGGCAAATGCCTCAATGTGGCATGGTCAGTTACGGCGACTGTAATACGGCGACTGCCTTCCAAGTAGCAGTGCCATTCTTTCAGAGCACATACCACACCCAAGAGTTCTTGGTCATAGGTGGGATAATTTGTTTGTGCAGCCTGCAATGTCTTTGCATAATAGCTGCAGGGGTGTAAGTGGCCATCAGCATTAGCCTGGAGCAGAACTGCACCTAAGGCATATTTGCTGGCGTCAGTAGCCACTACAAAGTCAGCATCTTTGCTGGAGTATAGATGTCATCAGGCGTTGAAAAGAGGAGGGAGCACTGGTGAGTCCAAATGGCATTACTAGCCACTCGAATTGGCCATAGACAGTTCGGAACGCTGTCTTAGGAACATCAGGTGGATTAATCCGGAGTTGGTGATAACCTAAGGCGAGATCAAGAGCTGAATAGACAGTAGCACCAGATAGCATATCAAGTAATGCATCAGCAGGTGGAACAGGGAACTCGACCTTTTTGGTGTACTTATTCAATTGACAGTAGTCAATGCACATGCGCAGACCGCCATTGGCCTTGCGGGCGAAGAGAACAGGAGCTGCATATGGAGAGAAGGACTCCTGTATAAACTGTTTCTCAAGAAAAGAATTCAGTTGTGTTCTTAGTTCCTCTAATTCTGCAGGTAATAATCTGTATATTTTTCCTGCAGGAACTTGAGCATCAGGAACAAGAGGGATCTCATGATCAAGACCAGGGCGTAATTGTGGAAGGTTGTCAAGCGGAGAGCATATTGGTTTATGCTTTCGCAATAAGTCTCTGATCTGAGCGGTATAAGCTGCAGACTGGTCAGTGTCAATTGTATTTATCTCATCATCAATATCGAGCTCATCACTCTCTTTGGTGGCATTGTATTGTTTAACAATGGCGCAGAAATAAACTGTGTCAGGGTCATGCTTGGCAATTTCTCTGGCCATGGCATTAGCATGAACCATTCTGACATTAGCCTGGCGGGGCTCTGTTTGGCATTGGACTTTTAGTCCTGTGGAAAATGTCATCAGACCAGATTCCCAATCAACATGTGGGTTGTGTTGTTTCAGGAATTGCATCCCTAAAACCAGATTGAAATTATGTTGTAACGGTGTGACTGTGAAGTCAATGGGTATTGTGTAATTGTTGATATTTAATTCAAGGGTGATTTTTTGTGAGGCGAGAACCATTCTACCATCAGCAAGAATAACTCTTACTTTGTTTTGAAGTGGTGTAGTTGGTATTTTATTTTCTTTGACATACTTGGTGCTGGCAAAGTTCAAAGTAGCACCGCTGTCAACCAGTACGGAAGGTGTTATATTAAATTCAGCACATGTTGGGTGTAATAGCAATAAGTCATGATCAGACTTGCTGGTAACAAAACATTTTTCTGTCATCATACGTGCCTGGTGGGACTTTGTGGCTTTTGGTTTATATTCCTTACCTTGCTGTTCAGCCAGCATGGTTTTGAGTTCCTCAGTGGTAACGACGTCATTATTTGCCTGGGCTGAACGTTCCTCAACAGTGTAGTCAGCCAGGTAGACATCAACATACCACTCAGTGGGTCCCATAGGTTCAGTATCAGTCGCTGAACTGGGTGTGTGAAACAGATATGTTCCAGGCGGGTAGCTATGAATTTTCTTATATTTTGAAAGCAGTGGTTTCCAGGATTGTCCTAATTGTGAGGACCATCTGGGCATAACAATAATACCTCTTTTGTCAAAAGGTGACTCTTGTCTTTGCATCTCAAAATGCTGCAAGATAGGCAGGGCTGTGTCATCATACACTGGATTGATGAACACAGTTTTACCTTTGATATTTTGTTGCAGAAATGGTTTTTCAGCACTGCAATTATCTGAACAGACAGCATCATATGCTGAGGCACAGGCATCAAAAGTGACTGGACCATAGGCATAATTCAGTCTCTTGAATTCTGCTTGGTCAAACACAACAGAGTCAGCTGGACATGCATTTGTTTTTGCATATTTGTCAATTTCAGTGTCATTCGTTTGATTATTGTTGTTGGTACGCATTCTGCGCACTCGAGATCTCTTTTGCATGATAGTCAGTTTGGCATGCAGTTTAGCATGCGTCTTTATGTCTTTGACATTGTTGTCGACATTTCTCTGCACCCTGTCTCGTCCTCGATGTCGGCAACGAGGTGTGAATGAGCACAGGAACACCCATGAGCTTCATGCTCAGGTTGTGAGTCGGAGGGGTTCAGTGCCGCGGGAGCGCAATGCTCAACCATATCGACATCTGTATCCTCGATCTCATGCAGGGGCTGGGCAGGCAGTTTGGCAGTGCATGCATGTTTGCATGGACTCACATGCAATTTCTTTGCATGGACTCGGCGACATGTCAATGTCGATTGTCTCAATTACATTGAGAGGCACAGGTTGGCATTTTGCTCAACACCGTCATTTGTTTTTGTGTAAGTCGATCTTGTCGACTTGCTTGGCTAGCTTATTAGCTGCCACTGCATGTATTTTGCATGGACTTACTCTGAGTCGAGACAGTCTCGTTGGCGTTGCTAGGCATCTTTTCACCTCGGCTCTTTCGTGCTTGGGAATCGCCTGCACAATACGTTGCACTTGCAAGTACTCAGGCACAGCGAAAGGTTCATTATGCAACAAGGCAAATGCGGGTTGTAGCTTGCGCTGCAAGTCGACACAATAGGTAGCTATGTTGGGGTCGCTCGGCTTGGCGCCGATGTCACGCGCGTAGTCTCCGACGGGTCTTGCCGTGTCGCGCGTAGTTCTCCAGAAAGGCCTTGACTGCTTGGACATCATGAACGTCGGCGAGCTTGCGAGAGATGTTCTGGGTTGGCGCCACAACGCGGGCTTCCAGCATCTTCTTCTCGACAATTTGACGCATAGAATGCTCGGCGGGTGGACCACCGGGAGGGTAACCGGCTTGACGGGCGCTCCGGTGCGATGCCATGGCGACATGCGACTCGGATAAGGGTTGAAGGGTACAGCATCGTTACCAAGGGTCGGCAGGACCAGCGAAATCGCGAATGTATCGTCGTGCGTGCGAGAGCAGGTCGCGGTGGGTCTGCAGGTGGAGATGGATCGTAACAGGAAGCCGAAACCAGTGTAAGTACTCGTGGCAGTACTTAGTGAAACATGGCTCTTACTCGTAGCGTTTTTGGCGAATTGAGTTGGTTGCAGGATGTAATCTCTTACAACATGCTGGTGGCATTGGATATTTATCCTATAGCGGTCCAACTGGGCACCGCGGACAGGCAGCTAGTAGCGCTATCCTGATGATTAGTTGTAGCGCGTACTGTATTTATGTTACAAGGAATATTTATTACTGGCGCCTGGTTGTGGCCGTACCAGTACATACTACGCGTGCTGAAATATCAGCAGTACAACAGTAAGATTACTTGGCCATAAAACGTCGCAGGTTTGTGGTGTAATATTAGGGTAGTCGCTAGGCGCAACCCTAACATGCGGGATGGCAGTCCATAGCATGAGGCAAGCGAAGTTGGCAGGAGTTGGCATGCCGATTGCGAAACAGTATGTGCTACGTTGACATCTAAACTTTATTACCGTCAATGCATGTATCGGGGCGAGTTGCTTGTACGGTTTGCATATGCTACTTGGTAGGCATTGGCGAGTTATAACTTTCATTCCGCGACTAAGGTGTGGGCATCCAATATTTTTTGTACGACGATGTCAATGCGGTCCGCAGGGTCGACAGGTTGGCATGACAAGTGAGCGGGTGTGAGCGGGCTCACGTCGTAGCGGGCGTGAAAACATGGAGTGCATGTAATTTGTGGATAGAGCGCTAGGAATTGTTATAACTGAAATCGCGAGGGATAAGTTCTTATTTGGGCCAGGCGTCATTGCGTAACGAGCAGACTGAGCGGAACATATTTTACCAAAACGCGATGAAGCGAGAATTGCGGTGTAACATTATTTGCGGCAAAAGCCGTGGTGGCGGAAAAGATTATCAATAAATAAGCGGACAAGCTCAAGAGTGTCTACGTAGATACTACAAGGGATGGAGTGGGTTTTTTTTTGTAAATGTGCATACATGTGTGGCTTTGTTGCGGTAATACATGGTGTGAGGAAACCGGGCTTACGTGTTAGGCCTTTGTAGGCCTGTGTAAATGTGCAAACAAATGTGGCAAAGTGGCGGTAATACATGGTGTGAGAGGAAACGGCCCGGGTTTCCGGGTTAGGCCTTTGTCAAGCAGTTGAGAGTCGTGTTTTGAGAAGTCCTGGCGAAAATCCGGAGGGCGAGACAGAGCATCGGTCTCATTCCCCGAGCTTTAAATTTGTGGCTTAATATCTATGGCACGGGCTTTCCGGTGCGGGGGGTGGTTTGCTAGGTATGGTGAAATAATACGGAGCCATAGAGAGTGACGGCGGCTTAACACAATTTGGGCGGGCAGGTGACGTAGAGTGGCATGGTGTGATGGTATGACCGTGATCTTAGACTCATTATATATATCTGCAATATCATAATATATATTGATATTATATAGAAAATTTAACAATATATTATATATTATTATAATTGTATGTATTATTATATAGCAGCGTCATTCGGGCAAAGCGCAACCACGCGTACAAGCTCTCGCCGGGCATAATAAGTGGGGAATCTGGTATGGGAAGCTTGTGAAACTTTGTTGTAATAAGCGCATTGTCGGAGGTGTCCCTTTGCATGCCGCTGAAGTAAGAAAGCGTCTAAGGCATATTCAGAAGCAACTTTTTTTAAAGTTCGTAAAAGGCAACGTACATGTTCGCGCTGTCCCCCATACATTTTAATGTGTTTCGGCAGAAATCAAAAATGGGGTGCGATCATGCGAGAGGATTTATGATGTGCATAATTACGATACAATAATTTGCCGACTTCAAGGAATCGCTGTATTTGTTAAACGGTTTCTGGTAAGGCTCAATTGCCAATTGCAGCAATGTTATTATCGGAAGGGCGCGTGCCCCGTTGGCTAACTAATGGCCCAAATACTCGATTTTGTTGTTGATAAAGGATTGTGCAGGCAGTCCCAATCGAATGTTAAAGTTGGCAAGGGAAATAAGCGTGGCATTCAGCCAGCCACCCAGCTCAGCCCCATGTTGTACCCAACCGGGCATGGGTTTTAGGGGTAAGGAACGCTCACCCCGTGGAGGTGGGGGTGGTTCCGCCGGGCCTGCCGCACGCAGGATCCTCCGCTCCTTGCGGGCCGTTGCCTGGCGGCACAGTTCCCAATTCAACGCGTCCCGGAAACCGATTGTCTCCATTGTGCGTGTATCCAATATTTCAATGGCGTCGATTGTATTGACAGGGGGTGAAATTTGCTCTGTATTCTTGCTTCAACATCACGATGACTGATGATGTAACATCACTCTGCTGCCGGTGAAATGTCAATACACACTTGTAAATGTCAAAGCATATACGGATGTGTATTTTACAAAATGAAATGAAATGACGTCAGTGCCAGTACTCGTGATTTCCCGGCAGCATCCAATCCTTTTGCGTAAGTATTTCAATTGTGTAAGTATAAAGGTATTTATATTGAAGAAGCGGCAACGACCGACAGAGAGACTTGACACGACCATTGTTATTAGCATACATGTTGGGTCATTGCGTTCACGAAACGAACAGCTGACACATCGATGACTTCCTGTTGTTGCCAAAACAATGCTGCCTAGCCAATAATATACTCATGATATATGTAATGATAATAAGGAACAAATCTTCACCATCACCATTATTTCTATCAAGCGCAGATTGTCTTTACCACCACTACTCTGTAGGCGGGGTGGATTACATCCATAGGAATCCGCAGTATCTCACAGCATTACTATTATACATAATACTGCTGATTAACATTTCTGGCAGCTGGCGGTGTTTGCTTCTGTCGCGATGTTTAAAACTATAAATACACGCTGGGGCTGAAATTTCAGCATTGTGGGATTCGTGGCATGGCAGCTTGAATGAACTTGGGAGTCAATAATGGATATTAAAAATGGAGTTGTTTTTCCCTACTATACAATAGTAGCCAGGAATTAGTTGGTGGCGACTGCTAGTATCACGGACTTTATCCAAGCAGCAGTACATGTGCTGCTGTTGGCAGTAACAAATTGACATGATACATATTGTTGATGAATGATGTATCTGTCCTGGGACTTATATGTGGGGATACGTCATCGAATTTAAGTGCATCTTCAAAGTATGCTCGCCAATGATATCACGGAAATCAATATAAATTAGGAACATGAATAATATGGTGGTTTCGGAGCGCCGGCATGGCTGGCTACTACATAATGATTATTCAGAAATGAATGCAGTGTGTCATCTGCAACATGGCCTTGAAAAATATCCTCGAATACGCGCTTATTGGAGACGTGTATAGCACTGTACATTGTAGTATAAGCGTGCGGGTATACGCCGCATATGATTCCGCACTCAGCGCAAAAAAATCCAGCAGCAACTCGCATCAATCAACGCATGCAAACAAAGTTGACACCACATTGATGCGGCACCGGTGGGTAAGGCAGCTTACAAAAAGTAAATAATTTATTTCTGTATTACAGAAATGCAAAGTAAGCGACAAAAGTGAACACCATGCTTAATTCACACCTTCACTGCACGTCTCGCGCTTCTGTGCTTCCAGCGCTCTCATCAGAGTACACGACGGAGAGTGTACCAATGGCTGACGATCATGCAGCAGATTTAGCAGTTGTGGTCTGTGATATAGGCTGCTGCTTCTGATGACGTAGCCGTCCGCTCTTGCCAGGGCCCGCAAGCTGCACAAGCTGACTGCACGGGCCTGCCATGGTAAAGAGGAGTTTGAAATGCACCAGCGGCCGCAGTCGAAAGTGGGAGCATCCTGCCACCTGCGACTAGTCGTAGCCTGGCTATCAGCCACAAAGTGGCGACTGGATCACTTACCCCTAGGGCACGACGTCACCTGCGTCCGCAGTTGTCGGCCCGGTTGCGTGATTACTTGCACTGTCAGCAGGCTGAAGTGCGACCCCGTTGAAGAAATCACCCAGGAAAAAATCGGCATCGAGCACCAGAGCGCGCGCCTCAGCGTCTGCGACGCCGTAGGTGATGACTGCCTTGCCCGTAGGGGTGAGCAGCAGGCCGCTGGCAAACGCGTGGCTGCTGTCAATCAGCGGCAGCGGAGGCGATACAGCGATAATGGCGAAGGGCGGTTCGGCGTCAAACTTATAGGCGAGCGTGCTGTATGCGTCTCCGCGGCGGAAGTGGAGCAGCGCGACGTAGTAGCCGTGATCAGCCATGAGGCTCGCGGTGGCGCTGCCGTGGAGCTTGGCGCCGGTCGCTGCCACAGCGCGCCCGAGCGGCGTGTAGCTTGTCGACCACCGCTCCACGCAGGCACCGTCCGGCGTCCGCACTGCTAGCACGCGGTGTGGCCAGATGGAGTAGATGTACAGCAGCTGCCCGCGCCAGGTGAAGGCAATCCAGTTCTTCTCGTCGCGGGAGCCATTGGAGCATCCGAGGCGAACGCCTGCCGCCGGGCCAGAGAAGATGGTCGCGACACCGGACGCGGCCTCATCCAAGGTCACTGGGGGCAGCAGCGAGGCTGCGCCCGCCGCAAGGTACATCTGCTGGATTCCGCCGCTGGAATTGCCGCAGGCGTTGTGCGACGCGGGGGGCAGTGAGTTGAAGGTCAGGGCAAGTCGACCAGCTGCGAGCGGTAGCAGCTTGGGGTCCTCCGGCCCACTAACGAGCTTCCGCGCTAGAGTGCCATTCTTCGCCATCCATACTGGCGCCGGCGAGCAGAGATCCGTCCAGGGCGCGGTTGGGTTCGCCAAGCTAGGCACCAGCCCGTCCGCCACCTTGAGCTCAATGCCGTCGAGGCCCCAGGTTTCGGCGTCCCAGCTGGTAAATGGCGGTGCGGCCATGTCGGAATGATTGTCGGCGTGCGTAGCACCCAGCAGGATGGCAGAGCTCCAACGCGTCGTGAGCTCCGTCACAGCTTGTCCCGCACACGGCAGCGACGCGTCGCACGGTGCGCCGTTTACTTCGACAACGCTGAGCGCGTGCGCGCGGGCGGCCAGCACGAGCCGGCCGCCGTGCAGCGCGAGGGAGGGGTTGATGACCGCCACAGGGCTGTCGTCGTCGCTGTGGAAGCCGGCCGACTCGAGCGCTGTAATGGGTGCCGAGACGTTCAACCGCACGTCGAGGCCCACGAGGCGACCGTCGGCCGTCGAGAGGGGCGCCCAGAGGGGCGCGGATATTAGCGCAACTGATTGTGGCTGCTGCGTGATGTAAGCTGCGCAAGAGATCAGCAGGAAGAACGCCAGCGCGGTGGGGTTGATCAGCACGTGCCAGCGTCGGCGGACGGCCATCCAGGCTCGCCGACCCGGCCCCTGCACGCCCGCCACCGCACCGATGGAGGCGGCCAGCAGCGTGGCAAAGAAGGAGGGGTTGGTGATGACACGGACGGGCCACAAGTCGTACACAACGAATTGCAGCACGTACTGTGCGTAGGAGGCCTCGCCGAGCGTAAGGGGCATGCGCTCGAAGGCCGCCACGAGCGGGTCAACGCCGCTGGTGAGGCCCGCGAGCACCATACCCTGCAGCGGGAGCAGGATTGAGGTGCGCGCCGACAGCTTGTGCGCTGCCGGACGGACAGCCGCGAAGAAGGTCAACAGCCCCACGTAGCCAGCCGTCGTGGCGTACTTCATCCCGGCGCGCAGGGCGACTTCCAGGCGGCCGCCCCCGGGGGCCATTGCGGCATGGCGCGCGCGCGCGAGGAGCATGCCGTACAGGAAGACGTGTGCGTAGCACAGCGGGTTGAATTTGAGGAAAGCGACGGCCAGGTCGACGGGCTTGTCGATGTCGCCGAATCGGTGCGCGGCGTACCAGGTGGCGTCGATGTCGGGCGATAGCGAGGGCACCAGCATGAACAGCCAGGGGAGCGCCGTCAGGGCGGTGAGACAGCCGAGCGCGGCGCGCAGCGACAGCCTGCGCACTGCACGGTAGGTGGGCCCAAACGCCAGCCAGTAGAGGACGAGCGCCGAGAGGAACCAGCACTGCGTCTGCAGCGCGCGCTCCACCGCGTTGGGCGCCCATGCCTGCAGCAGCCAAGACTGCAAGAAGAGGACCCACGCGGGGGGGAGCGGCCGGCCCGCCGCCATCGACAGCACCGCCGAAAGTACCACTCCGAAAGCGTAAAGTGGGAAGATGTTGGCGGCTCGCTTCCACAGGAAGGTGAGCGGCGCGTCTGTGGCACCGGGCTTCGCGGAGCCCAGCTTGGCGTGCGTCAGCACATAGCCCGACAGCATGAAGAACCACGGCACCCAGGTGAAGCCCCAACCCATGATGTGCGTCCCACGCAGCGCTCCCTGGCGGCATCACGGGTAGCAGATACAGCGACCAGTCAGGAGCTGCAAACATCCTCGCCGCGCGCTGCAAGTCGTGAGCAGCCAGGGCGATACATATGCAATGCCGCCAGCCAGGTTTTGAAATTCACACCATGGCATTGGCGGTGGGTGGGACAAACGACAGCGACACTGCAAGACGACCCGCGCGCAGGCCGCACGCCGTAGTGGGCGGGCACCTGCGACGGTAATAATTATATCCATTGGTTTGCTAGTTACTTGCGCAGTCGCTCTAATAAAGTAAAATTACGACTAATACATATTTGATGACTACAAATAATGACGAGTCGATGATACACTGTTTCAAAAACATTTACTTTCGCTCGGTGTCCAAATCTTACACCTTACCAAAAACTAAGCAGTCTTATGATGACGGCTGGGGTGCTCCATCTTTATTCGGAATGTACCAGCACATATCGTATCAGCAACATACTGTATATATATTGTGTCTTATATATCCCACAAAAAATCCACGCAAATACTATTCGACATTACTCCCCTCCTCGACAGGCGTGGACAGCTGCAAGGCACATTATCAACTTGACGATGCGTATGTCTCCGTTCGAAATCCTTCCGAGATTTGCGTGTTGGCAATGATACTTAAAAATCCCTGACACATCCGAATATAATACTCTGCCGAGACGAGAGCGCCTACTACGGCTGGCAACAGTAGTCTGCAGATTTCTACTATATCGGAGTACACCTACAGGTGTCGACACAACTATATGAAGCTTCGAACCGGGCTTGCATGCAAGATATACGAACATTGGCTATAGTCCCCCTATAGTATCGTCTACAATGGGCCTCTGGAAGGCATAGCAGGTTCTTATTTGCAGCGTTCTTATTTCAACTACGTCAGCACCCGTACACATTCCTACAATAAAATATATTTTTGAAAGATCCGTGCGCATTGAGCAGAGCGCGGTGATTCGTACAACACACCGGCTTCATATGCTCCCTTATCAGGGAAAAAAATGCAGGGCCGTCTCTCACCTTGGCGTACAGATGGCCGAGCACAATGTGGAGACTGGCCACCATCCGGGCAAAGCCAAGGGCAGGGATGCGCTCCGCTTTGGTGCCCGTCGGGCGGGGCGGCTCGCCATCAGCGTCCTCATCCTGTGTTACAACAAAAAGACAAAAACAGCTTGCACAGGTCAGCTGATGGCATAGCACCGCGTTGTGTATCACCCTTTAAAGTATACTGTGTTCAGGGTTTCTAATATCAAATAAGCGGTGTAGGACGGAGACGGGGGATGGGGGGGTGAACCTCGCCAGCTGGGGTCTGCACAGGCAGACCAATAGTCTTGCTGAACTGCTCCATGCGCTCCTTGGCGGCGCGCATCGGAGGCCGAAGGTACTTGACATCCACCGAGCTGGCCAAACTGCTCCCGCCCGCCAGCGCAGCGCTGAGCGTCCCGGCCACCGCGGTCCCTGTGCTTACGGACTGCTCCGTTAGCTCCACGGCCAGCCCGCTGAGCTGGCTGCCGGTGGAGCAGACAGACGACAGCGAGCTGCGAAGCGCGCTGGGTGACACGCAACCCAGCGCTGGGGCCAGGCAGCCTGTGGCGGCCTCGGGGTCGGCGATCTGCTCCGCTGAGGCGCGCGCTGGCGTGCACCCGTTTGGGCCCTGCGCATGCAGATGGCAGTATTGCTGTCAGAGTATAATGTATCACTGTCCAGCTAAAACGGCAGGAGGACCCTTGCCTAGAGGGCAGCCAAAGCTACTTAAACCGCGCTTATTTGGGCTCGCGGTGTATCATCGTTTTTGACCCCCCGCCCCGCGAAGAGACGAAAACTGTAATTGAAATATATCAGTATGCACCACGAATATCACACGGATCTTCCAACTCGTTGCTGCAAAACACACATTCGTTTACTCACAAACCCAATTATATGGTACGGGTACGAGCATGGCTTCGCTTTTCCGACAGCAGGCGGAGAGAGCTCACATCAGCCGCGCTGAGAACACATGCTGCGGCAAGTAGTGAGAGGCGAGTGGTGTGTGTGCGCAAAGTGCCCCATTTTATCCAGGCCAGCTCAACATTGCGTGATGGGCCGGCATGGGCACAACCTACCTGCCAGGTGCTCAGTGCGGAGAAGTTGAGAATAGCAGTGGAGCACAGCCGATGCAGCAGCCCCTCCGGGATGTCCCCAGCATTGGCGTCCGCCGGGCTGGCCGGATATGTCCCCAGCGCGAAGGTGGTGGAGCACATCGGGGCGTCGAAGCCGGAGCTGATTTCAGTGCCAGTGCTACTCGAGCTGCGGCTCCCCTTGGTCCTGGTCGGCAGCACAGGGCCGCGCGCGCTGACGCCGCCAACAACAGCTGCACGTGACTCGGCCACCACCGACGCGCGGAGGTCCTGCTGCGGCGGGAAGGCGGCCAGGATGGCACGGTCGGGGCCGGTGGAGGGCGCCTTGGGGCTCTGGGGGGCCTCAGATAGCGTGTGGCGCCGCTTATGCATGCCCTTCACGTGCGGCGCCGCCAGCGCCCCGCCCTCAGTTACGCGGCCATGGTCCTCCGCCTGGCCGCAAACCATTCGTACATGGCACATTCCGGCAAGAGCGCCCAGAGATCAGCAGAAAGCCAAAAATGCCAGGTTTCAAGCATAGCTGACATTTGCGGGATGAGACGCATTGAAAACGGTTCAGACTCCCCAGGCAGGCTGCAAATGGCTCGGGGTCCTTGCAAGTGGCGGCGGGGATCGCGGCGGCTCACCGTGTGGCGCCGCGGAGGGGAGAGCAGCTCCTGCGGCAGAATCCCACCCCACTGCGAACACGCAGGGCACACTGCACGCTCAGTCTCATCCTAACAAGAAGCTGAATTGATTACTACCAGTCTTGCGGCTCGGGCGTAAATGGAGCTCGCATAGATACAGCTATATGGTAGCTTTATAGCCATATGTGTATTATGCAGCTATGATTATTGAAGCTTTAGTTATATCTCGAAGGATAGTTATATTGTGTAGCTTCCTATAGCCATCTTACGCTGGCTGACAGCTGCGCCTCCCTGCCATTCCAGCCTTATTCTCGCCAAGAGCGATGTATGGCTACAATGTTGTCTACAGGTGCTGCCGCAGCAGTAAGAACACTGCGTATGAGAACCTGCCCTGCTAGCCAGAGGTCAAATGTTGACGAAACTAGCAGAACTACACCAAATGTTCATACTATAGGTTGCATGCAAGCCCAAATTCAGACTTTTAGATACTAAAGTTCTTTTAGATAGGTGCGCCGGCGCCTGTAGACTTCCACACTTTTTTGGACTGTTATAGATATGAGTGATTCCTATATATATGTTTAAACATACAGATACCTGTAATGTCGCTTATTATTCTGTAATTATTATTTTATCATTATTTTATCATCCTGAACCTGTAGTGTCGCTTGTTATTCTGCCAGCAGGCGGATAACGTGTAACCATCACTTCGACACTCGAAACCAAAGCTTCAACATGTAGCAATTTAGTGCCCTCGGACACAAAATCGCGGCTACACCGTAACCACTCTTCGGGTTCGCGGCATATGATCGCTTTATTGTCTTCCGCAAAGAGAGAGAGAACGCCACAATAAACACACAGGATGAATGCATGAATGAATTGTTTTGCAGCAACGGGACTTCGGAATATTCGCGTGTGTTTATTTGTGGCGTTCTTTCATGCGGAAAAACACAATGAATTGTTTTTATACCCGGCGCAAGCCCAATTTAATGGTATGTGGTGGCAATGAGCGGCGATGGTGTTCGGAGCCGCCTGATGAATAGCGATTATTATTATCTGGGCGCGCCGCACCTGGGGACGTTCAGACTCGATGCCTCCATAACGCTCCTGTTTGCCACCTGCCCGCCTGGCCTTGACAAAACGGGGATTCAACTTCCAGTTGATGTTTCTCAGCCGCTTCGCGCCTTCCCAGTGTCCCCACCAGCGGCACCATGCCGCGGCGCCGAGCCAGACTAGGCCGAGGCACGCCCAGGCCAGGACCGCCACGCCCCAACCAGCGGCGGCGCTGCCGCACCACAGGCGCCGGCAGGGCGCCGCGGGCACTGCCCCAGCACCTTCCACCTCAGGCCGCAGCACAACGAACGTGAGCTCCCGCTGGATTTCCCCGGCAGACGACTCTGCCTGAGCAGCCAACGGCGCAGGTCGAGCGAGGCTGGACATAGGGCGCACTGCCATGGCGCTCCGCGGGATGAGCGGCAGCGTGGTCTGGGATGCATGCCCGGCTGGGGCGGGGGCGCTGCTGAAGGTGCAGGCACGCGCGCTGGCGCACTCCCAGGGTGTGCAGGGGGATGTGCCCGTCTGGCGGCACTCCTCCGTGTACTTGGAGCACGTGCACTCCTCGCACCTGCGCACAGCTCAGCGTCTCAGCAGGGGCCGTGAACGCAACCGAGAGGGACCAAGCAGGGCGCAAAGAGCACAAGGTGCACATCGCACAGGAGCACCGTCACACTCTTGAACTGGCTTCACAGTATAATAATCGCGCAACGTGGAAATGTTATACGAGTGCCCAAGCGCCGTTTTATTCAGCAAAATAGTGGTATATATCAAAATAATTAATTGTGCGACTGTACGATTAGAATAGTATAGCATAAATAGTATAATACCCTAGAATGATAGTCTAAATCGTATATATGTTCTTATGAAGTAACTTCACAGTTGAATCAGCGATGCGTCGATTTTACAGAAAATTTTAAAAGAACGGGTTCTATATCACTGGCCTACAGTTCCATGAGGTGCATTGCCAGCGCTTGGAAGTACCAGCAGCGAGCGTTTGCATTGATGCCAGCGCTTTGAAGTACCGGAGTTTTTTTTCCATTACCAGCAGCGATTAGCGAGTACCAGCACCAGTACCAGCACCAGCAGTTATGGGGAACTGCCTTTTTTGTAATTCACACCAGTACCAGCAGTACCAGCAGCGAGTAGCGAGTACCAGTACCAGCAGCGAGCGTTCGCATTATATTGCCAGCGCTTTGAAGTAGGTAGTCGCTGCTACCAGAGTTTTTTTTTCCATTACCAGCAGCGAGTAGGTAGTACCAGTACCAGTACCTCCCAACCGTGAGATCGTAATCGGATGGATGTGTAATTAAGGACCGTGGGCGGGCGGGTGGGCGGGTGGGTGGGTGGATTATAGTACTTAGTAGTACATGCCAGTAGATAAGCGCTTTAGTTATGCAGCACCTATAGGCCCGATCCGCTGCACTATACGGGTACCCGTACGGCAATAAAGCTCACCGCCGAAAAATCGACGCTTCGCTGGATTATTACAATAATCGTCAAAAAAGTTCACAAGTCGCTGATATCGTTGTTGCTCGCCCCATCGGTCCACCTTTCCAATGGAAAAAACACAGTCACAACAAGATCAAGTAACTCCACCCTCCCCATTTACACTCCAGGTCATTTTGTTATCGTAAGGATGCGCGATGATTTTACGTGTACAACATACCCTTGACCACAATGACAAGATGGTGGCAAATAGGAGGCCTGCAGCTGACTATGCGCTTAAGGAGCAGCAAAGGTGTGGGCACGGTGGGCAAGCTGGTTGCAGGCAACGCTGAGACGGTGCCATCTCAAAAGATGAATGACGCTGTCAGGGCGCGGGCCGTGCAACGCACCAAGATTGTTCCATGGTGTCACCACGGCAGCCTGGTGAGAAGCGGACGGCGGCAGGGCACACGGGCTCGCCGGGGAAGGCGTCCACAACCGAATTGAGGTGGATTTGAACAGCCCAAAGTGCGAGCATGGTGGAGAAGTGCGTCCCGACCGTCTCGGTGGGGATCGCCAGGCTGAGCTCATCCAACGGCAGCAGGGTCACGCCCGCGCGGCGTGGGTGCCCGGAGGCATTGCTGGACGCCGCATGCCGCAGAGCGGTCGTGAGGGAGTGCTCCACCGGATCGTCGCTGTGAAACAGGGTGGCAAGGGCGCAGCCGTAGGAGGCGTTGGAGGCGCACAGCGCACCCGCGGGGCCGTCCAGGAATGCGGTGAGGTCGGAGGCGTAGCGCCGTGTGATGGCCTCCGCGGATCTGCCGGCCAGGCCAGTGCCCTGGCAGGCAGGCCAGTTCTTCCACCACACCCCGCACACGATGTACCACATGGAGACGAGCGAGATTAGGCCCTTGGGCGCGGCGGCCCAGGGCCCCCCCACCGCATGCGCGGCCTCTAGCGCCGCGCCCACCGGCTGCCAGTAGCGCGCAAGCACCAACGTCAGGCGGAAGCCGCCTGGCGCCGCAGGCGCGCGCTCCAGCGCCCGCACCAGCGCTGCCTGTCAGCCACGCAGGCAGGGACGTGTGAGCTCGCGAGGGGGCGGCTGAGAGTGCAGTGCAAAGCGGGACGGGACTGAAGAGCAGAGCCGGTGGGGGCGCACCTTCATGCTGCCAGTGAACGCATTCTCGGGCTCCGCAATGCCGAGCTCAGGCCACGTGGCGCCTGGCACCGCCCACACCACGCGGCCCTCCGCGTCCCACACCACATCCACCAGCGCCATGGCGGTCGCCTCCAGGCTTGTGCCGTTGGCAAAAGGGGGGAGCAGTTCCGGGCTGAGCGCATTGGCCCAGGCTCGCAGCAGCAGCACGGCATTGGAGCCGCCCGCCAGCATTTGCCAGCGGCCCGCCATCGTGGCTAGCATCTCCCCAGGGCTGGCAAAGTGGTAGCGGCAGGGCGCGTCCGGCGCAAAGGTGGCGCCGTCCGGCAGCAGCTCGCCTGACATGTGCACTGCCCGGCAGCGCGGGAAGCTGCAGGCCGGCGGCGGCGCTGTGGCGATGCGCTCGTCAACATCAGGCACAGCTCCCTTGGCGCGCTTGTTCAGCGCCGCCTCGGTGGCTGCAGTGGCCAGTAAGGGCAAACACCCCGCTGCAGGCGCGGGCGGCCCTGAGACTGTGCCAGTACGCCAGCCGTAGGCTGGGTCGCAGGAAAGGGGCGCGCGCAGCACGCAGACGGCGCCCCCCGTCAGCAGTGGCCCAAAGGTGAAGGCCGCGCAGCCGGGGTGGGACGCGCAGCTCTGCGCGCAGTCGGTCACGTTGCCTGCAGCCTGCGCATGGGCACAGCGTGGTCTGCCTGAGCGCTGTGGCAGTCTACGTGGAGAGGGAGGGTACAGCAGGTCCCTCTGTGCGGAAGTCGGGGAAGAGCCTAGGCAGAGCCCCCCTACCTTGGCCTCCGTCTCCTCCGCAACAGCAGCCGCCCACCATCCAGCAGCCACACCTAGTTTCAGAGCCTCACGCGGCCCGCACACGCTCAGCACCGCGGCGTCGCCGCAGGCTCCCGCACCCGCCTCGCCATATGCCAGCCCCTTGACACCACAGCCCGTGGCGGCTGCCTCTTCGGCCAGGCCCTGCACATGGTGAACCAGGGGAAGGGAGGGGCGGGGGCACGGTCATGCTCAGACTTCCTGGAAATTTCCCCGCCCCAGCCCCAATATCATCCCCAGCGATGGGATCGATCATTGAACGCTACACGGGTATTGGCGTGCCGTTGCAATACAGCTTCAGTACGAGCTTTGGACAGTCTCACCTCTTCGACACTTTATTTACCATCACTCTAGGCGACTTCAATAGTAGACTGAGAAGAGTTAGCCCACTTTGCGCTCTGTAAAAGCTAAGCATACGCACCGTTGATCGTATCCGTTCCGTGCAGAGAGTCATCAAGAAACGATCAGAGCGCCCCAGCTGGCAAGGTAGAGCGGCGAGCAGCCGCGGTCGAACGCCCCGGATCGAACGGCAGCCGGTGGCTATAGCGACGCAAGTGTCAAGAGCGACTCGGGACATCTGCCCACGCACGAACACGAGTATTGCGCGGAGAGTCGCCCTCCCAACGCGCAGATATAAGGAGCCAGCGACTGTCCTCGGCTATTTCGACGTTGGCTTTATCGCAGCAGCGACCCCGCGGCTCGCGAGCTCGTCGAGAGTGGGGCGTCAGGGCAGAGTCCAACCACGTCTCCAGATCAAATAACGAGCAATGATATTCGTCTCACAGTTAGATTCGATCCACGGCAGGAAGGTGCGCACCTCATCCAGCTGCATTCCGTCCCAGGTCTGCAACCACCCAGGCTCGTCGCCACATGCTGATGCGGGTCCGCTCCGAGGCACGTCAGCCTCGCGGCGGCCATCCTGCAGCGCTGGTAAGTGCGGTGGTGGAGCCAGAAGAGCTGGGAAACCGTCGAGCTTCCGCATAAACTCACACGACGACGCGGCAGGGCGGTGCGTCCATGCATCGCAATCCGCGAGTGAGCTGCATACCCTGGCGCAGCCGGCTGGGTCGCTTACGTTGCCGGCCGGTCCCAGCGCCCCGCCCCAGCGCGTAGCCGCCTCGTGGCACGACCCGCCGCAGGACACGCCCAGCAGCTCGGCCCACCCAAAGGCACCGTCGTGCGGGTCACCGTAGGTGCCTACCCAGCCGCGTCGCTGGCAGGCGGTGAGGCTTAGCCGCAGCACCTGCTGCCTTGCACCACTCGCTGTCGAGTTGGAGTCCGTAGTGTTAGAGGTACTGCTTCCGTCATGCCACGGCCGGGGCGTCGTAGTGCGAAGTGTTACTACTGGGGTTCCTTCCGCCTGATGCGGTTCGCCGTCGCAGCAGCAAAATTGCACCGCATACACGAGAAACAGCGCCAGCAGCACCGCCACCGCTGGTGGCGCACAGCCCATGACGCCCCGCTCAATTTCACTGGGCCGACACCACGCCCTCGGGGCTCACAAGGTGCGGTATACTGCCATGTCGTTGCGGGATGCGGTCTGGCGACGAAGGGGGGCTATGATTATGGCGAAGTGACGACACAGCGAGCACACTACTAGTCGCTACCATTAACTGTATTGACAGGGGTGCTGACGATTTCGAACAGCGATGACCATACAGGCACCTTGTAAGCATCGACTTAACGCTGGTGCTACGCCGCTTAGTGCTTATTATTCGTATAACGAGGATTTTTCCCCTAATGGATAAGCGGGCACCGGTTACCGTGCTATGCCGGATTTCGAGGCTTATTGCTTATTGCTCACTTATTCACCAACGGTCGATTTAACGGTCGCAGCATCGACAAAGCCTCGTCAGAACAGTGATGTGACTATTTTAAATCCTTATATGCACGTAGTACCTGTAGTCGCTACGGGTACTGCAGGAGCGAATTCGCTACCGTAGCCAGGCCGCGCCACCACGTAGTCTGGATTTCAATCATGCATTCGAGTCTGGTTTTGCCAAAAAGGGTGCGGAGGCTGTTTTACACGGAAAAGCGCCATTTTATGGCTAGGAAGGTTCAGCGAAAGGGGAGGGAATGTCGGAGGAGGAGCCCGCAGGGCGGAGGCGGAAAACGGGAGGGCGCTGCCGAAGGCAGCGAGCTGGAAGATGGCAGACGAGCTGCTGGTGGCTGTCCTAAGTAGCTCCCCGGCCGGGAGCGCAGGGCTCGCGGGCGATGGGGTAGCCCGTACCAAACCCCGATGGTAACGGCTTCAAACCACTACAGACCGTACGGGTCGCACTAGGACAGCTATAGTCCGTTAGGAACCCCATAAACACGTTTAGATCATTTCAATCATGCATTCGAGTCTGGTTTTGCCAGTTTACACGCGGTTCGTTTACGACTGCGAGCGTGGGCAGTCGGCAGGCGTGCCGACCAGACGAAGGCGGAAGATGTCTTGAGTTGTAGAGGGGTCTCGCGCCAAGAGGACCTCGATCGAGGCGCAGGCGCATCAGACGCGGGCGGGAGGTGTTGACGCCGGCATGACATATGCCGGACGTGTCGCGGAATTAAGGCGCCGTCTCCCGACGGCGCCCTATAGCATTGGTTGCGCGCCTTGGTGGCGTGCGGCACGAGCCGGAACTGCAGGCCAGTAGAAGCAGCAGGGGTAGCAAAGCCCAAGTTGGCGACGAGCGCCCAGCAAAGCAGCGGCACAGGCACGAGTAGGACGAGTACAGCTGCGCGCACGAGCGCGCGAGCGCGCCGAGTACAGTCAGGTGAAGTACTGGTGCACTGTACCCGACGCGATGATAACTCGTACCCTGTACCTGTACTGGCGATGCACGTTACGAGGGGTGGACACGCAACAACTCGCGATGACAGCGATGTACTGCTGCCGTAATCACCAGCGGTGGTTGTTTCGCCCCCTTGCGCGAAGAGCGGCGGGTGAAACGCACAACGCTAAGGGCGCGGAAATGTGGAAACCTGTGTGGTCGTGCCGTACCGGTTCAGGTGTGTCGGGGTCGGTTGTCGGCGACGTCGCAGAAGACCCGCCGACTCGGTTAGCTGTCGCCGTGGGTCTTTTTTCGCGGAGAGCGATGAGCCGACCGCCGTTGCTGCACCAACGACGGCTGCTGACCAACCCACAAAGCGTAGGCTTAGGATGATGCCACGAAACGCACAAGTCGCGTTAGGTGGCGGAGCTGTCCCCCGGCGGGCAGCTCGTGTTGTCACAGATGCGTTGCCGTGACGTTGGAAGCGGGTTGGCCGGCGTAGAGGCCCTTGTAGCCTATGCCGGCCCGTAACGATGCCAATGATGTCGGAGCGAGGGTGACGACGAGGCGGCCGCTGCTGCTGCACCAGCGACGGCCGCCGAAGTCCCAAACCCAGAGTTGGCCAAGGGTAGTTACGTACACCACGAGACGCCAGGCACGCCAGGTGGTAGAGCTGCCCCCCGGCGGGCAGCTGCAGGTTGTCGTGGTCCTTGTGACGACGACGTTGGAGTAGGAGACGTCGGAGACGCATCGGCACGGGCCGCACAAACGCCTCCCACTGCGACCACAGCAAACGTTGCTGAAGCTTCATTGGGGCGAGGGCAACGAGCCCTCTCAAAACACCGGCGCGTGAGCGGCGCCACCCATGTAACAGGCCAATTACGCGAGTAGTTCCGGAAAACCACTGCATGTAACGACCGTTGATGCCACGGCGCCCTGCTGCGAGGACACGGGGACTGGGTTGTAGTGTCTTGCGGGACAACAAGTGGTCGCCCCGACGACACGGACGTCCTCCTCCGTCCGCGCCGATTTGTTGCGGTGGGCGTAGTTGTCGTCGTTGACAACCGTGACGAGCAGCGGCCATGGTGCCGAGCGCGTCCACCTCACCTAAACCTCAAGAGTTGACTACTGCGAGAGGGCGCTCCACTGCGGGAGCCCCGAAGGCCTGTATTGCGACTCGACTTCGGGTGTTGAGGTTTAAACCCCCCCAACGGGGACCCCCCAGCTCCAATTCCTTGCCGTGCGCATCGCCATCCGAAAACGTCCCAGCTGCAAAGCCAGGGCAAAAACGAAAAACGACCTCGGGCGCACGAGTAGGGAAAACCACACTACCGAGGGGCTGTCTGTCGCTGCCTGATGTTGTAACGCATGTGCGCGGCACGACGACTCACTACCGGGTGGATGAACCTCGGTGCGGACTTGTTCATCCTCAGTGACCCTCGCGCGCACAAGTACGCGAAGCCGCTGCCGAAGGCAGCGAGCTGGAAGATGGCAGACGAGCTGCTGGTGACTGTCCTAAGTAGCTCCCCGGCCGGGAGCGCAGGGCTCGCGGGCGATGGGGTAGCCCGTACCAAACCCCGATGGTAACGGCTTCAAACCACTACAGACCGTACGGGTCGCACTAGGACAGCTATAGTCCGTTAGGAAACCCCATAAACACGTTTAGATCAAACACTCGTACTGGTGTGAATTACAAAAAGGGAATTAACAAATCCACGTAGTCGCTACTGCTAAAACAAGTAATAAGAAATCAATAAAGCCGCCCAAAACCGGCCCGCACTCGTACTGCGCTATGGAGATACAGGGTAGTATTGATAGCGACTACATGGCCGATATATATTTGTTTTTCCGCCCTCCGACCGGGACAGGACTGGCACCAGTGAAATCCTTGCAGCGTCCCTACTACGACGGCCGTTTAGGCAGCGATCCGGTAGATACATGGCCGTTATTAACAGTACAACAGTAGACTGTACCTCCGCCGACCTGCGGTAATCACGTGCGCAGCGCGGCAATACCCGTACCTGGTATTACTATTGCTGATGATATGATACGAGTACTGCCAATACCGTTACTACATGCGCTTTTGTAGCTCTGAAGATACCGTCGCCGGGCGAAGTAGTGGCGCACCCTCCGTCAGCAGCGACTGTTTCCCTCCCAGAGTCGCTGCCAGGTTCTACTGCTCCGCCCTCGGGTACGGGTTCGGGTGCGACCTACGATGATCAACCCACGACCATGGTTGTCCAACGCCACCTCAGCCGTGCGATTCGCTTGCGTGACTTCGTGGCCCTCGATCTCAGCTTCCAACGTACTGGTGCAACGGCCTCGCGACTTGATACCCTGCGCTTGTACATCGCGTGCGGGCCGGGCTCCCTATCGCTTTTCCAGTCGGATCACGAGTCCGCCCGCAAGATTCCCCATGCTGCTTATTCGGCCGCCGCTGCGCGGGTACTGGGCCTTTGCCCGCGCGGAGGTTCCGCGCTTGTCACTTGCCTGACCCCACGTGTGGTATTGATCCCTTCTGGCTTCGCTCTACGGATGGCTCGAACCGGAGCGCTACGGATTTCATCGTGGATCATCTACCCATATGCCCCGTAGCGAACTACAAGCACCGCATGCATACCGCTTTGAAGAACCTGTGGGCATCTGTGGCAATTGATGCGGGGGCGGTGCTTGACCGGGACCGTTCGGGAGCCGGCGACTTGACCCTTGAGACGAGTGGGCTGCGCCCATCGGACCGCTCGCGGCCGTCGGACCTGACGCTGGCGGGGTGGGGGGGGGGGGGGGGGGGCGGCGTGCGATTACATGATCGACTTCGCGTGCGTGTCCTCCACAACCCCCACTTGGAGCAACGACCCCCGCTGGTGCATCCCGGGAATCGCGGCGACCGAGGCGGAGCATGCAAAGTTGGCAGCGGACCGGGCGTCTTCCGCCCCAGTGCAGGGTGTTTACCGGTACTACCCTTTTGTGGTTGAGGACCGCGGCCGTCTCGGGAAGTCCGCTGTGACGGTGGTCTACATCTTCGCGGTGCTGTTGGCTGTGCGCAACTTCCCTGGCGGTCCTTCCGCCCCGACCTCTTGCTTTCTTCGTGGTCAATCCGTTCAGGCACTTCGGAACTTTGTCGCCAGCCAACCTGCTGAGTTCCGCCGTCACCTGTCGCGCACACGGCGGGGGCTGTTGCAGCGGGTCTCGGCTTGCGTGCATGGTACCCTGGGCGGCATTCTCTCTGCCGGTGTGCAGATGGCCAAGTCTGATGCGTGTGCTCGTGCCCACTCCACGTCTTCTCATGTTGCTGCTTCCACCCCGCAGTCGTTGTAGAGGACCTTTCTGATTGCCCTTTTCTTGGCGATTTCCGATATCGCCTTCTGCTGCTAGCTCATGTATTTTTTTATATTTTATCATTGAGATTACCACAGACTAGTACCTTCCTCCCACCCACCCGCTGCCTGGGTGGACCCGACGACCGTCCTCGGCCCTCTGCATTGCGAGCCTTCCGCCGCCTCCACCCCCGGCTGGGGATGGGGGCGGAGCTTGTGCACAGGTGGCACCTTGGTAGCCTTGGACCCGCCCGTGCTGTCACTGCTGCGGAGGAGCAGTGCGAGCTGGACACCAGCGTCTTATGTCGTTGCTAGTCCGGTCAACTCCTCGTTCGCTGTTTGTTGAGCACCCTCTCCTTTCATGTCATGTCGGCGCTTCCACCTCACATTCGACCTAGTGCCGCTATTGGAGTGGCCCGGGAAAGATGTTGTGATGGGGAGGGATTTCTACGCTCGGCGGAAGGGGACGCGGCCGAGATGGCGGCGGATTTGGCGCTGGGAGGCCCGCGTCGGTTACCCGCCCGTGGCGCCCCGTTCTGGGTTGACCCCCCCCCCCCCCCCCCGCGCGCGCGCGCTTCCGCTCCTTGTTGCGAGACCTCTTCGTAGCTCCTTTCATGTCGGTGCCTCCACCTCACATTCGGCCTAGTTCCGCTATTGGAGTGGCCCGGGATTGTGTGCTAGGGAGAGCGTCCCTACTCGGTGGATCGCGTCCCTACACGTGGAGCGGTGGCTGGCGAGTGGCGATGCGTGGTCGGTGGATCCCATATGGCGGTTCCCACCTCTCGTGGCCCGTAGCTGGATTTCCGTTTGGATTTCCTTCTGGATTTCTGGATGGATTTCTTGAATGTTGCACCTAGCACATGTAATCACAATATTTTATCATAGTTCAGTACTTAAGTGAGTACTTAGCTGAGGTTAGTCAAACCAGGGGGTTGCCCAGTGGCTCCCACCATTGGGGCCAAGCACGGGCTAGGCAGAAAGAAGTACCCGGCCGCGACCTCCCGCAGCTCATGCGGAGTCATGACCGTCCGCGCGGTGGGGATGGCCACGGTCCACATGCCCGACGCCGCGTCGAGCTGGTTGAACAAGATCCGTTCCCTACATGTGGCAGGGCGAGCGCACACCTCATTTCGGAGCCGAGTGGCGGCGCGGGCAATTCGCGCCGCTGCTCGTAAATAAGCCCTTCTCCCGGCTGTCGGTGCAATTTTATTAGCACAACGCCGTGGACATTCTTATAAGAGTTTTCGAAGTTTTCAAGAGTAGTAGCGGCGGCTGGCGTATGTTGCCAGCTGCCTGTCGACAGCTCCGGACCTCCCCAGTCCGACTTGACGCTTCCATCACAACCAAGGCGGTGCTGAATGTGCCACTGCGCTCATCCCGTTTGTAGTAGCGCTTCTCGCAATACATCAATCGCACAGCGCGTTGCGCTGTAGTGAGGGAGAGTTTATCGACTTGACCTACCGCCCGTGACAGTACGAAGTTGCTCGCGCGGCATTCGCCCGGCTCAGTATGCCCGGCATCGACGACGGAAAGGCAAAGAGCATGCGGCAAGCACCGACAGACTACCCACAGTCTCTCTTGCCCATTTCGCCGAGCTAGAGGCTTCGGTGGCGAGTCTCGCGGCTTTGCTGCGCGGCTCGCTCGCCCGCGACCCATAGCGGCTCGACGGCACCACCCCTTCGGAGCCATGCGCGCCCGCCGTAGGCGCTGCCGCCAAGCACTCTCCGCCAGGCGACCCGCCCCCCGCGCCGGTGATGTCTGCGCGCCCTCTCCCCTCCGACGGCGACTACCTCACGTGGGAGGATTGCCCCCCCCCCCCCCCCCCCTCATTGCGCCCGGCTTTCCGATTCAGCCGGCGCCCAGCATGTCTACGACGCCGCATTTTACGACATTGCGGCTGACGAGACGAACCGCATCCTGACCCAGAAGCGGCCGTGGGCCACGTTGGACCTTTACTGCTCGTTGCTCTGATGTGATGGCTTCTACGATGCCGTCGCTAATGCGGCCCTCAACGAGGCGATTGAATGAGCGGCTAGCCTGGAGGTCCCCCCCTAATGCGGTGGACAATGGCGTCCTTAAGGTAGCAATCTCATCCTAGCATGGCGCCAACAACCAGCACCACCGCGACTTCCTCGGCTACCTACGCCTCAAGGCGGCGGGCGATGCGGACGCGGGGGGCAAGACGCTCGCCGAGGTTTCACACGCACGCCTCCTCCGGCCCCGTTACGCTGACTACGATTCGCCGGCACTGGCAGCGCTCCGAGATGAGCTTCTCCAACAACTCGACTACACCGTCACCGCCGCGCTTCGGCGGCGCCCTCACCGATGACGAGCCCGCCCCCAGGCCCCGCCTCCGTCCCCCGCTGCCCCCCGGCCCCACCGGAGGGCTCCAGGCACCCCAAGCCCAAGCCCAACACGCCCAAACCAGTCAAGATCGACGAATGACGGCGCGGCCCTCCGTCCGGTTCCCCGCCACGCGTGCCTACGTTCCTGCGCAACACAGTGCAGAAGCAGTAGTGCGAATAGCGGCGAATTGGGGCGAGCGGGCGCGTGTTGCGGTAACTACGGGGGGGCGTGCCGGTACCCTTCACCACCGGCCCACCTCCTCCGTTCCACCGCGGCGTCTCCCTACATGACACTACGGATTCACAGCTCCGGTGGTGGATCGAGTAGAGTTCAAGACTAGTCCGCGTCGGAGCCCTAGAACCTGGGGTGATGATCCTGTACGTGTCGAGAGTTTTCCCATTTCCGAAGCCGGGCAACAACAACTCACATGCGCCTTGTAATCGACGTGCGCCACCTCAATATCTACTGCGCGGTCTGCACCATGCGGTTCGAGACGCTCCGGCGCTTGCGTTACCTAGCGTGCCCGGGCGACGAGGCGTTCTCTTTCGACATGCATGACGGCTACTACGCCATGGGCCGGGCTGAGAGAGGACGTCCGGGACTATTTCACGATCAACGTACGCGGCGCCTTGAGGCGCTTCACCGCGCTACCCATGGGTTGCTCCCACAGCCGCTATTACTTATGCACCCTGATCGGCACGATGGCGCGCTACCTCCGCCAATCGGACCTCGCGGCCTACGTGCGGTCCGCCCGCCCCTCGTTGCGACGCTTGCGTCGTCGAAAGGCACGCGCAGGGTCTGCCTGCATCTGCCCTTCGTCGACGACGATGTTTTGTTCCTAGCCCCGTCCCGCGAGATGGTGCTACGATTGCGCGCTATGGTGGACCGCATGTGGGGGCGCCTGGGCCTCGCCCGCCACCCCGCCATGGCCCACCCCGAGCCTACCCAGCGTCTCAAGCACATGGGTTGGAGATCGACCTAACCCCGATGCGTTTTTACGCCCCGCCTGACAAGCTCCACCGGATGGCCGCGCTCGCCCGCGACCCGCTGCCCGCCGCCGCCGCCGAGTGCCCGCGCGCCGGCTCGCCGCGCTGGCGGGAAAGGGCCAGTTTATGTACCTTGCTATTCCATCCGCTGGCGCGCTTCTACCTCCGGGAGGCGCACAACGTCCTAGGCTCATGATCGGCGCGGGGCGGGGACGTCAAACTGACGCGTCAATTTTAACATGACCTGGAGGTGGTGGCGCGATTTGCCGACTCGGCCCGGCAATGGCGCCCACATTTCGGGCCCGTGGAATCCTGCTACATGCACACCTACTCTAGCCAAGATGGATGTGGTGCGCTTCGCAACGAGCGAGCGGAGGCGCGCGAATTCTGGTAAACGGACGACCGGCAGCATCACATAACGTGCATGGCAATAAAAAGCGCTACGTCTCGAGGTAAAGGCCTTTCTCCCTCACATGGTCACCCGCAATGTACTGTTGCACGAGGACAGACGAGCGGTAGTCCACGCGCTCTCCGACCTTACGTCTCGATCCCCAGTACTTATGACAGAGTTACGGAAACTGTGATACTTACTGGACGTACACGACATCCGGTTAGTACGAGTTCGGTACATCCGCTCCCCGGTGAACGGTCGCGTGGGCAGACATGCTGATGTCACGCGTGGCAGACGAGTCGGATTGGGCGACCAATCCTCGTATTTATCGGTACGTCGACATGTTGGGGGTCGGCACACGGTGGACCGTTTCGCCAACGCGGAGAACGCCCAGGTACCCCGGTACAACTCTCGATGGTGGGACCCTCGTACCGAGGCGGCCGACTCCCTCTGACTACCGGACGACACGTTGCGCCACGAGGTGAACTGGTGCAATCCCCCTTCGGTCTGATGGACGATCTCGTCCTCATGCTGCGCCTATTAGGCGCAGCGGCTACAGTGGTCGCCCCGGCGTGTCACGATCGGCCGTGGATGCCGCAGTTGCACGACCTGGCTGTCGAGGTGTTGCACTGCCCTCCCTCCCGTGACTTGTTCTTTCCCGGGCGGCGGGGCGAGCGCGCTGGCAGCAGGCCGCCGCGCTGGAGCGTGCTGTTGTTCCGAGTGCCGTTCCGTCGTTTCTCTACATGCCCCATTGTACCGGCATCGCGGAATTAACTGCGCGGTCGGCGGTGCGATTCCCGACCCCCCCCCCCCCCCCCCCCCCGCGCGCCCCGACGCCCCTCACGAGCGCAATCGCGCGCCACCGCGGTACGCGCTGCGCGCGGTGAGTCGCGCCGGTGCTATGGGTCGCAAGCATGCGCACGGGCACGCTCCGCATGTTGGACGCAGACCTCATCGGCCTGCGGGCAGCGGACTTCATGTCCGCTACTCCGAAGCCGCGATCGGTCACGTCCCACTTGTCGAAGCTAAACCTCTTCACGGATTTCTGCGCGCTATTGGACGCGGACACGCCTACTTTCATCGTCCGCTACATCTCTTGGGCGGCCGACCGCGGCCGCAACAAGGCCGGGGCCTTCCAACCCTACCTCTCCGCGGTCAACACCTTCTTCCGCGACTAGCTCCGGGAACCCGTTGCCATGGACCCTCTGGTCAATCCAGCAATCGGCGGCTGGAAACTCGCCCAGATAGACACCGCGTTGCGGGCATCCGCGTACCCCTCCAAGCGGACGTCGCCCTTTGGTGCGTTAAGCGGCGCGCGCACGCCCTGCGAGATAGCCCCAACGGCGATTAGTTCGTTTTTCGCGGCTTCCTCGCTACTGCGCTCGGTTTCTTGTTCCTAAACCGGTCGCAGACGGGCACCACCGGTCGCGCAGAGAATTTTGCGGTTGATTCCCGGACAAGTACGGTTTTTGCCGAGAATCCAAGACCCACGGCCTGAACATATTGGTTCCCGCTCTTCATATTTCGCGGTCCGCCCATCCGGAGATAACGGATGTCCTGCAATCTTTTGATCGTTCCCGGGTTGCCGTGCTCCCCGTGGCTGTGCATTTTTGGCAGCTACATACTTGGTGACTAGCCCGGCTCCTGGTTGTCGGACACGGTTACCCACTGGCTTACCGTCTTCTGCAAAGCCAACAACGAACGGCCGCCCCACGGCTTCGTTTGGACGTCGCACAGTCTGCGCAGCGGCGGGGCCTCGGCGGCTTCAGCCGCTTATTGCGTTTCCCTACCCAAGATCTGTTGGCTCGGCGGCTGGGTGGACGGCAGCAGCGTCGCCTCCACCTACATCGTCCCCGGGATTTTGGACTCCGCCGATAGCTAATTCTTTTCTCTATTTTGATCCCGCAGGCCTTTCGGCCGGCGCCGTCATCCATAGTTCCCTAAGAAACCGTATGGTCCTAGACTCCCCCCTTCGGTTTCCCCTGGCAAACGAGACTCGCGCTGTGTCATCTAATCATTGTTTATTACTTGATAATGGTTACGGAACACAACCACCTGATATCCCAGCGCAGCTGCCGCATGACTCGAGCGTGGAGCTGGGACGTCTCCTGTGCTGACTGTGCGCGGAGGTGGGGAGGCCGGGGGTGTTACCAAGGGCACACACACACACACACACACACACACACACACACACACACACACACACACACACACACACACACACACACACAGATTATGATAATAGCGTATATAGTCAAAAAAGCCGAATGGCGAGGAAAATTCGCGCCGCTACTCGTAAACTCTTCTGCCGGTTGTCGCGCGGCGATGTAGCACTACAACGTGTTGGACATTCTAGAAGTTTCCGAAGTTTTCTTGAGTGGCAGCGGCTAGCGTATGTTGCCAGCTGACCGTCGATAGCTCCCGACTTTCTTAATTCTGACCCTTCCAGCACTACTTAGGTGGTGCTGGAGGTGCCACTGCGCTCATGTCGTTTGCCATAACGCTTCTCGCACCCACCTCATCCCACCCTACTGTTTTTGGAGAGATTTATTTTTGTTAGATGTGGCGGGTGCTTTGTAATCAAGTCACACTCTCCTTTGGCAAATGAGGCTCGCACTGTGCCTAAATATAATAATAATATGTATGATTTAAGATATATATCCGCCCTCCGCGGCGCCGCCCCGCCGAAGCGGTAGCGACTTCATCGCTAATAGCTTACAGTTTTTCTTTGCCCCGGGGATATGACTGGCGCCAGTGAAACCGCCCTTGTAGCGTCTCTACGACGGCCGTTTCGGCAGCGACCCAGTTACTTACGGGAAGCCCTGGGTAGGCGACGTTCCGTTGTAGTCATCAAGCTAATTGCCGAATCATTCTGCAAGACTAATTAGAGGCCAGTGACGAAATTTCCAACTTTGTTGGATCACCGTCTAAAACACTGCCATCAAAACAGCCGGACTGACCACGAAAGGTCTGCCGTGTCCGTTCGGGCGTCGGCCCATTCGAGTAATGCGAGTTGGGGCAAGGTCCATCCCGCAGAGCAAAGCATTTAGGGATGGCAGTACATGTGCAACAAAAAAGGCAATGTGAGGAAGGGCCCGAAGCCAAAACAGGAAAAGTTCCCAATTCCCAGTAAAATCCACTGGTCGTAAAGGGAGGAAGAGACACCGCCCCAAATATATAGAACAGGTAAGTCCTCGGGTGTTGACGCAATAACATGACTACCCAGGTAGCAGTAATAAAATCCATGAACTCTGGAACCACCAACATCAAATTATGACGGTGATACCCCACCATGGGCACTCCACCAGCATATGTTCGATAGTCCCAGATTCACTTCCACCCCATGCATCGCAATGACCAAGGAACCGCTCAACATGGCATGAATCCGGGCCAATCGGCGGGCAGTGGGAAATACTCCGGCGCGTAATTGTATGATAATGTGCAGCCCGGTCACAACCCCCGCGGGGACACCCGTATCGTATCGGCAACGGGTTTGACGCATAAGACGCTTTGGCATATATACATACCCCTTGTGTTACAGTGCTTGCTAACGCTGCCGACGATTCCCAAGCGCCCACACGGATGCCTTTACTACTTTATCGACATCGCGCGCGGGGAGTGACCTCCACTCAATAAGTGGAATGTGCGCCCCCTCAGCTAGCCCTACGTTCGCCCTAGCTAGTCGATCTAACCACCGCACAGTCCCCGATGCGTCCACGTGTTATATAGGGCGCGCCTGACTTGGCTGATCTAGTAAATGGATTATACATATATTCAAGTCGGATGCTGACAGGAACGCCCAAGCCCGTGCCGCAGCGCCCGTAGCCTCTATGGACGCAATATCCAATTCCCGCGTCATGGGTGCAGTGGCCACCCAAGGGAGGTTTTTACCCACCCCAATTAGGCACCGCAAAGCACTGGTTGAGTACGGTTTGTAATTTACTTGCGCCGCTAATTCTATCCATTCCCCATACCTAACACCCATAAGTTATAATAAGTAGCATTCAGGTTTTAACGACAGACACACGCGCATTAATATAAATCATGCCTCGTGCGCCGACTAATACCGAATCGAGCGCCTCAATGGCGCGCTTGCCCTCCATAACCCAGTTGTCTACGATGTGCCGTATATTTAAACCCGAGCTAATTGCCCAAGTATCTATATTCATTTACAACCCGTACCCGTTTCCCCCCCAAGCTGCCATCGGGAAGCTTGTTCGCCTAACGCGGTCTCGTCGGAATATCGACCTGATGCCATCACCTCAGACTCAGACTGAGTATCTCAAACCCCATAAAATGGCCCTTCGCCCATTGGGAAAAGTGGGTAAACATGGCATGCAGGTTATCGACCGAGCATGTGAGACCATCATCGTCGTCCGCGTACCACTGACCTGGCACCCGTAGTGGTTGCCTTGCCGCTAATGTGTCGGTGCAGTAATAAGGCTGCACTTAAGATCCAACCTACGGTACATGTAAGAGGTGAAATGTAGGCAAACCTATTATGGCGGAACTATATCGCAAATGGATTGTTTTGATAGGTTGCATGCGAGGTAGCCCACTTTCAGGCTGGCTCATAATAAAGGGCTCTTATGGGTGCGCGTAGACACCGCGGCACCCCGCACAGTATGTTGCGACTGCTACTGCACAATTAAATACGGTCCGTGAGGCTTATTAGTAGTAATGAATTGTTGTGCACTTTCGCGTCAGAACATCGTGATGTATTGTTCGTGCTGTATTCTGACATAATTATCCGTTTTAATAGCTTTCCCCTCTTTGTAAGGCATGTCTCGCATTGATACACTTGCAGCAGAAAGCACAGTTTGCCAGAATTGCTTCTCGTGTTCATACTAGCGAATGATAGTGCTACGCAACATAGCTACTTGCGAATAAGGGCCATGTATACATCATCAAGAAAACCTACTCGCCTGCTTTGGAAATCCATGCGCGGTGCGGTGCCGCGACCACGTAAGCCACGGGAGAGCACATGTTGGCCAGCTAAGGAAAGTCAATACATACAATTGGCGATTCTTAAATGTATAGGAGCCGCACCTTTATTGCAAAGCTGGCTGGAGGCTCCGGAAGGGTTGATGTTGCTGGGAGCGCGGCCTTGGTTGAAGCGGAGTTCTGAGTACACCCGTATCATCATGTACGGGCCGCGGGGCATTTAACAAATACATAATTCTTTTGCACCTTTGCGTCGGACTAATTGTGACGTATCCTTGCTCTATCCTTTGATATTCCATCGATTGAATGCTTTTTTCCTCTTTGAGTGGACGAGGGGGGGGGGGGGGGGGGGGGGGGAGGTAAAATCATTACTTGTCGGCGCGGGTCGCTTGTATTTGTACGCTATACGTCATGCAGTAGCTATTCGATATCTGGATAATTTGATTACAACAGTTGCAGACCGTAAACCTTAGATTGGTCCGCGGTCCGTTAATTTATTTTACAGCTTCGCGTCGCGTACTGCATGTATTGCTTGTGGTTTCACTGGTTTCATAGTTCCCCTCTTTACACCGTGGGTGTGTGTGTGTGGGGGGGGGGGGGGGTAGGAAGTTCTTTATCCGCGAACCGTTTCTGTTTGGCGGTAGAATTCCCATGTTGAATTGTGTGCTTCAAAAACCCAGCCCTGGCCACTATCTGCATGTTGGAAGCTGTCATGGCTGAGCATCAACATGACCCGGATGCCTAGTGCTATGAGTCCTTGAATATCGACTGGTGAGAAGGGAATGCGAACGCGCGCTGGCGATGAGCTCTTTGCCCCCCTCGTCAGGACAGCTGCTCGGACGCTCTGTCAGACGCTCTGTCAGCCCCCCCCCCCCCCCCCCCCCCCCCCACCCGCCCCCGGGCAGTCCCCCTCCCCCGGGACGGCGCCCATTTGCCTGCTGCGGTTGCGTGTTTGGGCCGGGCGTCAGGGCACGTTTATCGTTAGTCAACGTCAAAGTACGTTGACATCCCCCAAGTGGCGGGCATCAGGTCTCAGACTGGCTGCAGGGGACACAATTGCTTCACAGAGTAAGTCGTGCTACCCCCCCCCCCCCCCCCCCCCGCCCCCGCCCCCTACACATTGCTTCAGCGGGCGCGAATGCTTTCGCATGCCTGTGCATTTACTCACCCGCACCCCTCAAAAACCAAAAAGAAGCCGCCGCACGCCTGGCTTCCGGGTTCACTCTTGCCATGCCTGCCTACCACCTGCGTCTTCCGAGTCCTGACGCCCCCCCCTACGTCGCTGCTCAATGGGCTGAGCGGAGCGGGGCCTCCCTCCGCGTGACCACGCGCCAGGTTCGTCCCCAGTGCGTGGTGTCACCGCCTCGCGGACGTCTGCCGCCGCCGCACGCCGCTCCCGCACCGCACTGCCGGTCGGGCGCGCGCCGCTGGGAGGCTGGTTGATGGGCGCGAAGTTGTAGGGCGTGAGGTAGATGCGCAGGATGCGGATGAAGGCCTCCGCCAGGGTGTCGCCGCGCTTGGGCAGGTTCTCCATGGCCGGCTTGGCAAACGGCCAGAGCGCCTTGTTCTTGAAGAGCGCCGGGCTGAGATCGGGGCATGGCAAGAGGGGGTAGGGGGGGGGGGGGGGCTTTGTCAGGATCTCCGCCTTCAATTCACATGAATATGAATAAACATATAACAAACAAAAAAAACTCCGCCACAATAACCATATGACATACATACATATAATAATACAATAACATAGTATATAATATCACTGTATTGTATTGCACTATTAAGATAATTCATAATTTACATTCATTGGGGAGAACGCAGCGCCGCTAATGAGAATAACACAAGTATAACATGAAAAGACATTTAAATATTAAACTCTAATACATATAATCTATCTATTATAGACAAATATATATGCAAAAAAATATACATCCACGTATATATACATATATTTATATTCATTTCTGGGAAAGGCGCAGCGCCGCTGGGGGTATGCGCGGCGCACCTGATGTTGGCATGCCAGGATATTCCGTCGTTGACCGCCTTGGAAATGG
This sequence comes from Tetraselmis striata, assembly GCA_006384855.1. Lineage (NCBI taxonomy): Eukaryota > Viridiplantae > Chlorophyta > Chlorodendrophyceae > Chlorodendrales > Chlorodendraceae > Tetraselmis > Tetraselmis striata. The sequence goes on from VCJN01002011.1 coordinate 84,583, forward strand.
CGGTGTACAAGTCCGACTGCAGCTCCCTCATGTCGCGCTTGCTCGCGTGCAGCGCGTCGACCATCTGCATTGCCGCACAGGCGGCTATGTATCAGTTGCGCGAGCAACATGTGGTCAATAGCGAGGGCAGAGGCTCCGATCCTGGCATTGTTTGTGAGGAAGGGGGGCGGCATAGGGTGCACCATGGCAAGCTCCCCCTTGAACGTCATCTGTAGCTGCTTCAGCGACTCCGCCGTTGCCCCCGCCGCCGCCTCAGCGCGCGCCGCTGCGCGGCTTTGGCCGCCCTCCAGCTGCTCGCCTATCTCGCCCAGGGCTTTGCTCATGCCGGTTGTGCCTGCCTGCAGCGCATCCACCACCTGCAGCACCCGGGCATGCCACATCGTGGTGTCAGCGGCCAGTGTCAAGTGACTGCCATGCGGTGGTAAAAAAAACCTGGGCAGGGCCCGCTTCTGTAACCTATGTGTTCAACATTTGGTTGGGTTTGAGGGTCCCAAAAACTCTTAATAATTTTGAAAAATGGAGTCCAAAGATCTGTATGTTATTCGTGGCGTATTCTGATACATTTCTAAAAGTTAACTATGTCTTTTCTCTCTTCGCACGGGGTTCCAAAGCGATAATTTACCTTGACCCCGTAGCGTGCTTACGGTATGCCATGGCGAAGAACAACATCACCGCCCCTTGTAGAGGTGAGATAAAATCAGTTTAATAGATTATGTATACATAATTATGAATAGTATAATATTATTTTTTTCAGCTATATAGGTGATTTACATAATAACTATAATTAATGGATGATATATACGTAATCCTGAATAGAAAGTGGCATGTCATAGTTATTTAGGCGATATACACTATCCTTCTGATAGTAGGTTATACATACATAATCATTAATACTTGGTGATATATAGTACTTATATAGGCGATGTCTACACTCAGCATCATAGGAAGTATTTGCATGAAAATGATTACTAGGTGATATGCGATTAAATATCTAATAGGTGATATGCAATTATCATATGGGCGATGTGTGCTCTCTACAGCCACAATCGAATTTTGTAGTACGTTGTGCGTACAAACGACAATAATTCGTCGGTTATGTCCCCCCCTCCACCCTCCCCGTTAACACATCCAACAAATCCTAAACAGGACATCCTAAGCCAGCCTGGTCATCCTCAACATGTGGCATATAATAATCAATAATAGATGGTACATAATCATGTGGAACAAAAACTAACATGTGGCAATACTTCACAACACAATGCGTGCGGGCAAGCTGATAGGCATGCTGAGTGCGTTACAAGGGGGGGGGGGGGGGGGGGGGGGGCAACCCTCACCCACAGCCACATGTGCGTGATGCCAAATAGCGGCAGCAAATGACGCACGTCGGGGATGTTTGGGACAGTTATTACGGACATTGACCCGCGGCAATGCTTTCGGGTCATGAATGGGAAATGGACAGCATTGTGCGTATGTGTGTGTGTGTGTGTGTGTGTGTGTGTGTGTGTGTGTGTGTGTGTGTGTGTGTGTGTGTGTGTGTTGTTTTCATTCGTTTGTGAGGGGAGGGGAAGGGAAGGGGGGGGGCGGATGGGCCCACCAGCGCCAGCTCCCGCTTAAGGGTCATATGCAGCAGCTTCAACAACTCCGCCGTCGTCGCCGCCGCCGCCTCCGCGCATTCAGCCGCGCGGCTCTGGCTCCCCTCCAGCCGCTCCCCCATCTCGCCCACCGCCTGGCTCACCCCGGCAGCGCTCTGCGACACCGACTGCGTCACTGCGCCTGCGGCCATGCGGGCCAGTCATGGGGCGAGCACAAGGCAGCCGCCTGTCAGCGAGGACGGCAACATGCCCTGGCGCGCTCTACTGTGGAAACAGCTGCGGGTGTTGGTAGAGGCGTCACTGCATGCGTTTGCGATTCATCACTGTGCAATGCCGTCAAGTCGCATCTGGCAACCGAGCAGTGAAAGGCATGCCTTTGGCGTCGCTGGCGACTTCGATCGTTGGAGGGGGTTTAACTAAAGAGTTGGTAAGCGATTAATACTAATTAAGGCCTGTTGTACGCTCCCGCGCGGAGAAGGCGCGCAAATGACATTTCCGTTGTTTTATTTTCGAAACATCGCCACCACTGCTCGAAAACGTCGTCGCTTTCCCTTGGGAAGCTTGCAGAATGTCGACATGACCTTTTACCGCGTCGGTGCCATAACATGGTGTGAAATTTGCCCTCTACGCGTTCTCGGAGAAGCCCAACCCGTGCCTGCAATGTGGGGTACATGTGGGATGGTCCCAAACATACGGAATGCGAACGATCTCTTGCAAAATATCGAATGATTCAATTTATTTCGCGCTGGGTTTACGGTGTATCCATCCGTTGACAGGGTCAAATATCGACTATTGTGATTGTGCGACGAGTTTCGTATAACATGCCTTAATTTTAAGGCGCGAGTATTAATGGCGACTTATACGGGACTTTTAGAGGACTCCATACATTAACACCCAACATTTGGGTGTTTTCATCGAGCCTATTTTTGCTGCAGTTTACCGACACTTGGAGTTGGTCACTTTGTTGCCCAAGTTGGCCCATTTTGGGCGATCTGGAAGGTAGATGTCAACCGGTTGATAACCTTTGACAAACCAAATTGGCAACTTTAGGATAATAGCCAGTTGCAGGTATCGTGATGGGGAGTGTAGGGGCCTGTATGCTCTGTCGCAGGTGACGAGGATTGGGGGATGATTAACGCATGTCGAGATGCTGGAGAGGGGGCGGGGTGTTGCACGCACCACTGAGCTCGCTAGTCACCCGGGTGAGCTTCTCCTCCAGCAGCTGTGACAGCTGCATCAGCATTGTGGCGGCGTTCTCTCCCGGCGCAGCGCGGTCGCCGCCCGCCAGCGCCCTCACCTGTGCGCCCACTTTGTCCACATCGCTGACGGTCGCCGCCCCGCCGACGGCCTTGAGAATGCTTGCCAGAAGCGGCGACGCCTCCAGCGCGGCCGCGATCTGCTGACCCACAGCGGCTCCGTCGGCAGGAAGGCTGTCGCCGGCCAGGCTCGGCCTGCTGCCTAGCAGGCGCAGCTGGGAAACCATGTCGCGGAGCCCTGCCTCCACCGCCTCCCGAACGCTCGCCAAAGTCTTCTCCGCGGCCTCTGTCACGCCCGCCGCGTCGCCCTCGAGACTTACTGCCCCATTCGGCGGCGGCTTATCCCCTGAGCCAGTCGACAGCTTGGCGATCGACAAGTTCAGAGTTTCCAGCAGCGACGACACCCGCTGCTGCTGTTGCTCGTTTCCAGCCGCCGCCGCCGAGGCCACTGCGGTATCCTTTCGAATGGGCTCGAGGTACTCGACCTTCAGCGTCTCGATGACCTCCAACAAGCTGACCACCTCTGCCCGCATAGAGGGCTGAAGCCCGTCGACATTGGCATTTGTCGGCTCCGTGGGGGGCGTTGCGTTCGATGTCATTCCCGGTGTCTTGACGTCGGTGGCCAGCCGCCGGAGGTCGACCCCCAGGCCCTCCACCAATGTTTGCAATGTCTCCAACGACGTCTCCAGGCGACTGACATCATCGATGCTCCGATGCTCGGTGGTCGAGGACGGATCTTGCGGCACAGCAACCGTAGCAACTCGGGCAGGCAGGCTCTCAAAGGCCGTCTGCACGGACATCATCAGCTCCTGCTGCTGCCTCAACAGGCTTGTTGTCTCGCTCGAGGCGGCGTCGTGCGACAGCCTCCACTCGGAGTGAAGCACCTCCACTGCCGTTCGGAGGCCCTGCAGCCCCACCTCCAGCGACGTCAACGGCAGCGCCGCGTCGTCGACCGTTTCGGTGGACGGCCCCGGGACCCGCGGTTGCTGTAGCAGCGCCCCCAACACGGCTTGGACTGTTCGCAACTCGGACGTGACGCTCTCCGACATTGACGCGATCAGCGCCGCGACGTCAGAGTGTGGTTGAGGCTCTGGCACCGCATGTGACGCCCTGTCGGAGGCCTGCTCACGCAGCTCGGACATTACCTCCAGCAGCTTTGCGTGGCGCGCCTCCAGCTCTACCCGGTCGATGTCCAGCCGCTCTGAGACTGTCCTGGTGCCCTCACGCACATCTTGCTGAATGATCGCCAGTTCAGCCCGCAGCTCGCTGCTTGACTCCGAGGAAAAGAATTGATATTCCTTCGGATGTTCCGGCTCTGTGCCTCCCCGCTGCAGGAGTATGGCCAAGTTGCCAGAGACACCATCTAGCTTGGCCTGCACGTCGATCAACATGGCCGGAACCTCCGACTCGCCGTTGTCGACGGCACCCTTATTGATACCATGTGTATGGAGGCGCAGCTCCCGGAGCTCCTGCAGGATGGTTCCCACGATGTGCTCGGTGTCCCAACGATCCCGGTGTATCTCGTCATCGTCACTGTGTTTGTCGGGCTTAGCCACTGACGAGTTTCCGTCGCCAGACCCCGAGTCGGTATCGGTATTGCTCTTGGACTTGTCGGAGCGCTCAACGTTGGAGCCATTAATAGGCGCGTCGTTTGCAAGCACCAGGAGCTGATCGACGGCGCCCTCAATCTTCTTTAGCACAGCGAAGCGCTCTGCGACATTGTTGTCGGTATTCTGCTCAAGTAGGATCGGGACCGGATCTTCAGTGGTTGGTTCCTCGGGCTTTGGATCGCGCTTTAGCAACATTTCCCGCAGGCGCTTCTCCATGGCCGCCAGTGCCATGCGACCCTTCTGCTGTTGAGTTTCCAGGAGACGACAAATTTCGGGCAGACCCGGCAAGTTGTCCAGTCTTCGGGAGTCATTCCGTCTGGAGGGTTGTGCTTTGGGGCGGGGATAGGTGTAGCCCGGTATGCCTGGAAGCGGCCCTGGGGGCGATCTGCATTTCCGCGGGGCGGGCGTAAATTAGCATGATTCTGCTTAGGGTCCTAGACAATATAACAGTGACACATATTGTATAATAGAAATCTAAGCAGGTAGGAGAGCGAGCCTCTTGGGTATCCCCGCAACCTTTGCAATCCTATAGATAAAAACAAATATTCGTTTTGGACGTGTCCCAAGCGGTGCCATATGTGCAGCCGGCTGAGAGGATCTCAACACGCCGGCTAGTACTAATCCACAATCTACTTCCAATGCTAAACAACAGCAGCAGCCACTCCGTGTTAAAAGTATATACATACCATCAGCGGCCAGAACCGCAGTACAGTGTTCGTTCGTTTGGAAGGCTTAAATGTGCACAAATGTTACGTGCCAACTTTGGAAACAATAACACCACTGTTACCCTCTCAGTACATAACATCGCAGGCACGCAAAGTACGCAGAGAGCAGGGGGCCGTATCGCCGTGCTGGATATCAAGACTTGGCACCATGTTGCCCTACGTGGTCTACCAGGCTACACTCCTTGTCCCACTCGAGAGTGCAGCCGAGCGCAAAGAACACCGCCGTGATCGACCGCAGCTATGCACGCGAGATTGGGACGATGCGACGGCGGCAGTGTATGTATGATGCATCACGCACCTGCGGCGTGAGGATGAGCGTGTCCTCCGCATGGTTGTCTCGCCCATGTAGTCCTTCAACACACGATCAACTAGGTTCTCCTCCTCCTCAACCGTGGGCTTGCGTACGGCATCGCGTGCCGCAGCTCGTACCACCTGCGCCAAAAGATCGGAACAGATCGAAACATCGGGGTCAGTGGCTGCGAGTGCCATCCCCTGCTCCACTGAACAGCTGTCGGTGCCAAATAGCACATGTCGCAGGGCATTCCGCAGCAGCAAAGAATGGTGTAGCTGAATAGGCGAGCCACTTCGAAATTGCGATTCTGTGTGGTGCAGTTTAATATGAATAGCATAGCGACGCAAGCATTGGCGGCCGGTCAGCACCGATAAGCGGTTTCGTCGAGCGCAGTGCAGTGGAATTCCCCGGCTTCGGCAGTGACAAGGCCCAAGCGCATTGGGTGGCGGACCTAACCTGGTCGACTACCACGGCAGTCGGGCGCACGCGCCGCTGAGCGCGCCGCAAGAGTCGGCGGTACTGGGTCTGCGCGAAAAAGTCGGCCGCCACGCTCGCCATAATGGCGAGGAAGGCGAAGACCTCTGCGCCGCCAACGCCTGAGCAGCAAGGCGGTGCGCAGTAACAGTGGGGATTTGCCGAGACAGCGCGGCGTGCTGGTCATAGCCCGCGACGTCAATGCGGTGCAAACGACCATCGGTTGTCGATGCCGGTCAGAAGTAATGGTATGGGCGAGGCTCACCTAACGCCACCGCGCCCAGTATGACGAAGGCCACCAGGCAGGCAAACACGAACGCAATGCTGCCGTACAGGAAGATGAGGTTGGACGTCGCCGGCATCGTCTGCTGCTCCGCACGGCGCCGTTTCCAGCGTTTATTCCTGCGTGGCACAGGCCGAGCATTTTCAAGGTTTCAGTATTTCCGAAAATTTCCGAGTTCCCAGCCATCGCAGGCTTTAAAACATCGATTTGTTGTCACTTACCGTAACCTACTATGTCAAGGATGACTGCAACCCGCGGCCGCGCGGGTAGGGGTCGTTTGTCACGGTAGCCTACTGCTCAGAAGTATCTGAAGACGACAAGGCGCTCGGCAGACAAATACGACACTCGGATACCATCGAGGGATGAATATACGGTCGTGCACTCCCGCGAGCTCTGTGCCGAGACAGTGGCAACTATGGTTTGGAGAGGCCAAGCAAACTAATAAGCGAGCCTACGAATATACACCCTCGTTTCTCAAAAAAAGCTGCTTGCGATCAAGACAAGTGTGCCGAGGCAACCTGGAACGATGGGGCGGCACCACAATCTGGTTTGTTGTGACGGGGTGATGTCGCACCTCGCAACGCCCTCCCGCACCAACGTCCGAATATCCATGGCGTTGGCGCGTAATGACAGATCTCCAGCGTCGTTCTCCGTGACGCGAAAGCGCCGCCTCGACGAGCCCATCGTTTCGCTTCCATTGGCGTCGCCATCCGCGCCTTCCTCGCCGCCGTCACCCTCGCCGCCCGCTGCACCGCTGTCGTCATCGTCGCTGCCCGGCTCCTCCTCCCCATCGCCCTCGTCCGCCGCATCGGCCAGGCCGCAAAGCTAACATCGCGCAGCAAGGCAGGGCGAACGAGCACACGAGAGCGGCGGCGCATTGCCTCGATCAATAAAATAGTGGGATGCGAAATTCAAGAAAGTCGGAATTCGGCAGCTACACAAGTGGCTTCGATAGTTTTGAAGCACTAGGTCACACATATAAGAAACCCTAAGAGGTGAGAGGGAGGGAGGGGGGCCGAGAGGGAGGGGGTGCCGACATCTTGGGGGTAGATGCAGCAAAAGTGGCGCACCTCCAGGCTCTTGTCGAGTGGCATCCGAATCAGGTGACGACCCTCCTGAGCGCGTGCTCGCTGGCGCAGCACCACTGCGAGGCCGCCAGCCACCATGAGCACCGCCGGCAACGCAGCTGTTCCGCGCAGCAGTAACGCCAGCAGCAGCCACAGCAGAACTGCTATGCCATACCTGCGGCCAGGGCACGCCGGGCAAGGGGTGAGTAGAATGCGCATACAGCGAGCAGGGCATTGTTGTCAGTCAAATTTGACACAAATCTGCAATCAATTGGCATCATCAATCTCAGACAGCGCCATGCGGGCATCCATCGGCGGTGGGGAGGGGGCGAACCAGCTCACGAACAAAACGGTGCAGAACAGCAGGGCGTGCTGTGCACGCCGAACCGCGGACGACGCGGCGTTGGCGGGCAACACACTTTCGTGGCAAGCGAGGTCGACCAGCGCGAGCACGAGGATGGCGAGGCTGGGAACCAATAAAAGCACCGGAAGCACAACCTCCTCGTCGCTCTGAATGGGGGCGTCATGTGGTGGCAGAATACGACTTCAATGCTAGAGCTGGGGCTCGTGGGTGGACAAAATCAACTGTAAGTCACCATAGACTGTTATACTATTGTGGTCTAGTTGCCAGTCCATAGCCGAGTTTTGTATCATATGGGTATGAATTTGCACTGGTTTCCTAATACCTAGCTCTACAGACATGCATATGTAAAAGATACCAGGTCAATCTTAAGAGTCTTTAAAACATCATGAGTTAAGAATGTACCTTTCATTCACTACAAGTTGCGTCGTGTTGGCGGAGGTGTGTTTATTGTAAAAAAAGCTACGGTTTCGGAGCAGTTGATAACAATATAGTAGTATAATAGATTCTGTTCATCTGATGTACTTGCATATGAAAATCCATATTTCAAGAAACCTACTGCCGACAAGCGCAAGGGAACTTTGCCAGTGTACCAAATGTATACCTTATAACATAATCCACACAGCTGAGCCATCCTCCTCCTGAGCACCTTAATATTCAAAACGCTGTGTCTGTTTGTGCGTACTGGTACGGAGATAAGTAAAATCACCGAAATGCAGAGGTGCTATCCAATGGCCATACGGATCAGTTCGGTAAATATTCGTATTCAAGGCACCGCTGGATGCCCTGATGGGCGACGTCGGTCAGCGCGCATCGGCACGGGTGGGAGGGCACCCGCGACATGCTGTGGCTCTTGGGTGTGAAATGCGTAGGGTGCCGGGGGGGGGGGGGGGGGGGGGGCGGAGGGACACAGGCAGGACTAATGGCGCAGCAGCGATGGGATGATTCCGGGATCCCCCCAGCGGGCGGAAGGCCCGCAACTAGGGGCGAGGTCAACAGTTGAAATAATCAGCAATGATACATCTCTTGTCAGTTTGCATTGGTTTCGCTAGCTTTCTCGATCGCCTTTTCTTACCTGGGCCGGAGGCCCAGCACATGAGTCTCACATAATTAGATATAAGTATGAAATACATGTGAGTATAAATATCAATATCAATATAGAGAGAGAACCGTCTTCCAGCAGGGGTGTTGATGACTACCTATCATCCTAATCCCAGGCCCTGCGTCAGCAGGTGTATGGCATCCCGCCGTGATAGACACTGGCAGGACAATACTTCATACTTCATACTTCATACTTCATACTTCATACTTCTACGTGGCTAGCAGAGTGGAGCGCCGCACCTGCGCGTCCCACGTGAGGATGCGGAAGCCGACGAGGCCCGGCATCCACAGTGCTGCCAGGGTGCACCAGGCGAGCGTGTGCACCGCTGTGACGGCGACCCCGAGGTGCAGGTTGCTGCTTTCGGTGAGACACTTGAGTTTGCCATCCTTGGTGCCATCCTAGGAATAAGGGTGTCAACAGAGGGGGGGGGGGGGGGGGGGGGGGCGTTCGGATGTGCATCTCTATCCCAGTCTATAAACATCGTACCGCAGAAACTGTGAACTTTCAAGCATACATTTGGTTACTAATAAGTGATATGGGCAGCATGTCACAACCTCGGTATCATCGTCCTCGCCGTTCATGGCAGCATCGCCAGAGCTGCCTCGCTGCTTGCGGCCGAGCGGTTCCTGCATGGCGGCCGCCGTCCTTTGTAAGGGAGCCGCGGCCCCAGCGGCGGTGCAGCAGCCTATGACTGCGATTTGGTATCGGAAGCAGCTTCATGCTTAGCAGGGGCAGCGCTGACCTCAGGGGTGGCCCCGTCGTCATCGTCGTTGTCGTTGCCATCGCCGCTGGTACCTCCGGCAGCGGCCTCAACGGAACCCTCCTTGCCTGCATGATCGTCCGTCTTGTAAGAAGGCTCCCAGCAGCGGGATGTGAACGCTTCCAACACTGCACACCATCACCGCCTCAACACAAGTCAGGAGCAGAAAGACGGGCTGGGCGCTCAAGGCAGGCAGCCCCCGTTGAGCTTCGCATGAAGTAGCCTACATAGCAGGAGAGCCTGCGAATATACGACGCTGCCAGCATCGGTAATGCCGTTGCAGGGATCAGAAGATGCAGCAGGGGCCACTCAGGAAGAGACAAGAGCCGACGAGTACGACATGGGAACAGCCTTCAGACCGTCCCATTTAATCAGGTTCCCTGGTCATAAAAATGAAGGGTGGTTTCGCAACATTGAGACGGAGATTACGTGATTTATTCTGATGTATTTTCAGATAAATGTCGTTATCCTCATATTGCGGTTAAGAACAGGGCACAGTCAAGACAGAGTCTGTGGTGCATATGTGGTGTCTTCTGAAATCGACAGATAAATATATTGATAAAATCTATTGTCAGATAATCATCATTTTCCTCTCTTCGCGGGGAATGAGTAAAAGCAGTAACATGCCGCGATTCCAAAGCGTGGTTATGTGGTCAATAAGCCACGCAGGCCGCCTCCGTAGAGACTTCGCCAAGCAGGCCGACAAACTACAGCGTTACCCAAGTTGGCCAGTGGGGCGCTCGCCTGAGTGCGTCAAGCGCTCCACAAGCAGCCACACCCCCATCAGCTGCTCTGTTGAAGCTGGCCGGACGGGATGGCTTGCAAAGGTCTGCGGCCTGGTTGCGCCACCGGCTGCCGCCTGCCGGCGGCTGTGGGAGACATAGGTGGCGCGTGTTGGCTCACCGGCGGTCGGCCGGCGGGTGACAAAAGGCTGCCGCTCGCTGAAGGGCGACGGCAACGGCGCCGGCGGCGCTGGAGATCCGCCAGCCTCCTCGTCTGGCACAGCTGAGGGCGGCTGCGCGCGCGGGGGGTCCCCTGCATCCCATGGCACTGGCTTGAGCAGCGTTGCCAGTGCGTGAACGGGGTCAACCGGATCCAGTATGTCGCGCTCGTGGTAGAGGCCTGCCGCAAACCGATAACAAAGCAGTCAGAGTGTGTGTGCGTGGGGGGGGGGGGGGGGGGGGGGGGGTTAAAACTCGCAGATGGTTCGATGTACGCGTACGCCAAGGCCACACGAGCTGGATCAACGGGGAAAGAAAAGGAGGACTGGGCGCAGTGGGATTGGAGAGGGATGGTCCCACCAAGGATGGCACGGTATATTGCGAGGTTGCTGTTCTCGGAGCCGTTGTAAGCGAGCGTGGCCACGCTGCGTTGCGTGTACGGCTCCGTCACCTGCTCAGCCCACACAACCTTCAGCCCGGGCACGGAGCTGGGCAAGAGATGCCATCCACGATGGGTGGCTGACGCATCTATGAGGCAGCACACTGCTGGCAGCTTATCATTTGGATTCAGTGCCGGAAAATATATTGTAGCGCGCCGTTGAGTGTTTGGGGCGCGGCACCTGGCTGAGGACAAACAGACCGTCGCAGGGCCAGCGCTCTTGCACGGACGACAGCCAGCCCTCCACCTGCAGAAGGGGCACTGGGATCCGAGTTACCAAGTTTAAAGCAGCTGATGGAGAAATAGCATGGCCCTATAGCATGGCCTGGGGATCAGGTGGTGAGAGGGTGTCTGCCTTGCCGGCGCGGTCCTCCTCCGACTGGTCGTCGGCCAGCGCGAGCGTGTTGACCATCCGGCCTAGGGACCTCATGCGGGGAGTGCCTCCATCTCCAGATAAAGCGTCAGCCACCTCATACGACTGGCGCAGCACTTCGCGCAGCTTCTCCTCGGCAAAGCGCCATGGAACGTGCACCAGCATGCTGCCATCCGAAAGCTACGCCCACAAGGAACAACATGACATCATTTTGTTAAGCGCAGCAGATAATCAACCATTATTTCATGCAGCCATGTTTAACCTCAGCAAGACACTGCTGGCGGCCATCCAATATGATGCGATACATCAAATACACAAAATTCATCAGATGGAAATAATATATCATATTACGGCAAATTCTATCATGCTCAAAAGAAGTATGCATACCACCCGCGCTGCCATTTAAATATTATTATTATCATTATCATTATGTATGTATGTATGTATGTTATATATGTATGTTATGTATATGTGTATGCATATATGATATGTTATGTTATATGTATGTATGTATGTGTTATATATATGTATGTTACGTATATGTATGTATGTATGATACGTGACATGATATATACATACATATATAAGCACATGTATACATATACATGTATACATATATATATATAATATATATATATATATATATATATATATATATATATATATATATATACATGCATTCATACGTAAATATACATTAACATACATATATAAAATCAATGAGTCTATGGTCTATAGAATATGAATATTTAGTGAAGAATCCACACCCGCTATTAATAAGCTGATCACAAACAATGGGCCATGCAACGCTCTCCCGCTCAACGAATTTCTGTGATAAGGTTCCTCCTATTCCTGTTGGTCCACTCACTTACGCGTCCTATCTCAGCTGGTCCTATGAAGAAGCCAGAAAAGTCAATTCACCTCTTGACACCCCCTCTCTCCCCCCCCTTCCTCTCTATACATGCAACTACCTATATGTATATATACGCATAAAACGCAAAATATATACAAATTACGGATCATATATCCATTATAGATCATATCTATATCTACAAATCATTATACAATCAAATATCAATCATATATGAATATATACTCAATTTCATACATCATAAAGAATATAATAATATCATTATTAATACATATTATACATAATACACGCATTCACAGGTACCTCTGTTCCCACATACAGTAACACACCAACATGCTGTATGTGCTCGCTACATGTGCAGTAATGGTCTGACTTGTGCTGACTTGGGCATATTGCGCAGTAATGGTCTGCCGACCCCCCCCCCCCCCCTTCCCCCCCCGCTGTATAACATTAGTCCCCCTCCACTACATTTCACCCTTACTGCCCACCGCTTCCCCATACAGGGGGCCCATCCGTCCCCACCCCTCCGAGTGTGTGAATGAGCGATACCATATGGCCAAAGAAAAAAAGCGGCAGAAGGGGGGTGGGGGGGGGGGGGGGGCACCTGGCACCAGCCGTAGTCCTGAAAGCCGGCCAGCATGTAGTGCAGGAAGTTCCGGTCTTCCTGGATGAGGTGCCTGGCGGTGCACCACACCCATACCGCAAAGAGGGCGGCGCCAAAGAGCGCAAGCGCCACAGAGTACCTGCGGCGTCACATGTAGCAGCTCAAGAGCGCTGTTGTGGAAACAGCTGCGCACGGGTGCCCTGCGTTGTGAAGAGGCTGGCAACTCATGTGGGTACCAGAAAAGGAAGATTCGCAGTTCCGAATAATAGTGCCAGGCAGCATCTGATCCTGAGCCCTCCGCTATGGTTTTGTGCGAGTAGCTGGAGCGTGCGGATGGAGTGTGCACATAGCGCGCCGCACCAGACGATGCCGATCAGGTTGGCATCGCTGCTTGTAGTCCATGGATGGGAGCCCATGTTGATCACGCCAGCATCAGCGTCTGGGGCGCACGATATCTCCTCCTGTACACCGGGGGCGGGGAGTCAGCCTTGGCCGCCTATGTTGGCGGATGCTTCATTGAGCGGAGCTGGTGCCGGCAGCGGTGCTGCCCGGAAGACTGCTCCAGTACATACATGTGGAGTAAAACACGTCAATGAATTGTGGGCCGATGAGGCGCAGGCATCCGGGCGGTTGCGCACCAGACTAGAGAAGGGGGGACTGGTGGCGCGGAAGAGTGCGGCGGAGCGCAGGCCGGGGCAGCCATCCGCATCCGCGCCCGATTCCAGCTGCCAGGCAACGCTATCGTCCCACAGCTCCGTGATGGTGACCTGAGTAAAGCAGGTCAAGGTCACATCAGCTATGAGGAGGGCGCAGGGCTTCACCTGGGTAGGAGGGGAGAGGGTGGGGGGGGGGGGGGGGGGTGACCGCTTCGGCGCACAAAGTGGCGCGCACCTCGTAGTACCCCTTGAGCGAGGGCTGGGGTCCAGGGCAGGGGCCCGGCACTAGCACAACATCCTGCTGGTACGTCTTGGGTGAAACCACTCCTGAACGTAGTGGAGTTGGTGTGTGATTGAGTGAGAGTGTGTGCGAGGAGGTGGGAGGTAAAGAGTCAACATGCAATTCACACCACCAGGAAGGCGACACCCCATTGCTGATGACACATATATAGATGAGAGCACAATAGCACGTAGGCTGTGAGAGTGGGGCAAAGGGCCAAAGAGAGTGACTACACGGGACGTTTGATCGGCTCAGGCAAGCATACCCAGGGAGAAGATCGCAAAGAACCAGTGCGGCATGAGCGCCCAGTACGGCTTAGGCGCCCACAGCCAGCTGCCCGCAAAGGGCTGGCCTGCAGCCCCGCCCACATCTGCGGGCGCGGTGATGTTGAGCAGGCCGAGGTCATAGCGCTCCTCGAAGCCAGTGGCCAGGTCGGCCGACACCGCCTTCACCAGCAGCAGCACATGCTCCGCAGCCAGCGCCGTATTGTTGGCATTTGACGTTTTGACGCCATCCAGGTTACCTAGGAAGGCGCAGAGGCGGTCTTGCTCCACAGCGACCTGCAGCGCGGGGCCTGCCACTATGTCTTTTGTGGCCAGTCGCTCCACAAGCCTATTGAAGGAGGGAAACCCCCCGAACCAGCAGGCAGCAGCCACCGCCCTGCGGCAATTGCGATGACATGCCGCGCGAAATACCCTTGTCAGAGCATGGCATGCTGTCATGCAGAATGTACCCTATCTATCAGACCACCATCGCATGACCCTGTCTCGTTGGATTTAACCCCTGCACATGTGGCAGCAACGTCAGCCATCCCTCTCCACAGATTTGGTCGAGTCCAGTGTACTCCCACCCCCAAGCGCCAGCTAGCGCCCACACACTCTGCGATACCACATCCCCGCACAGGCACTGCTTGTATGGAATGCAAAGGTCGTTCTGTTCTCATTTATGTTTCTTCTCGCCTTACGATACCACGGGTTTACCTTTTGCCATTATGTGCCCGAATGCACCTAAGTGCGGCTGTCACATGCACATGTGAAGCGACGCCCCCTCGACCCGTCTGGCCGTATTTGGTATGACCCGAGCAGCCGCCTTGCCCCACGATCTCGCCAGGGAGAAATTCGGCCAGCTATAAGCACAAGATCGCATGCACGATCCGCGAGGCGGATTACCAAAAGGTCGCAAGCAGCGCGAGCAGTCGCAAGTTGGGAGTCCGCGCCAGAAGCCGCCGAGATGTCGTCCGCAGGCGGCGGCTAGACTTGCTGGTCGCGGCGCCCGCCGGCGCTACCTTGAGAGCCATCGACCGCCCTCTCCCCTACCCGCCTCTGGTCTCAGTCTCGAAATATCGAGGTGCGACGCGTCAGCGTGTGCCAGGAATTACCGCCCAGGTGCTAAATCGACGCCACAGGAAGGATGGTATAGCTGTATGTGCGAAAGAAAGTCGTGCGCCGTCGCCGGTCGGCAACTAACCGTTGCCCTATCGTCGGTCGCGTTCAGCCAGCGTAATCTGACGTATGCAACAACCAGCACCCTTGACACGTCAGGCGTGGCTTTGTCTTTCTGTCGTCGTAGAGAATTGCCTCCCGAGGCGCCGCAGGGGAGTCTCGCCACAGTCAGAGACAGGGAAGGGAGTCTCTTTGTGCGGAGCAGCTGACAGACCGCCGCGCCGCCGACGCGCATGTGGAGCAGTGGGCCATCGCCAGCGTATCAGCGCACCCTGTGAAAAATGCGCGCCTGCATGATGATGCCGGAAGTATTGGTACCGGTATATGGCGCTACCTGATATCGTAAAGTAAAGTAAAGTTCGCCCCGGCGGGACGTATAAGTATAGGTACATACACAAGCATATACCCAAGTATATACCTGATATCGTCGTCCGATTTTGTGTAATACAAAAATAAAAGTTCGTGTGGTACGGTATGATCCGTACATACGGGTGTGATTACATGTGCGCTGCAACATACGGTTAGGTAGCGACTATCATTTTGTTTTCATATTTTCGACCTCGGACAGGACTGGCGCAAGAATGAAACCCGTGCGCAGCGCGTCGTCTATAATCAATGACGGCGGTTTAGAAAGCGATCCACCAGTACGGAAAGCCCTGGGTTTTAAATGACGATTCATTCTGTGACAGCGAAGGTCCTGGTGATAGTCATCAGGGAAATTGCCGCGCAGCAAGTCTTCTGTTGTCATCTGGGTCATCGATCTACTATTAATATCATGATGAGGATTGCTGCTGCAAATGTGAAGAATTTACACCCCTCCACATAAGAATGGGGTTTGCGAATTTCACATGCCCATGCGCGGCTACACTGAGACCGTGCACGCATCCATGCATGATACTCAGGGTCGTACGGCTACTGGGGGGATATGCCGCGATAGGCGATACACCCCATATTGACAGGCGGTAGCCGTTGCCGTCAACACTTCCATTTAGACAAAAGAAGGGCTTCTTGCCCTGCCTAGCGCTTCGAAACCACAAATGGCGCCACTCGTGTAAATAAATAGGCATGGGACATCACTGCTCCCGTACTCATACCACATCACCCTTGGTATGATCACTATCCACCATACCCGTAGGGCATTGAATTTAGGTCATTCACGACCTGGACCAAGCCCTACGTGTCGATGGCGATGGTTTATATGCAAAATCGTGCGCAAAATGCGGTTGTGATCGTCGCACGCGCAGACTGGAGAGGGGTCTCGCGGCCTCTTTGCAGTAGGCCAAAGCATTTCCATATATAAGTGCATGGTCGCATGCTCATAGCGCGCAATGAAGAGCCTAGTGGGGCTGCAATGACGTGCACCTTAACGCATCGATGCTGGTGGGAAAAATGCTGTGGAAAGGGGGATCCGGCATGGCGGCCGTGGGCATCACTCAAGGCTGGGGGGCATGTGTCAAGTATGAGCGGTCCGTGCACAAGTACACATAACACTCTGTCCCGCCACCGTGTATCAGGTTTTGAGATCCACCTGGCGTAAAGTTTCTCGCCAACGTATTGACCACACGCTGACACGGACGACGTCGCATTTCGACATATTATTTCTGAAAAATCAATAAGTACCTAAATGGCCTCGGACGACCGTGCGTCACTGTGCAATTTGTAGCCCTGCTCGTGTAAATTTTAGTGGTATTTATATGAAAAGTTTCTGATGTTTTCTTGCAACGCACTGAGCGATACCGCGAGTTTGAGAGCTGCACTTGCATGCAGCATTGCAATGGGGATGGTATCAAGCCACATCGTGCACGGGCGCACGCCACTATGGCCCCACCCCAACCAAGAATACCCTAGCCTCTTTGCTGACATATCTCCTCGCCCACCCATGGTCATCCCACCATGCATGCGCGGCGGGACGTTCTGAGCACCAACCCCCATTGTTGTGGGGTAATAGTGGAAACGCTCAGTGTGGCGCAAGTGTCACTCGTGTAGGACACATGTTCGTGCCAAAGGGCTTGCTTACGCCCTATGGTGATAGAGGCTGAGCATAAATGTGCATTATTCCAGGATTTCAGGTCATAAACCCTATATTCAGCTGCCCTACTATTTGTAGCCTCAGATTCGGCGAGAAAGGGGCATGGGACTGACGTGGAGGGGTAGTGTAGTAAAAATCCCGTGCTGCATTAAATTACAATCCGCTGTACGAATAATGCCGCCGTGCGATGCTGCTCGGTCGGTGGGGGCCAAGTACATGGCAGAAGATTCAAGTGCATGGGGATGTTATTGCAGAGTGCCAGCTGGAAATGTAAGGGCATCAAGGCTCAAATTGAGCTTACTGTTTACGAGGAGGATAAGCTAGAGTTGAAGGCTTGACGATGCGCCTTTAGGAGCGTCGTTCAAGGGGGCTGACATGCGCCCCCCCCCCTCCCCGCGTCATTGGCCGACGTAGTGGCGTCTGAAGTGGGTGTCGCAGGGCAACCATGGTCAGCACGGCAGCGTGCAACTGGACCAATCAGTCGTTACATGAGGTGAGGCCCTGCGGACCACCCCGCGCGCGCAAGGCGCAATCGGAACCACGCGAGACTTGGCACTGCCTTATTCCTGCGGAAGACGGCCACACCGACTGGGCCGACTACGAAGCGCTAAGGCGGCACTCGCTTCATTCCCGATTGAATGGATGCATGCCTCTGCATGGACAAAGGTGCGCACCTCCCCCCCTTCCCCCCCCCGGCCGTCACCGCCTTGCTTCCAACCTTGTCAGCCTTTTCGCTTTGCATTCACTGGGGTTGATACCAAGACTTGTGTGTTTTGCAGGTGTACCAATACTGGCATCATGTATCGTGCCCGGCACGCTTGCACGTGGCTGACAACAAGGCCACGGGTAAGTGGGAGTTGAACTTCAGCAACGATGTTCACACACTCGCGCTGCTCGACATTCGCGGGGGGGGAGGGTGTACTAAGTGTCTCGCCTGCTACCGAGTGCCGCCCGGCAAGAGTCAATTCTCCTCCACGCTTGAGCAAGACAAATCTCAGCCCCAGCAAGGCAGTGATCAATGCCGTTTTACCACCAGCCTTGGCACTTCTCAATTTCCAGCCGACCCTTAACACCGGGCGAAGTACTGCGTATGTACTAAATCCGGGCGAGCCGGTGCGACTACCGGTGCTGATAGTGTACTCCTGTGAAACGGTGGACCGACCGACGACCGGACGACCCACCACATGCCAACTGCCGGTCAGCGCCCACAAAGGCGTGAAGAGAAGAATCCACAGGAGACCTTCACTACGGCCACCATGGACATCGACAGACCCGAGGAGCAACAGAAGGCCGCGGTCGGCGCCACTCTCGATGCGCCGCGAGGCGGCATAGCCCAAACCCCCAAGATCCGAACAGCCATCGCCGCAAATAAAATCGCAGGCATCCGGCTCCTACATGCTGCCCGCCCCAAGCCAAGTGCCGGCCGGCACCCACAGAGGCGTGAAAAGAAGGCTCCACAGGAAACCAGCACTGTAGCCACCAACGACATCAACAAACCCGAGGAGCAACTTTAATGAGGCCGCGGTCGGCGCCACTCTCGATGCGCCGTGCGGCGGCAGCGCCCAACCCCCCAAGATCCTAACAACCACTGCCGCGAAAAATTTCGCAGGCATCCGACTCCCATTTGCTGCCCCCCCGCCTCCTCCGCGCTTTGAACCGCCAGCCCCGCCAGCCCCCAATCGATTTCCCCCCTGACGGTGCCACACAAGTCGCCCAGCTATTCAGCGATATGGTGACCCGCAACCGTGCAACGGGAGTCGACCTGTGCCGCAACCGTATGCTATTGAAGCCGATTTGTACCCTCGGCCCCAAGCTCGGGGGTACAAACCTCAACTCACCACGTTCGGGCGGTGACCCGGATCGCCCCTATGCTAGATGCCGCCGCTCCGGCAGGGGTGAAAATAGCTATACTCACCACTCACACGGGATCCGACGCGAAACTCGTCGCAGCCAGTACCATGCACCTACATGGACGGGAGAGGATGGCGACTATTCACCAACCGGCGCCGACTACAGCCGACCGGACGGCGATGCACCACGGCCAACTCCCCCGGGAGCTCCCGCCACCACCAACTAGCCATCTACAAGCAGTTCACCGCCCCACTCCCCGGCCGCGGCAGCCCCTCAAGACACGGAAATGGACGACGACTACCCGCCCCCGGAAATCGACCAGCTGGCGACAAGCGTCGATTCAGTCCCGCACCCCGAGCCGGCTCCAACGGCCGCAGCCCAAGCTCCCACCGCGACAAGAGAGGCCTCGGAGGCCACCGCCTCCCTCGAGCATACCTCCACAACCAGCACACCCGCACATGCGTCCCGCCTGGCCCTGCTCGCGGCCGAGGCCCACCGCCTCCGTCGCCCCCGGCGCCGGACGATCCCCTTGCAGCCGCCGGTGGGCCGTCTGCTGATATTATCCGCCGGCAAGGCGCCCAACCCCAAGCCGGACGCACGCTTGCGACTATCAGAGCTCCAACCCAAGAACTACAAACATTTTTAGCCGACACGCCCGGAATTGCAAATTTCGAATTTGCCCGCAAGTATTACAGACAGTGTATCGCCTGACCCACTTGGTACATGCACCAGACGAAGTCATCATGCCATTAAACACAATATACTGTGCAAAAACTACTAGAGTTGGAGGGCATTGTACCCGCCACCCCACCAAGCTACCCGGCTTAGGGGTAAATATTGAGCACCATGCAGCTATTTCGGTTAGCTCCCCACCCCCATCACACTTCAAGAGCAGCATGCGGGACGCCTCTAGCTGCCTTAGCGTGCCTCCTGAGCTCTTGATGGGATGGGTCTTAGGTAGGGACAGCAGGGGGGCGCTGATGTCTTAGCTATAGCCCGCTGGGCGGAGGAGGGGCTAGGAAACATAGGAGGATGGCCGACAGCTTGAGCTATGATAACACTTCGTGTTCCCGACTGTGGTTAGAGATAGCATGTCCTCATAACAACTCAGTCTGAGCGAGTGGATGCAGCCCTTTCGGTCATTGCGTGGTACGCGCAAATCACGGCGTAATAGAACACATTATTGGGATCCCTTTAATGTCGTGGTGTTGGATTTATCGCACATCGTAATAAATGGAGCGGGGTTCGGCCGGATATAAGTGATAGTGTGGCCGCCGCCGGGAAGCGTAATTTGGGTGCCGGTAGTTCAGCTATTGGCTAGGTGGTGATTATGAGAAATGACACAGAGAACACCGTTGAAATTGTTCTTAAAGTTGGTTATATGGACGAATTCAACCTCTGCTCATTATCTATTAATGTGCAACCGAAATCTGCCGGACTCAGACGCTACATGCATAATACGGCTGCGACGGCCATCCGTACAGTAATAACGTAGGGTTGTACGGGGTAATGTCCCAGCGGCGCGGTAGAGGTACCGGTACCAGTATCATTAAATACTGGCGGCGGGCAAGCGGGATTTATGTTCAGTGTATCGCATCGACAGAGTCAAACAGCAATTTATGGACCAGTGTGGACGGCCATGCAATTTGTGTTTTAGCAGTACCTGGTAGTAAGTAAATAAGTATTGGACGTACAGGTACCTGTAGAGGTTACGAAAGCGTTTTTTGGTTTTCAAAGCGGGTGTGAGGGAAGGTGCGCGTGGTGAAGAGAGTGAGTGCTATTCCACTGGTGTGATGGTGGAGTATGATTTGGTTACATGCCAACATGCGTCGTGCGAGATATATCAGGTGGCACGATGAGGCCGACAGGGCGCGGGCGCAGCCCGTCATTAGACGGGCGCGCGCTACGTGCCTAATGTGCTATGATGAAAAGTTAGGGCTAGTGAGGGTATATCCTCACATTCCACCCCGCTCTGATGAATCTGAGTCAATATATTCACGGTGGAAACCTTTGCGGGTGGCTCGCCTTGGCAGCAATGTATGCTGACGAGGTCGAGATATGTTTGAAACGTCCAGTCAGCATAAAATGCTGCATTAGCGGTGAATACCGCATAGTTTGATAAGGCATCCAATCATCTCCGCTATCTGGGAAATTCTGGAACCTGACTTTAAACAATAAGGTTTTGCCTGTTGAATATACTCTAGGATATAGTGCCAATTTACAGTCTGTGATGTCCGCAATGACTAGGTCATCAGTTCTGCGCCTCTGTTTGCCGATCAAGGCATCAGAAATATATGCTTGCGCAGATAAAGTGTCCCAGGGTCTCAATTCAGAGACATGAATACTTGGGGGCACTCAAGCTCAAGTGAGGGTTTTATTTTGTAGGCCTGAGGATTCGCCTATTTGATGACCTCATATGGTCCTACTACATGTCGTTGTTTGAGCTTTGGACATTTTTGTCCGCGTATAATCATATCATTTGTTTTTATCATTATAATATTTTCATGCACCAGATTGTGTATATGCTGTATTTCCGACATAATGTCTATGGTAGTTTCTCTCACTCCAGTTCTGGGATTTACAGTATCTATTGGCAACCGAGGGTGGAAGCCATATATTGCCTGGAATGGAGTAAATTTTATTGTAGACGATTCTGTGGTACTGTAATTGAACTCAGCGAGGGATAGGTAGTTTACCCAGTCCTTCTGGTTATTGTAGCAGAAAGCTCGTAGCAACTGCTCGATGATTTTGTTCATTTTTTTTCAGTCTGACCATCAGTCTGCGGATGGCAAGCAGTACTCAGGTTTAAGGTTGTACCAAGCTGTTTGAACAGCTCTTGGAAATACGTTGATGTATATTTTTGGGGTGTGTCTCCTATCATGCAGGTACCGAGACCGTGAAGTTTGTATATATTTTTGATGTACAATTGTGCCAGTTCAAGAGCCGAGAGGGCTTTCTGGCAAGGTATTAAGTGTGCATGCTTTGTGATAAAGTCGCAAAAGAGGCAATACAGTCATAAACATCCACTGGTGGTAAATTTGTAATAAAGTCAAGACTGAAATCTTCCCATGGTACGGTTGGTGTTGGCAGTGGTTGTAAAGCCGCTGCTGGAGCTTGTGTATGCTGCTTTGTCAGCTTACAGACTTAATACAGATTACAACTTGCAGTTTCGGATATACGTTTTGATATTTTGGTGCATGTGCGGCCAGCAAACAATTCTTTAAATCAATTTGTCAGTCCTGAGTATACCGTTATGGCTAGCCGTCTTAATATCGTGATGTTCTTAGATGATGCTCTTTTTGAGGTCATGAGCTGAAGGAATATATTTTTTACCAGTTATCATATACAGTTCAGTATGGTTATCATATCGTACTTAGGGGGTAGCTTCTCCCTGTTCAATTTTGGATCCTGCATACACTTGAATTTCACATTGTTGAGAAAATGTGTGTCCAATTGTACAGAGACAGTTGTAAGGTTGAGCCATTAAGTGATGTGCTCCAGATCCTCCTCAAAAGGTTTGCATATAGTATGCATCTAACGATGCTTTCAGATCTGCCAGATCTGGTCGTCTGCTGATTGAGTGCATCTGCCATATTTTGAGATCCCGTCTTATATACAATACCCATGTTGTCCATACATGGCAGGTGAAATTATTTGGGACCAGCCAGCATGCTTTCTGCTGAGCTTTTCCTGGGTTGGCAGATGACGGAGGGTGGTATGATCAGTGATTACAGTAAAATGTATACACCTTGTGCATTTATTGCACAGCCCTTTCCAAGCACTTCCATGTGACATGGGAGCAGCTGCAAGGGGAGGGGGCAGAGTGGAGGGAGCTGATCTGGCAGAATAAGGCCTCTCACAGCTTTGTAAAGGGCATCTTGGACAAGGCATTCAAGTGCGCGTGCTGCAACAAGATGATCCGCAAGCATGGCGATGTCCCCCCAAAGAAGACCAAGAACGGGCTGAGGGAATTTGCAAGGCTCCATGCTGCGCAGAGGTTTGTTATCTCGAATTATTTAGCAGCGTTTACGTATGTATTAATATGTTCATGCTGATTGGTAATACTATGTTGCTGATTGTTTATAACTATATGCACATTGCAGGTACCTCAAGCCCCCACTGCTACACGTCGGAGCCAAGCGTAAGGTACATGATCTCCTGCACATCAACCTCCGCATCCCGGCGGGGCTGTACTACTACACGGTCCAACGCCATTGCGCCACCCCAGAGGACCTGCAGGCGCTGCGGCAATGGATGTTCGACGAGCTCGGCATCACAGTCAACAGCAACAAGCGACAGAACAAGAAGCAAGATGCTGTCTCTATTGGCCAGAAGATGGAGTCCTTCATCGGCGCAGAGTGCGTCAAGCTGATCGCCCAGTACGACAAGGCGTTGGAGCACGACATGGAGACTTACCCGACGGTGAGCGCCTCCGATGATGTGAAGGCGCAGACCGCCTAGGAGATCTGGAAGCAGCTATGGGAGTTGCTGTTGGAGCCCGTGGACCCAGCGCGCGCACCTGGCACCGCCCAGCAGGAAACCCTAAAACACCTATGCATCTGCGGGAGGCTCGCGCACAGCAGGTCAAGCAGGTGGCAGAGAAATTCGTGCAAGCATTTGTCAATGCTGCAGGTGAGAATGACGATGCCACCGTGTACTGCCACATTATGCTGTGCCATATCCATGAATACATCAGGTGGTCTGGCTGCCACGGGCCTGAGCACGCTCACACAGTCACAAAGACTGCCTACCGGAGGGGCACTGCTTGGCACCCAGAGTTCCGGGTAGGGGGGGTCTTTGGCTACATGAAAATTCATGAAAGCCACCAACATGAGCTGCCCACTCCCGAGCGGCCGAAGCGGGGCCCGCGGGGCAAGAAGCGCGCTGCGCCCACGTAGAGCCCCCTCCCCTCCCCCCCCCCCCCCCGGGCACCAAACGGGCTGCCCCATGGGAGCCGCAGCACCGCAGCCCCCTCCCCCCATAGAACCACATTGTAATAGGTTTTTTGTGACATTTGCGATCCAAAGTTCGAGAGATGAAGGGAAAATATTACAGCGCACGGCTAGCGCCTGGCCGCCAGCCTTCCTGTCAGCGAGCATCTTCTTTCCCTCACGCACTTTCTTGCGCTGCTCTCAAGGCGGGCTTGGGCAGCCCTAAGCATGATGGCATCCCTCAGCATGCTGGGGGATTCCGTGTTGCTAACACCGCCGTACTTGCCTACTGTCCCATCGGCACGCCGGGGCTTCCGACCGTTTGGTTGCCTTGGGGTGGGAGAGCCAGCGGGGGTGGCTGCCGGCGTAACCTCTTCATGCACCACGTTGCGCATGTACATCGCTATCTCCGCGGACACCAGCAGGTCCGCCTCCGGCACTCTAGCATCACGCTGTTTCATCCAGCAGCGCCTAAGGCCCGCCTCCAGCTTGGCCTCAATGGCTGTCCGCGGCTTGGCGTACGCAGGCGGCGGCCTGCGCGGCCACTTCTTGATGTATGTCTGGAAGTCCCGCGGCCAGTCCCACTGCCCAGACCTGACGGTGGGAAGGGTGACGACATTGCACACCACTTTCATGGTGTACAACTTTGTCCCCTTCCCATACTCTGAAGAGCGCACGGAGAGAGTGAGTGTGGGGACTGGGGCGCGGATAGTGCCAGCCGGTGCGAAGAAGAACTCCCCAAAGCAAGGAGGCGAGAAGTCCGCCAGCCCGAGGAACCGCTCAAGCTCCTCGCATGAGCTGATGACGAAGCCTCGGAGGGTGGAGCTCGCCGACGAGGCCTCGTACTCCTTCATGCCCTCCCGGTAGGCGAGGGCCTCCATGACGCCGACGCCAATGATTGGCCACTCGGAATATTTGCCGGAGATGCCGCCCTTGGCGCCGACTAGGCCCTTGAAGACCTTGTAGCGCACCACTGTCTTTTCCGCCTCGGCGTCCTGGGGGATGAAGCGGCTGATGGCGTCGTGCTTGCACGACCGGCAGAGCGTGCCGGCCGGTATCTTGAAGGGCGGGCAGGGGGGGGGGGGGGGGGGGGGGCAACAGAAAAGTTAGAATGGCATGTAGCGAATACGAGTGGCATTACGAGTGAATTGTTATTATCAATAACTACCCAGCCCCGCCGCCATCGCTTAGGCACGCTGCAGCACTCACTTGTAGAGCAGGCCGGTGGACTGCCCGCCATCGACGTCCGTGATGTTGAAGGCCTCCGCCTCGGCGAGGCAGGGCAAGCAGTAAGCGGCACCGCGTGCGACGGTGCCGTGCTTAACGAGACGCTCCCGGGCCGTCAAGATGCGTCCGGTAGTCGGGGACAGCTCCAAATCGTCCTCCTCGTCACTCCCCTCGTACTCCCACTCCGACCCATTACCCACCACGTCCTCGTCCTCATCCGAGGACAGGTCCATGATCCTGGTGCCGTCGTGGTTTGGGTAGCGGGGGTTGGTCCGGGCTGCGCGGCCGGGTTGTCTGCGGGTGGGTGCCGCGCCACCGCCGGTGCCATCCTCCCACTCGCGCTCTGCCACAGAAATACCCATCCAGGGAAACGCGACTGAGGGACTGTAAAACACACTAGGAGAGAATCCACAAGGCAGAAAGTTTCCTAATACACGTGGCTAGGTCTCCTAACCCTTAAAGGCACTTTTCCTAGGCCGAGCAAAGCAGCGGCATTGGTGCGAAGTTGAGGGATGAGGGTGGGTTGGCGTGCGCGTATTGTACAGGGTCTTGAGGGTGGCCACGGAGATGCCGAAATGCTTGGCCTCTGAGGCAAGAGCAGCCGCGCCAGGCAGCCGACAGTCCCGGTTTGGGTCCATTGCGCCCCCGCGGGGGCCGGTGCTTCGGTTGGTTGCGGGGGGGGGGGGGGGGGGGGGGGTGGCTGTGACTGAGAATGTGGCAGGGTGACGAGTGGGTTGGCATGTACACGGCGCTGTGCCGCACCCGCACGCGTGCAGCTGAGTGGTCGGAAAACGGTATTTTGGATATAACATCTTCTGGAATTTTTCGCACTACGGTACGGGTTACCGCGGGAAGCGATGTGACTGTGACTCCATGTAATTGTGGCTGATATTATCAAGCCTTCCCTTCAAGAATCCCCGAAGTTTGTGAGTTATCGTGACGACCCAAGAGGACGTCAATTGGCAAAGGCAAAGGCAACTGCATCGGAACCGGCGAGTAAATCGGGATCCCATGGTAAGAAAATATCGATTGGCTTTGATGCAACATGTCAATGCCTTTCAGTAGTTGATCTTGATGCCCATACCGCAGGTGTGTTGAGTACTCTCTACTCATTCTTTTCAGGTTCCCCGACTCAAGGCTCTTCTCTGGCCAAGGAGACGCCTCAAGTACTAGAAACAGAACCAATGATCGAGAACGAGCCGGAGCCGGAGCCCGAACCTGAGCCCGAGAATGTGCCCGAGCCCGAGCCTGAACCGGAGCCTGAGCCGGAGGGCGAGCCCGAGCCGGAGGCCGAGCCGGAGCCGGAGCCGGAGCCCGAGCCTGAGCCTCAGCGCGAGGTGAAGCAGAAGCCCGAGCCAACTGCTCCCAAACTCGAAGCTCCCGCCGAAGTGTCTGATACCAAGATTCATGGGTCGACTACCGGGCAAGCGTCTGGTTTTGGAGCCTCTGGTTCTAGAGTGGTGGCTGCCGAGAGGTCCCAAAGAAGAGTGCCAGCACTCCTCAGTGTCGGGACGGATGAAGACCTCTTCAGCACAGAAGAGGAACAAAGGCAACGGGTTTTTAACCTCGACGTCAGCACGCATGCACCCGTCAGAAAGGCAAAGCTCATGACGTATGCCAATTATGTCGACTTCCACGGCGTCGGTAGGTGTAGAGAGGATGCAAGATGACGCCTACAACGACTTCAGTGACAGGAGATGCTGGACCATACACTGGTTTTAAAATCCGGGCGGTCGAGTGGAGATCTATCCCTACATGGAATTGCACTCGTCCAGCCCTTTGATCGGCAAGGACTTCTCTGATGATCCGAAAGCGCGATTTCTCGCATGCGTCGGAAAATATTGGATGCCAGGATGGGAGAATGGGAGCGCTACGAGGTAAGGAAAAACTTTTGAGTCTTTTGAATTTACACGGCGTTGCAAGTTTTGATATTTCCGTGCGTGCCCATGCAGATCCATCCGGAACCTCATCGCTTGGAATTGAGCAAGGAGATAAGGATCTCAGTCGCCTTTGAGAATTTGCTTCTTCACGCGATCCAACCGCCACTCTCATCCCAACCGCGGTTTCAATCGTACTACGCATGGTCTTTGGTCGAGCGTAGTCCACCTTCTGCCTTTGCGCCAGCTGACCAGCTAGCGCAGCCCACCCCGAGGGGGTGTTGGCGCAACTGTTGAAGGGCTTTGCGCTTGAAGAGATCCCCGTCTCTGACTTGACCAACATTGACAAGGATTCCGTGAACGCTCTTCCAATCGGCGAGTATTTCGCCATCCCGCCGGCCTTGAAAGTTTTTCACCACACCGGTGCCGTCGAGTGGATCTCTTACGGCAAAATCAGAGTCGAGATTGCTGACCCAGAGATGAAGACTTCTCAGGGTGGTGACATCAACATGCTACTCGCCAATAGAGTCAACCTCGTCACCGACAAGGACACGGGGCTACCTCACATTTTCAGCTTCCCATCCGAGAAGTTCGTCGCCCCACCGGCGGAATTTGAATTATGTTCTCCCAAGCTACAAGACTGCAACATGGTGGCGCAAAGCTACAAGGTAAATGCCCTTCAATTTGCATGATCAGATAAACCTCATAATCCCGAAGAATCCAATGCGACGTCCGACATGTTTTCAATTGTTTTACAAAGGAACCCTTCTTTGTCCGCCGAAATTCTTCAGTGTCCTTCCCGGTAGTCAAGCAGCAAAGTATCCCCTTTTAGTACGAGCCCCTCGCTATGACCATGGCCGACTTCAAGGACCAAGTGGCGACATTCGGAGGCGGGCAGGCGCTGAGGTTGGCGGATGATTCAATCTACGAGCCCGAAATCGACATGATCGTCCGCTACCTGACCTACATGGACGCGCGCCACGGCAACATCGACGGCAGCCACAGACGGGAGGCGAAGCGGATGGTCAAGTTCAACTACCCGGAGACCTACTGGGACAACAACGGCATCTGCTTCACGTCGGACAAGATGTACATCGGCATGTCACCAGAAGTCTGTCGCTACATGTCGCTGAAGCTCATCGAGGATGGTCACACTGTAGTCGGGGACACATCCATGCACAAATTCACAAACTATTGGTGAGTGACAATACCCAATGCCTCCCACACCATTATCAGTCCTGGGATAAATTCCTCCGCGGAAAAAATCGATTTGCCATCAGTGGGACGAAATAGGTATGTCATCAATTGGACGAAATAGGTATGTCATCAGTGAAACGAAAACCTTCTGTCATCAGTGGGACGAAAAAGGTCTTTGACCTGTGAGCCGAAAACGGTCTGTCATCAGTGGGACGAAAACGGTATGTCATCAGTGGGACGAAATCGGTATGTCATCAGTGGGACGAAATCGGTATGTCATCAGTGGGACGAAATCGGCATGTCATCAGTGGGACGAAAACATGTCCGTCATCCGTGGGACGAAATATGTTTGTCATCAGTGGGACGAAATCGGTATGTCATCAGTGGGACGAAAACATGTCCGTCATCCGTGGGACGAAATAGGTTTGTCATCAGCGGGACGAAGACCTTCTGCCATCAGTGGGACGAAATTGGTATGTCACCAATGGGCCGAAAACGGTCTGTCATCATTGGGACGACATCGGTATGTCATCAGTGTGACAAAAACGGAATGTCAGCAGTGGGATGAAAACGGTCTGTCATCAGTGGGACGAAAACGGTATGACTGTCATCAGTGGGACGAAAATAAGCATGTCATCAGTGGGACGAAATCGGTATGTCAACAGTGGGACGAGAATAGGTATGTTATCACTGGGGCGAAAAAGGGTTTGTCATCAGCGGGACGAAAACCTTATGTCATCAGTGGGACGAAACATATAGGACTGTCACCAATGGGCCGAAAACGGTCTGTCATCAGTGGGACGAAATCGGTATGTCATCAGTGGGACGAAATCGTTATGTGGATTGATTGTTGGATAATTTGCACAGAACCTTCGCATATGCTTCGAGAGCTGGCATGCGAATCAGGCTGCAGAGCGACGGGCTTTTTTTGAATCACAATCTCACACCAAAGTCGTGAAGAGGTCAAGAAGTTTGAACAACTCCAACTTGAACTGGACAAGATCGGCATCAAATACAAGAAGAGCAGTGAGTTCGCAAATTTGATCGACCTCTGCTCGCGCCCCCTTCGGTAAGTTGCCGTCATTGTGGAATTTTAATTTCCTATTTCTTTTGGTTCTTCTGACTCGGTTGTTTTACGCAGTGCCTTCGAGCCACTTGAGCAGCTTTCTGAAGCCTACCGGCACGTTCAGCTTTGGGTACGAGGATCGAAGGAAGCAAGAGGTAAACTCCAAGAGTTGGCCGCACTCTACGAACGAGAACTTAATCGACTCAAGAGTCTCAACCAATGTAGACCACTTTCCCCGAAGGAGCGCGGAGCAGTTTACGAAACCATTTGGAAGGCCATCAGTGCAATCCTCGACGACAAGAAGTACGGCTTCGGCACAGACCGAACTCACTTCCAAGTCGCCGTCATGAATGTAAGTTGCAACCTACCCCCACTAACTCCCCATCCAATAATATCATTCCTATCTAATTAAAGCCGTTTTGCAACACAGGATTATGGCTTTGGCCCCAAGCTACCCTGGCTTGACGAGCCGTCTCTTGCGAAGCAGAGCGACAGCGCCGATCTTCCTGTGGGACAGATGTACTTGGTGGTTGGTTTGCTCATCCAAGGCGAGTACTACGCGACCCCAAACCTCTACGAGTTGGTACAAAACGTCAAGGATGCCGGCGACGATGACCCCATGGTTGTTACGCACACCAACGCTGAGTGGCATGGCGAAGATCGAGACATGGAGGTTTCGTGATCTCAAGCGTCGGGCGAGCATCAAGCTCATGAATGCCATCGACACGGCCAAGGGCAGGAAGCCAGTGGAACTGCTGACGCCATACGAACCGGCCGGACGTGGGGGGAATACCTCTCGGGCCACATCATCGATCACGATGTGTCAGCCAATGTGTCGGATGAGCAAGCGGCCGCTCGCCTTGACACACTCACCAGGTTCCGAGCCAAGGTTGATGACCTCGGCCCAAGCGGCGTCCCCAAAAAGCTCCAGGATTTGTTCAAAGGTTCTCATCGCTCCGGTCCTTCGATGGTCTTGATGACCCCTCCCAAGAGATGGGGAGTTGTGAATTCTGCCGAGTGCCTCACCCCAACACCGGTTCGAGAGCACATCGCGGCCACCAACACCAACATCAAGAGTCGGGCGTTCCACATCAAGAACCAGATGCCGGACTTGGTGATATCCTTCTTCACAGAGTTTGCTCTTCAAGCATGTGCTCCGCTGCTTCTCGCGAGTTCCACTCCAGGGTTTTCTGAGGAGCGGTGGATATCGATGAAGGTAAAATAGGGGTTTCTTTCCGCAAATTGTTTCTTTCCTTCAACATTTTTCACTGTGTTAGCTATTAAATCGAATCGGTTTTTGAAACTTCAGACCGAGAAATTTCCAGTGATGCCCAGGGGCGAAGGGGTCAACTCTAAAGATGATGATGTCTTTTTGAGATTGGAGCTTTGCAAGACTTGCATAGTGGAGGGCGACTTCAAGGCTCCCGCGACAAAAAAATCGTGCGGAAGCCATGTCGGAAGTGGGTGCCAACAAGGCCACAATGTTCATCGCCGACGCGCTTTTCGGAGCTGGCTCGCACACTTGGGACTCGAAGGATGATGCGTGGGGCACGGACGACTTCAACGACGGGTTTGCTTTCGCCAGGCAAGATACCCCTCCCCCCACAACCCTGATGCGTATATGACTGTGCTTTCATTTATCTCATTTCCAATTTTCCCCGCGTATGCAGCAAAATATCCTGACTGGATCTGCTGACGTCCACATTGCTCTCGATAGGTGCCATTTCTTCATTCACCTCTTGGACCATCAGCTTGGATCCGCGATCACAGCGGTTCAAAACCAAGCCGAGGAACTTGCCTATCACGTCCTGACTTGGGCCAAAGACTGCGGTATGAGGATGGGCAGTTCTCTGCGTCACGACGCTGAGTACTACATGTACGTCAGGAAGCCCCCGCCAAGCATCGTAGCTCGCAACATTTGCGCCTTTGATCCCCGACGGTGAGATTTGATTCGTGGACGTGGCCGGCTTGTTTTTCAACATCACACTCTGAGCCGGTTTTGCCTTGCCAGGTTCTCCACGTCCATCATGCTCGGCCATTTCAAAGACTCTGCCAAGTTGAAGGACGAGAATAGACATACTGTGAACAAGTACCAAAAGCCCATCGCGCTCTTTTCCAAACACCTCAAGATGGCGGCAACAGACGGGACAACAATCGTCGACGTCACAGCCGGGACTGGGACAACCGCTGTGCGTGAGGAGTGCAACCCGGGTGAATGACATAACAATGCGATAAAGCATAAAATTAACGCCTCGTGCGATTTGGCACGCCTACATGTCGCTGCGGCCTTTTGTGTGTTGTGGGATTGCTTTAGTCCGGACGACCACTCGTTCCCACACAGGAACTTGAAGACCGTCCTCATTGACAACCAAAAGATGCAAATCGCTGGGATGAAATCCAAGATGAAGTCATGGATCAAAGAAAAGCCATGGGACGAGACTCAGAGACTGCGTCCAGATGACTTCCAAAAGTGGCCGGGTCTACCCCTTCCAATGACCCTACCTGGAAGAGCAGCGGGATGGAGGAGCTTATGGCGGCAGAGAAGAGGAGACACAAGGCAGCAAGGCGCTGAGGGGATTACTTGGTCGAAGATGATGATGATGATGATGATGATGATGATGATTAGTACACTTTTCCACAAAAATAGCCTTCCCAAGCCGCTCGCGCTTATTATGTCCCAACTTGGACGGAGTCTCAGCCCCCGACGGAACAAACTACTTGTAACCATTATAACGTTTCCTTCACTCTTGATTTGTCATGCTTGGACGGAATTGTTTATTCGACTTAGCACAAATGCACCAACCGGCCTTTACGTTAGCTATCAATCCCACTGCGGACCCCAAACCCTAATTTAGACCTACCCACCATGCACCGCGTGACTTGGTGCAAAAAAGGGTTGAATGACTGTTCCCCGACGACCTACGCGTGCTGCTCCTTTCAGTGTCAGAGCACCCCCGTATTGCGCGTCTCCTGCACCTTTTCATCGACCACGTAAAGTCTGTCCCCGTGGTTCCTATTGCCTTGGCCGAGACAAACTTCTGGGCGGTCACCCCAAGCGAGCCGTCCAAATCTTGGATCGCCGCAACAATGTCGGACTGGCTCTCTGCAGCCGTTCGGCTTGCCGGTTGTTATGTACTCTACATTGCTGTGCTTTGTACTGCGGGAGCCGACGAAGGAGCGAAGAATTGGCGACTGAGGCCGACGAGAATGAGTACAAGCCAAGCGAAGTACGAGTATGAGCATTGCGGGTGCGAGTACAAGTGAAGGCGAAGTACTGGGATGAGGACGACGAGGCGACAGTACGCGCGACTACAAGGCGACTAGTAGTGCAGGAAAGTATTATGAGTACCCACATGGGGTGCGAGTAACCTGTACTTACGCCTGCGTACCAGCAGGAGCGCGATTGTCGTACGCTTTGGAGTCACCTGTTAAGAGGATGATGATACCAATAGTCGCTACTGTGCCGATAACGGCTGATACATGTCGGTTCTTGTCGATGTCGCGCCATCGCCAACTCGCGTCGTCGGAACTGTAGCTGGGGTCGCGAGTCGCACGTTGCTCCGCCGTCATGGCTTCGCAGCTTACAGCGTCATCGTTACACATCTCGGATCGAACGTTCGGCTGCTCCTTGGTACTCGCAATCTCCGTCCCTTCGCTAGTTTATAATTTCGCTCGCTCGTTGTCGCCTCCTCCTCATCGTCGCTACATCGTTCTTGCCACGTCGAACTTGACTCCATCTATCAAAGCCGGTGCGCATCCTCGGTGGGCGTCCCCGCCATAGGATCCTTGACATATGAAGTCTTCTTCTATCCCTATCTCGCCTCTCGCTCTCGTCGCTATGCCGCTTCTCTTGTGGAATCCGGAACCATGTGCTCCGGTCACCGCTCCGAAACCAAGTGTTACAACCCCCCCCTAGGACTAAGGCCGAATAGTCGTCTTGCCATAGATAGTCCTAAAGCAGGAAGCTGAGTCGAGCGCCCATTGGATCGTTATTCCACACGGCCAGGAATAATGAGCGGAGATTTGGGAAAAGGGATTCTTACAGTACCGGAAGCCGGTAGCCTGGGTGACTGGCCCGGCGGTGGTTTTGCTGGCCTATTTATAGTCGCTGGTTTCCGTCATTCCGTGCGCTGTGTACCGATCCAATTTCCGCCACCTGTGCCGCGTCTAACTACTAGACTGATACTAAAATCGACGTGTGCGGTCCTAACCTGCGGCCCGTCGCTATTTTCGTCATATACTACTAAGTACAGACACGGTTGCTGGCACCTTCGTCTGTCCGCAGCACAGTGATATAATATTTGACTACTATTGCTATAGCAAGTGCTAAAGCGTTCTAGATGGTTCTAGTAGGCTCTAGTACCTACTACTAACACTCCGCTAAGGCAGCGCTCCATCTAACGCTTGGTATCATCATCCTCTTAACAGGTGACACCAAAGCGTACGACAATCGCGCTCCTGCTGGTACGCAGGCGTAAGTACAGGTTACTCGCACCCCATGTGGGTACACATAATGCACTACTAGTCGCCTTGTAGTCGCGCGTACTGTCGCCTCGTCGTCCTTGTCCCAGTACTTCGCCTTCACTTGTACTCGCACTCGCAATGCTCATAGTCGTACTTCGCTTGGCTTGTACTCTTTCTCGTCGGCCTCAGTCGCCAGTTCTTCGCTCCTTCGTCGGCTCCCGCAGTACAAAGTACAGCAACGTAGAGTACATTACACCGGTGCTGCCCCTCTCACAGGCACTTCCCGGAGCTCACACAGCCTTCGAAAGGGGCCAACGTCTGCCACTAACGCCATCGGAGCTCCACTGTCCCACATTCGCTACCAAGGCGGCTGGGCCACTAACTCCGACGTCGTTCTGGACTACATCGACCCCAACGTTCTTCCTTCACCTGGCGCGTGGTTCTTCTTTGGTCACTACATCGCGCCCTTCCGCCACTTCGTTCAAGGTCCAACATGACTCTGCAGCGGTGGCCTTCCCGGTGCCCCCTTCATGACCTGGCGCTACCCCTTCTCCGTCAATCCACCGCTCTCTCCGTTCGCTCATGACTGGTAAAGCCAGACTCAACTTTGAAATGATCTAAATTAGTTTATGGGGTTTCCTCCCTTTCCCTAACCGGTTTTCGGCTACGAGTGCTGCTCAGTGGTACGCACGGAACTAGGCACCTGTCCTTGCGCCCTTTTGGGGTGCAGCACGAGTAGACACAAAAAGCAGCCATACCAGCTGAGCCTGCCATCTTCCAGTTTTCGCTGCGTTACACGCAGCGCCCCCGTGACTCCGGTTTCCCTCCACGCTTTCACTTTACCTTCCTACCAACTTCGGCTCTTTTTCCTGTAATACAGCCTGCGCGACTGTTTTGGCAAACCAGACTTAACTTTGAAACGCCCGTATGTATGACCCCGCGGCGCGGCTTTGCGTCGCACAACGCGCAAGAGTAGCATCAGGACAGACGAAAACCAGCTAAAGCAGTAACACGACGTCAACAATAAACAAATCCGTGCTGCTTCCCCCCAGCCTGCTCTGCAAGACAGGGTTGAGAGGAAAGCCCGCTGCATCCGGGTGTGCCAGAGCACGACGCTGCGATGGCCGCCGTGACGTGCGAGGAGGTGAGGAGCGCAGCGCTGCTCAGCTGCGCGGCGGCGTACAAGGGCAATCCAACACCGATGCCGTCCCCATGCGGCCGGCCGCAGCACCCATGGGCCAAGCACGTGCCCGAGGACTGCGTGGCGGACGACCCGGGCTGCCTCCTGGGCTACTTCTCGGTCCTCACGGACATGCAGACGTTCGGCTGCGCCGAGGGTGGTGTGTACGGCCGCCTCGCGCTTGACCGCTGCAGCCGGCGGTGCTGGGTGGTGTTCCGAGGGACGCAGGACATCAAAAGCTGGCTCCACAACCTGAACTTCGATCACGTCGAAGTGCCTGGCATCCCAGGTAGCCTCCATTTCGGCTTCGCGACGCAGCTCCAGGCGGCCTTGCCCGTCGTCAACGAGTACGTGAGGAGCCGCTGCCCGGCCGGCTTCTCCATCTACACGACGGGCCACTCCCTCGGCGGCGCCCTCGCCACGATGTACGCCTCGTACGTCAAGCATGCCAAGCCCGGGGTGGGGGTATGCTGCCTGGTGTTTGGGAGCCCTCGAGCCGGAAACGCAGGCTTTGCGGGTGCGCTAGCTGGCACCGATGCCCGGGTGGTGAGGTTCAACATGTGGGCAGGCGGGGAGGCGGATGATCGGGTCACGCACCTTCCTGCAGCGAGCACAGGTTTCAAGCACGCGGGGGAGCATCGCCTGCTGCGCTTCGGGGACCCTCCTGCCGCCGACGCTAGCATGGTCTCCAGACTTGTTGAAATGCACCATCATCATCGGTATCTCAAGTCGGTGTTCGCTCTGCCTCAGCACATCGCCTTCGGCGCTGCGCTTGCAGCCATGCCTCAGGAGGAGCTCGCGGATGGCAAGTTGGCAGAGCTGATCCAAGTGGGCCGCCAGCATGTATAACAAGCTGTCATCCGCGGGGATTGCGGCGAGCTTGCGCAGCATGTCAATGGGCAATACATGGCTGAAACAAGGAATGTCGGCCTACGATAGACACATGCATCAGCCCCAGGCGCGCGTTTTAGAGGACGAAGACTAGGCAGGTAGGCAAAGCCATCCTGAACTGAGCCCAGTGCAGTGGCAGACAAAGAGAGGAACAATGGGGATCTGGGTGTTGTTGAGGGATAGATACGTACTGCGAACACCCGTGAGTAAGCATGGATAGCTGCCTGGACGGCCCCATGCTGTGAAGGCCGCCTAGGCGATGCGGCCACCTGCTCAAGCAGCACGGTGCAAAGGCTCCAGCGCTCCGCACAAAGCCAAAGAATAATTGAGCAGAATGGATGACCCGCATGATGGAGCAATTACAACCTATGTTTTCAGAGCACGCACAAAAGCACCCACACCGTGTGGATCTGCGCCCAACACGAGTCACAATGTTTGAGGAGACCCCATCCTTGCGACGTCATGATGTGCAGGGCAGCCGGAGTAGGTCATCCCGGAGCCCTGGCGGTCCCCGGCGCTGTCCCCTCATTATTGATGGAGGGAAGCAGACAGTGGAGGGGGGGGGGGGGGGGGGGGCGCCTTGGGTGCTTGCACCGTAGTTTGCGACTGTGCACTATACTACTGCGGCAACATGTGCAGCACTTTATTATGCAACTCCGAATGCTACCTCGAAGCACCACTTGGCAGCGGGCGGCGGCAAGACGCGGCAATCACTGCCAATATCGGTCATCCCCCCCCGGAGCGTACGCATCTACCTTTAGCTGAGATATGTTGGCAAGCTGTCGCTCTACAATGTGCCAGGTGGCCATATGGGCGGGCGGGTGGCCGCCGCGCGCCAGGCATAGCGCCCAGGGTAGCGCGCAGGTTAGCCCGCACTACGGCGTGACCGGTGTCACGCGCACAACCTCCGTGTCGAAGCTGCCATCAGCGTGCAGGTGCAGCACGCGGAAGCCAGGCTGCACGCTGGTGTCCACCTCAGGGTCCTGATGGCCATGTGGGAGGAGTTGATGGAGGTCGGGGGGGGGGGGGGGGGGGGGGGGGGGCGAGGGTTCAGATGGGAGGCAGCAGGCAAGGAGGGGGCAACGGGTTGGGCAGAGCTGTAGGGCGCGCACCTTGCTGGCAAGGCGATACTGGTGGCAGGTGGAGGGGGCGCCGAGCAGCGGCATCCCGGTGGGTCCCTCTGCCATGTGCTCAGCGTGCAGGTGGCCGTGCACCAACAGCTTGACGGCTGGCAGCGCAGCTAGTGTGTCGAGCAGGCGGCCGGGCGTGGCCAGGCAGGACTCGCTCCAGAAGTTGTCGCCGGCGGGTGGGACCGGGGGGTGGTGCACCGCTGCCAGCACAGGTGTGCCTGCTTGTAGTGTGCCTACCTCGGCAGCAGCTGCGGTAAGCGTGCCCTCTGGCAGAGCGCCGTGAACTACGCTGCCTGGCCGAGGAGATGGAGAGGAGAGAATGGTGCAAGAGAGGGGGGGGGGGGGATATCAGTCTAACGCAATCTATCTGTCGGGAGACCAGCAAGCCGGAATAGCCATTCATCTGCACCACAATTTCACCGCGGCAATAGCATTCATGGAAAAAAAATAGCGGGAAACAGGGGGGGGGGTGTGGGGGGGTGTAAATGAAAAAGTGTTGGAACATCATAAACAACACATCAAAGGAATGACATTCGAAATTTCTTATTTTACTTCACGTGGGAATGACAGCGGTGAAAGGAATTGCACAATAATGGCACTTGTGCTGCTATTATTGCTGCCACTGCCAGTACTGACACAACAATACCAACGCAGCGGAAGAGCAGTGGCTGGTGGTGGTGTCATTAACGCATCAATGCAATGCCTGATCTAATAGTATAGGACAATGCTACTTTACTAGATATTGGCACTTTTGCATGCGTGGCAACCCATGTCAAAACCACCATTCAAAGCAATGTGGAAAAGGTGCGCCATGAATTATAAATAGAATATGAGAGGCTTGGAGAGGGTTGGCTCGCAGGACGCACTTACCCGGCGGGATGTGGGAGCACAGCAGCAGCAGTCGCCAGCCCTTGACAGCCACAAGCACGTGGGCATCCGGGGTCACGGGGCCCACCAGCGCTGGCGCCTCCAGGAGCACTTCCGCTAGATTGTCTAGCTGCAGTAAAGGAAGCAAGAGGAGGGGGGGGGGGGGAGTCTGACAGAGCTGCAGTGAGCAGCGAGCGCAGAGAGTCACGCAGTGTGCTCGGAGGGGGGGGGGGGGGGGGGGGGGGGATCAGCTCTCACGTTCTCGTGGTTGCCGGGTATAAACAGCACTGCTGGTGCATGCTCCCCTGCGCCCGTGCTGCCCCACACCTCCTCCACAATACTCCGCAGGTTGCGGTACGACTCCACTGTGTCATCCTACAATTAGGGCGGTCGAGCTGAGGGAAAATGGGTCGGATGAGGATATTGATGACAGGCAAATTAGGGGGCAGTAGGGGGGGGGGGGGGGGGGGGGGCAAGGGGGGCTTACTGACCTGGGATAGGTCACCCGTGAGCAGCAATGCGTCTGCGTGCGGGAAGCGCTGCTTGGCGGCGACCGCCACAGCACGGAAGGAGGTGAATGGGTTGACGCCCTGTGTTGGTAGGCGGAGGTGGAAGGGGGGTCAGCGGCAAGAGTCAGGGAGGGATCCGTGAGGACACGAGAGGCTTCTGTGTGCCTCTCCCCTCCCCTACCCCTCCCGGGGTTGTCGAGTTTTCCCACCTCAGCGCTTTTCTCGCACATTCAGGTACCCTAGAACTAGAATCACAGTGCGATGACAAGGGAGTTGAAACGGTGCCGGGTACCCGCCTTGTTCACCGCACTTTTGTCCGCGAGCAAATGAAGGTCTGTCAGCTGCAGGACGGTGGCGCAGCCCAGCAGGGCGCCCCCGAGCATCGCGGGACCCGCGGCAAATGAAGGCCTCGACAGGAGCGGGCGGGCGGCAAGCTAAACCGCCGGGTGATCGCTGCCGGCGAGCCGGGGGCCGACAGAGAGCCAGTGCGGTTCGGGTGGACGGAATACATCAGACGTATATCGAGGCGGTGTGAATATATGGCGAGCCGAAGCCAGTTGCCCGTCCAGGACGGCTGGATGCGAGCGTCCATTGTCATCCCTAGTGCCGCAACTGCCAGCAGCCCCAGTTAATTTTCATTTTAGGGAGAGCGTCCCCGTAAGAGAATGATCTAAACGTGTTTATGGGGTTTCCTAACGGACTATAGCTGTCCTAGTGCGACCCGTACGGTCTGTAGTGGTTTGAAGCCGTTACCATCGGGGTTTGGTACGGGCTACCCCATCGCCCGCGAGCCCTGCGCTCCCGGCCGGGGAGCTACTTAGGACAGCCACCAGCAGCTCGTCTGCCATCTTCCAGCTCGCTGCCTTCGGCAGCGGCTTCGCGTACTTGTGCGCGCGAGGGTCACTGAGGGTGAACAAGTCCGCACCGAGGTTCATCCACCCGGTAGTGAGTCGTCGTGCCGCGCACATGCGTTACAACATCAGGCAGCGACAGACAGCCCCTCGGTAGTGTGGTTTTCCCTACTCGTGCGCCCGAGGTCGTTTTCCGTTTTTGCCCTGGCTTTGCAGTTAGGACGTTTTCGGATGGCGATGCGCACGGCAAGGAATTGGAGCTGGGGGGTCCCGTTGGGGGGGTTTAAACCTCAACACCCGAAGTCGAGTCGCAATACAGGCCTTCGGGGCTCCCGCTGTGGAGCGCCCTCTCGCAGTAGTCAACTCTTCAGGTTTTAGGTGAGGTGGACGCGCTCGGCACCATGGCCGCTGCTCGTCACGGTTGTCAACGACGACAACTACGCCCACCGCAACAAATCGGCGCGGACGGAGGAGGACGTCCGTGTCGTCGGGGCGACCACTTGTTGTCCCGCAAGACATTGCAACCCAGTCCCCGTGTCCTCGCAGCAGGGCGCCGTGGCATCAACGGTCGTTACATGATGTGGTTTTCCGGAACTACTCGCGTAATTGGCATGTTACATGGGTGGCGCCGCTCACGCGCCGGTGTTTTGAGAGGGCTCGTTGCCCTCGCCCCAATGAAGCTTCAGCAACGTTTGATGTGGTCGCAGTGGGAGGCGTTTGTGCGGCCCGTGCCGATGCGTCTCCGACGTCTCCTACTCCAACGTCGTCGTCACAAGGACCACGACAACCTGCAGCTGCCCGCCGGGGGGCAGCTCTACCACCTGGCGTGCCTAGCGTCTCGTGGTGTATGTAACTACCCTTGGCCAACTCTGGGTTTGGGACTTCGGCGGCCGTCGCTGGTGCAGCAGCAGCGGCCGCCTCGTCGTCACCCTCGCTCCGACATCATTGGCATCGTTACGGGCCGGCATAGGCTACAAGGGCCTCTACGCCGGCCAACCCGCTTCCAACGTCACGGCAACGCATATGTGACAACACGAGCTGCCCGCCAGGGGACAGCTCCGCCACCTAACGCGACTTGTGCGTTTCGTGGCATCATCCTAAGCCTACGCTTTGTGGGTTGGTCAGCAGCCGTCTTTGGTGCAGCAACGGCGGTCGGCTCACCGCTCTCCGCGAAGGAAGACCCACGGCGACAGCTAACCGAGTCGGCGGGTCTTCTGCGACGTCGCCGACAACCGACCCCGACACACCTGAACCGGTACGGCACGACCACACAGGGTTCCACATTTCCGCGCCCTTAGCTTTGTGCGTTTCACCCGCCGCTCTTCGCGCAAGGGGGCGAAACAACCACCGTTGGTGATGACGGCAGCAGTACATCGCCGTCATCGCGAGTTGTTGCGTGTCCACCCCTCGTAACGTGCATCGCCAGTACAGGTACAGGGTACGAGTTATCATCGCGTCGGGTACAGTGCACCAGTACTTCACCTGACTGTACTCGCTCGGCGCGCTCGCGCGCTCGTGCGCGCAGCTGTACTCGTCCTACTCGTGCCTGTGCCGCTGCTTTGCTGGGCGCTCGTCGCCAACTTGGGCTTTGCTACCCCTGCTGCTTCTACTGGCCTGCAGTTCCGGCTCGTGCCGCACGCCACCATGGCGCGCAACCAATGCTATAGGGCGCCGTCGGGAGACGGCGCCTTAATTCTGCGACACGTCCGGCCTATGTCATGCCGGCGTCAACATCTCCCGCCCGCGTCTGATGCGCATGCGCCTCGATCGAGGTCCTCTTGGCGCGAGACCCCTCTACAACTCAAGACATCTTCCGCCTTCGTCTGGTCGGCACGCCTGCCGACTGCCCACTAAGGCTCCGCATCAAGAATCAATAAAAGATCGAATCATGGTGCACCAGACAGATCGTGAATCGCACCAAGAATCAATATTTAGGCGCGGAATTTACTGGTGCACCGATATTTATTGGGCTGTAATATTCGGTGCACCGATATTTAGCTGGCGGAATTTACTGGTGCACCGATATTAAGGTACCGGTATTTACTGGTGCACCGATACTTCGGTGCCGACATTTACTGATGCACCAACATTTAACCGCATATTTTACCGATGCACCAATATTTATCTGCGTAATTGAATCAACGACTGGTGCACCACGAATCAACCGAGAATCAGCCACAGTGGGAGACATGTGTCATCGACGGCTTCGGTCGTGACGATGCTTAGAGAGGGTTGTACTCACTGATGATTCCCGCGGACGAAGGGGCAGGGCAGGGGCCGCAATCTTTTTCCCAAGTTGTATGGGATTGGTCCCGTACATGCTTCTTAGTACTTAGCGCATCACACATGCTGCAGTAATGTGGTGTGCGTCCTGTCCACCTGATGCATGGATCAAAGTGTAATAATAATATGATGATGAAAGCCCTTATGTAATAAAAACTCCTCGTACTTGTACGAGTAATCAGAGTATGATGATGTTAATTGAGGCTCATTTTCATCGCATGAACTTGACACAATTTCCTTTCTTCCAGATTAACATCAAATTCGCGGAGTAAAATCGATTAATACTGCATATATCACCTCTGGTGCACCAATATTTTCGCATAATTTTCTGGTGCACCAATATTTAGACACAGAATTTACTGGTGCACCGATATTTATACACGGAATTTACTGGTGCACCGATATTTATGTGGTGGATTTACCGGTGCACCAATGTTTAGCAACCCAATTAAATCGATTAAAGATCGGATCAACTGGATCATGCACCAATTCTTGATTTTTTTTCCGTCATGCACCAATTCTTGATATTGATCTCCTGAGGCTTGATGCGGAGCCCTACTGCCCACGCTCGCAGTCGTAAACGAACCGCGTGTAAACTGGCAAAACCAGACTCGAATACATGACTGAAATGATCTAAACGTGTTTATGGGGTTTCCTAACGGACTATAGCTGTCCTAGTGCGACCCGTACGGTCTGTAGTGGTTTGAAGCCGTTACCATCGGGGTTTGGTACGGGCTACCCCATCGCCCGCGAGCCCTGCGCTCCCGGCCGGGGAGCTACTTAGGACAGCCACCAGCAGCTCGTCTGCCATCTTCCAGCTCGCTGCCTTCGGCAGCGCCCTCCCGTTTTCCGCCTCCGCCCTGCGGGCTCCTCCTCCGACATTCCCTCCCCTTTCGCTGAACCTTCCTAGCCATAAAATGGCGCTTTTCCGTGTAAAACAGCCTCCGCACCCTTTTTGGCAAAACCAGACTCGAATGCATGATTGAAATCCCCGTAAAGCCCCAGTCGTGAATCCTTACAGGTTTTTTCCTCGCCCCCGCCAGGACAGGACAGACGCCACGACCCGTCATCAGTTTCCTCTTGCGGGAGCGTCCTTTCCAGGACGACCTGCTTTAGCGGCTAAACGCACCACGATGAGTACGAGAGTACTTAGTGCAGTGCTCTGTAAACTTGTAAAAAAACATTTTGATCCGAGAGTACCAGCCACCGTCTCATGCACTGCATTTGCTTTTCAGCAGCACGCGGGTCAACAACCGTGCACTGGTCTACGAGGGCGGTACGAGGTTGTACACACGTGACTAGTTGAGACAGCAAACAATGCCAAGACTGACCGCGGCTGACGACTGGGCCGGTCAACCACCTAAGCGAACAGACCTCACTTTCTCGAATAAACCACATCTTACCCACAGAGGCGTGCCGCCCGCGGATAAACAGCACCTCTGTTGTTTTCGCCTGTCTCGCTTGTAGTCCTCGCAAGCCACCGCGCCGCCAGCCATCCGCATCGCGCACTTGGCCGTCGCCAGCCGTAGCACCGATCCGCGGCCGGCCGCACATGCTACACAATAGCTGCTTGAGCCATTAGGTAGAACCGACCTATTTTGCTTTGATCTTGTTTGTCTGCCTAGCCCGTGTGGTGTCATAGTGCGTGCTTCTGGTGTGCATTGGCTACGGCGCGTGGCCGAGTGGGTAGCGATCTTTCACATATGCCTCCTTGTGACGCGCCGGCAGGCGTCGCAGCGAATTTCCGTGCTACTGCTCAACCGCCGCACCACCGCGGCTACGAATTTGACTTCCCCCCCCCCCCCCCCCCCCCCCCTTACACGGTGACTCTCCCAAAGTGCTCTTCTCCAGCGCCGACTCCATGACGGTACTCGGGACGCCGCCGAGTGCTTCCTGCGGTGATGGCGGTGCAGCCGCTTCTGCCGCCCGCGGCGGCTCCGCCCCATCAGCTCCTCGGCCGCCCAGCTTTGAAGGCCCTCAGCTGAGCGGCTCCCGCGAAGTGACTTCGGCACACCAGTCAACCCGGACCTCCTAAGGCAGTATCAAGTTGCCAACCTTCAGCTCCAACTCCAACTTCAGCAGCTCGGGATCGCGTTGGGCGCTGAGACCGCCGAAGTGAAGGAGCTGCGAGCGACGATCGTGAAGCAGACGATGCGCGTCAAGTGCGACGAGCTCAGAAGCCTACGCGAACAAGTCAACGACTGGAAAAAAAGGCCACACGAGACTACAGCAGGAGTTAGCGGCGGAGCAGCGCCGTGCGTTTGTGGCGAGGTCGAGGGCAACGACGGCCGAGGAGAAGCTGTGACTCGCGTTTGAGAAGGCAGAGGTCGAGAGGGAGAAACATGACCCGCGCGTTCGAGAGATGGAGGAGCAGGCGGATGTGCTTTCAAGAGTCTACGACCGACTTCGTGGGTGCAACAACCTCACCGAAGAAGCAGCTGACAGGCCGTTTGACAGTGACGCTGCACGCCCGACTGCCAGGTCCGGCGACGCGACGAGTGTACGGCTATCGCAGGTGGATGGGCGCAAACTCAACGCGAAGACGACAGTGGCGAGCCTCATCAACAAGGAGACGACCTACCTCGGCGAGTTCATCAAAGCGAGGGCCACGCAATTCCAGGAGGACGTGGCAAGACTGTTCGGGCGAGGACCTGAAGAGGTTGACCCCTCGACAGTTGACCGAGCTCGGCAGCCGGGTGACGAAGATGAACCGGCAGCTGCGTCGGATCAAGATGTGGACGTCAACCAGCTGTTGAAGGAAGGTTTCTTCGACTTCAAGCCCTTCGCTGCCAGGGTGGTCAACCGCTACGTGCAGAAGATGCGGATCCGCTTTGCGTCGGGCGAGGTGTTGAGCCGAGATGCCTACCGATTCATATGTGGGCAGTTCAGAGACGCGATTGAGAAACACTGGAGTCAAGTCGCCGTCAACATGCATGCGCGGAATCGCTTCTCGTTCCAAGAATGGCAGCAACAGGTCAACCTTACCTTTCCAGGCTAGGCGGGCGACGGTCAACTTGTTTGGATGATCTTCCCTTGCGGCGTGACCTTTCCTCGCCTTCCGACAGTGAACCAGCTCCGGACGATGCTTGCCAAGATTTACGCGCAGGTCGAGATCGATGCTCCGCTTGGCCCCGCAGCCTCTGCGAGTGCCACCGCGATGCTCAAGCTGCGCATCCGGCAGCTGCTGAAGGAAGGCAAGGTTCTCACCAAGGAGGATGGGAAGACCCTGGTCGTTCAGTTTTTAGCCGATTCCGCGCGGCACGTGCAGCGGTCGGC
This sequence comes from Tetraselmis striata, assembly GCA_006384855.1. Taxonomy (NCBI): domain Eukaryota; kingdom Viridiplantae; phylum Chlorophyta; class Chlorodendrophyceae; order Chlorodendrales; family Chlorodendraceae; genus Tetraselmis; species Tetraselmis striata. The sequence continues at coordinate 129,340 of VCJN01002011.1, forward strand.
GAAGAACGGGACGTCGTGCACCTTGAAGGTGCTGTGGGATCTGCCGGAGGGCATGACAGCTGCGGAGGCGCTGCAGAGCAGGGATGCCAACATCAATAGCGTGGATGGGCTCAGTCTATGGGCATTCTTTATTGGTGATGACAAGCTCCAGGACATCCAGATCCTGCGGCCTGTCGTCGCCACTACCATGAATGATATCAACCAGAACGGGATCGAGGTGGATGGCGTGCACTACAATGTTGACTTGCTTGTTGGCGGTGAGTTGCCCCACTCCAGCCACATAAATGTGTCTAACAAATTATATGTAGCTGTATTTTGAGTGAGGTATACATGCTTACCTTAAATTATAATGCATTGTGTCAGATGTATTTATCTGACAAATATTATATTATTCGGACGCCTAACGGCGTCCTAGCATATTTGTGCGACATGCCGCTCACCACTCTCCAGCCCCGGATATGTTTCTAATTCATTGTATTGTGCTGTATTATGAGCTATTAGAGGCTTTGATCAAAATATAATACTTCATGTTGTATGTATTTACATGAGACAGTCAAGTATTAAGACGCAGGAGATTTGAAGTTTCTCAACTCCATTCTTGGGCTGAATGGCTGCAACAGCACATTTCCGTGCATCTAATGCGAGGTCAATAAGAACTACCTGCACCTCTTTGCCAGCCAGCGCTACAGGCAAGGACTTTCACTAACGACATCGGCGAGGAGGAGACTGAAGATCTCATGCATGACTGGGATTCCAGCCGCATGCGGGACAACGCTCATGCTAGACCACTAGAGGAGGGGGAGGAGTACCACCGCCACTGCTGCCGTGATGACATCAAGCATGGCCATGCGGAGCCTAATCAGGGGAAGTCTGACAAGAACGGCGGGACACTGACTCCGGAGGCCCGAGCTCCGACCAACATGAGGCACAAGGGCACATGTACGAGCGAGCCTCTGATTCAGCTTGCCATTCTGTCCTACACCTTCGATGTGATGCACTGCAAGCTGCGTGTCATCCCGAAGCTGTGGAGATGGCATGTGCCCGGCCAGATGGAGGGGGAGAGCTTTGTCAAGGTGAGCGATACTACTGCATTCATAAAGTATTACAAGTTACTGAGTCATTTGAATACATTGCGTGCTAATGTTTTTAATTGAGTGTGAAGTGTCTAATTAAGGACATGTGCATGGCAGTCGATTGATTGGATCGAGGCCGACCTCAAGCTGCGGATGTCTTCTACGGTGACTGTTGCCGGGCAGAGCAAGAACGGCAAGAATACCACCACCACAGAGCGGAAGATCCACGACTCCTGAGCTGGCGCTGTGTGCTCCGGCCTGATGGACAACCATGTCAAGATCCTGCAGCGCGTCCATGGGATTACACCTAAGACTCCGGAGAGCAAGTACAGCCATGAGTACAAGTACGCACTCAGGCTGTGGGGGGGCTTCATCTTCTGGTGTGGCCTGGTGGCCGAGGCCCGCGATGACATGAGCTTGGAGTCCCGCACCGAGCATGGACGCCAGCTCCGCGTGGCAGCTGAGCGCTTCCTGGCGACGGTCCTGGAGCAGCAGCATCCCAAGGATGTCACCGTCTACATGCACATCATGGCATGCCATGTTGAGGACATGGCGATTCGGCTTGGGTGCCTGATGAGGCTATGCAGTCAGGCGCAGGAGGCGATGCATCAACGTACCAAGTATGTTTCGCAGCACATGTCTTTGCATTGGGGCACCCTGACACGGCAGCACGGCAGATCTTCATGCGAGTGGTGGTGATGCAGTGGCTATCTCTGCAGGGCCGGCCTATTACCATTAGTTGGAAGCAGAAGGCATCCACACGCGGCACGCAGAGGAGAAGAGCCGCCCAGCAGGAGCAGCACGACAGCATGATGGCAGCTGTCCGTGAAGCGTACTTTCTCCGCTGTCCTGCGTGGAGCGATCCTGTGGCAGCACCAGCAGGGGCGGCTCAGCAGCATGACAGCTCACCGGAGGAGCTGGAGGCAGCATGCTGGAGGGATGCAGGAGAGGACGAAGCAGAAACTGAGGAGCTGTCCGATGTGGATGAGGAGGGCGAGCTAGTTGTGGAGCATCAAGCCAACTCCGGCTTGGATGACCTGCTGTCGCAATCTGGCTCTGTTGCAGAGCGCCATGCCTCCGCCGTTGCTCATGCTGCTGCTGCCCGCTGCCGCTGCCGCTGCCGCTGATGCTGATGCTGAGGAGGGTGGCATCGGGCCAGGCATTACTGCTGCTCGCGCGGCTGATCTAGACCGAGCCGACTTCGATGCACGCAAGCGCATGCGGCTGACAATGCGGGGGCTTAAGAGTTTGCGCTGTGATGCGCATGTTGGGTGGGGGGAGGGGGTGGGGCGGGGGGGGGGGGGGGGGGGGGGGGCTATGGAGTGTGCGCTGGGAATGCGCATGCTGGTAGCCGTTACCTGCGCGCTGTGAAGTGCGCATGCTGGGGCGAGGCCTATCCTCGAGTAATAAATTGTTTTATATTTACATTTCTGGTGTGTTTCCGCTCACTGCTGCATGTACCTGCACTTCCAGCTCCATACATGTTTGAAATTAATTGCATTTGATCGTAATTCGAGCAATCAGGGGGCTGTTTCAAATTGTCCCGCTTTATCTTATATATATCGTATTTATATATACCTTAGGCCATTTCGACAAAAAAAGACCGGGTTTAGGTCACCTCCCCTCCATTTTGAGCCCCCCTCCGGTTTGTTTGTAATGATTTTCTAGCACTTAATGTACTGCGGCACACTTTGTAATTCATTTTGACATGTGGCATGCACTGCCAACAACAACGCGAGGCACCATGCGTCTCCCCCACCTCAACTGCGTATACTAAGCCACTAACATGCGGAGGGGGTGGGAAATATTTGAGAGAACAAGCGTTGAGTATGGTAGTGCCCCGACGCCCAAGAGAGGACACCTGGCGGTGCTGCGGGCTTGGTGCGGCTGTTGTAGTGCTAGTTTTGGACGATAATAGCTATGTTGAGAGTCGCCCCGGCAACGCATGAGCGGTCGTGCGGTGCGCTGCGGTGGCGGTTCCATCAACCCATATATTGAATTCTTGACTTCGCAGCAAATTCAGCGTGCAACACGCACATCGCCGCTAGCTGCGGCCAAGCAAACTGTTGCCCCGCCACCCCTTTGCACATGCCGACAGCATACCGGGGTGATGTCCCGGCGACGCAGTGGCCGTGCGGTGCTCTGCGGCGACGGTTTCAGCACTGGTTTCGGAGCTTTCTGAGCTGCGTTGTTCATGGCGAGCATTCCGTGTGTGGGGGCCCTAGCTTCCCCCCCAAACTGTTTGTATGTGCTGATATGTAGTTATAATTATTATAT
>VCJN01002012.1:0-16916 GCA_006384855.1 Tetraselmis striata
TTGCATTGTATATATATACATCCGTACATGTACTGCTCCGAAACCAGCCCACATGTCTTTTACGCCGGGTGGATGGGCATCCGGCGTCCGATGCACCCCAAGTATTTGCAGCACGCTAGTCTATGCACCGCCAATGCACTCCGCCAGCCCCGCCTCCATCCGCGTGGGAACCGGTAGTAAGTGATGTTGTGTGCGCACATTGTGACAACATTACACAGTGGGAATTGCAGTTAGCGGTGGATATTGTGAAGGCATTTCGAAATCGACGGAGAATGAGGCGGTGCTGGCGGAGTGCATCGGCGGTGCATAGGATAGCGTGTTGCTGGGATTTTGGCTGCATCGGACGCCGTATTCCCATCCATCCGGCACGGAATGTCCGGTTTGCACATATTTGTGTGTGACTATAGTGTGAATATTACGCGTCTTTTACGCCGGGTGGATGAGCATCCGGCGTCCGACGCACCCCGAATCTCACCAACACGTTACTCTACGCACCGCCAATGCACTCCGCCAGCCCCGCCTCTTTCCGCGCGCGTCCCACATTGCATTGTATATATATATATCACATCCGTATATGTACTGCTCCGAAACCAGCCCACATGTCTTTTACGCCGGGTGGATGGGCATCCGGCGTCCGATGCACCCCAAGTATTTGCAGCACGCTAGTCTATGCACCGCCAATGCACTCCGCCAGCCCCGCCTCCATCCGCGTGGGAACCGGTAGTAAGTGATGTTGTGTGCGCACATTGTGACAACATTACACAGTGGGAATTGCAGTTAGCGGTGGATATTGTGAAGGCATTTCGAAATCGACGGAGAATGAGGCGGTGCTGGCGGAGTGCATCGGCGGTGCATAGGATAGCGTGTTGCTGGGATTTTGGCTGCATCGGACGCCGTATTCCCATTCATCCGGCACGGAATGTCCGGTTTGCATAGATCTGTGTGTGACTATAGTGTGAATATTACGCGTCTTTTACGCCTGGGTGGATGGGCATTCCGGCGTCCGATGCACCCCGAATTCTTACACCAAAACTACTACTCTAAACTCACCGCCAATCACTCCTGCCAGCCCCGCCTCTTTCGCGCGCTCCCCACAATGCTTGTATATATATACAATCCGTATATTAACTGGTCTCTCATAACCACCCAAATTCTGTACGCCGTGTTGCGATGGGACAATCCGGCGTCCGATGTACACCCCAATTAATTTGCAAGCACGCTAGTCTAATCACCGCCAATGCACTCACCGGCAGCACGCCTCCCATCCGCGTGGGAATCCGGTAGTAAGTGATGTTGTGTCGCACATCGTGACCAACATTACACAGTGGGAAAGTTGCAGTTGAGCGGTGGAAATATGGTGAAGGCATTGCGAAATCGAACGGAGAATGAGGCGGAGCTGGCGGAGTGCATCGGCAGTTGCCTAGGATAGCTGTGTTGCTGGAGATTTGGTTGCATCGGACGCCCGTACTTCCCATCCATCCGGCAACGGACTGTCCGTTGCACATATTTGTGTGTGACTATAGTGTGAATATTACGCGTCTTTTAACGCCGGGTGGATGAGCATCCGGCGTCCGAACGACCCCGAATTCTCACCAACACGTACTCTATACCTACGCACCGCCAATGCACTCCGCAGCCCCGCCTCTTTCCGCGCGCGTCCCACATTGCATTGTAGATATATACATCCGTACTATGTACTGCTCCGAAACCAGCCCACATGTCTTTACGGCCGGTGGATTGGCATCCGGCGTCCGATGCACCCCCAAGTATTTGCATAGCACGCTAGTCTATGCACCGCCAATGCACTCCGCCAGCCCCGCCTCCATCCGCGTGGGAACCGGTAGTAAGTGATGTTGTGTGCGCACATTCGTGACACATTACACAGTGGGAATTGCAGTAGCGGTGGATATGTGAAGGCATTCGAAATCGACTGAGAATGAGGCGGAGCTGGCGGAGTGCATCGGCGTGCATAGGATAGCGTGTTGCTGGGATTTTGGCTGCATCGGACGCCGTATTCCATCATCCGGCACGGAATGTCCTGTTTGCACATATTGTGTGTGACTATAGTGGTGAATATTACGCGTCTTTTACGCCGGGTGGATGAGCATCCGGCGTCCCGACGCACCCCGAATCTCACCAACACGCCTATACTCTACGCACCGCCAATGCACTCCGCAGCCCCGCCTCTTTCCGCGCGCGTCCCACATTGCATTGGTATATATATACATACGTACATGTACTGCTCGAAACCAGCCCCACATGTCTTATACGCCGGGTGGAGTGGGCATGCCGGCGTCCGATGCACCCAAGTATTTGCAGCACGCTAGGTCTATGCACCGCCAATGCACTCCGCCAGCCCCGCCTCCATCCGCGTGGGAACCGGTAGTAAGTGTTGTTGTGTGCGCACATCGTGACAACATTACACAGTGGAATTGCACTCAGCGGTGGATACTGTGAAGGCATTCGAAATCGACTGAGAATGAGGCGGAGCTGGCGGAGTGCATCGGCGGTGCATAGGATAGCGTGTTGCTGGGATTTTGGCTGCATCGGACGCCGTATTCCCATCCATCCGGCACGGAATGTCCTGTTGCACATATTTGTGTGTGGACTATAGTGTGAATATTACGCGTCTTTTACGCGGGTGGATGAGCATCCGGCGTCCGACGCACCCCGAATCTGACCAACACGTTACTCTACGCACCCGCCAATGCACTCCGCCAGCCCCGCCTCTTTCCGCGCGCGTCCCACATTGCATTGTATATATATACATACGTACATGTACTGCTCCGAAACCAGCCACATGTCCATTACGCCGGGTGGATGGGCATCCGGCGTCCGATGCACCCCAAGTATTTGCAGCACGCTAGTCCTATGCACCGCCAATGCACTCCGCAGCCCCGCCTCCATCCGCGTGGGAACCGGTAGTAAGTGATGTTGTGTGCGCACATCGTGACAACATTACACAGTGGGAATTGCAGTTAGCGGTGGATAATGTGAAGGCATTTTCGAAATCGACTTGAGAATGAGGCGGAGGCTGGCGGAGTGCATCGGCGGTGCATAGGATACGTGGTTTGCTGGCAGTTTGGCTGCATCGGGACAACCGTACTTCCCATCCATCCCGGCACGGAATGGTCCTGTTTTGGCAACATATTTGTGTGTGACTATAGTGTGAATATTACGCGTCTTTTACGCCGGGGTGGATGCAGCATCCGGCGTCCGATCGCACCCCCGAATCTGACCAACACGTACTCTACGCACCGCCCAATGCACTCCGCCAGGCCCCGCACCTCTTTCCAGCTGCGCGTCCACCATTGCATTGTAATATACTACATTACGTACATGCTACTGCCCTCCGAAACCCAGGCCCACATGTCCATTACGGCCGGGTGGATGGGCATCGGCTTCCGATGCACCCCAAGTATTTGCAGCACGCTAGTCTATTGGCACCGCCAATGCACTCCGCCAGCCCCGCCTCCATCCGCGTGGAACGGTAGTAAGTGATGTTGTTGCGCAATCGTGACAACATTACACAGTGGGAATTGCAGTTAGCGGTGGATAATGTGAAGGCATTTCGAAATCGACGGAGAGTGAGGCGGAGCTGGCGGAGTGCATCGGCAGTGCATAGGATAGCGTGTTGCTGAGATTTTGGCTGCATCGGATCCCGTATTCCATCCGGCACGGACTGTCCGGTTGCACACATTTGTGTGTGACTATAGTGTGAATATTACGCGTCTTTTTACGCCGGGTGGATGGGCATCCGGCGTCCGATGCACCCCAAGTATTTGCAGCACGCTAGTCTATGCACCGCCAATGCACTCCGCCAGCCCCGCCTCCATCCGCGTGGGAACCGGTAGTAAGTGATGTTGTGTGCGCACATCGTGACAACATTACACAGTGGGAATTGCAGTTAGCGGTGGATAATGTGAAGGCATTTCGAAATCGACTGAGAATGAGGCGGAGCTGGCGGAGTGCATCGGCGGTGCATAGGATAGCGTGTTGCTGGGAGTTTGGCTGCATCGGACGCCGTACTCCCATCCATCCGGCACGGAATGTCCTGTTTGCACATATTTGTGTGTGACTATAGTGTGAATATTACGCGTCTTTTACGCCGGGTGGATGAGCATCCGGCGTCCGACGCACCCCGAATCTGACCAACACGTTACTCTACGCACCGCCAATGCACTCCGCCAGCCCCGCCTCTTTCCGCGCGCGTCCCACATTGCATTGTATATATATATACATACGTACATGTACTGCTCCGAAACCAGCCCACATGTCCATTACGCCGGGTGGATGGGCATCCGGCGTCCGATGCACCCCAAGTATTTGCAGCACGCTAGTCTATGCACCGCCAATGCACTCCGCCAGCCCCGCCTCCATCCGCGTGGGAACCGGTAGTAAGTGATGTTGTGTGCGCACATCGTGACAACATTACACAGTGGGAATTGCAGTTAGCGGTGGATAATGTGAAGGCATTTCGAAATCGACGGAGAGTGAGGCGGAGCTGGCGGAGTGCATCGGCAGTGCATAGGATAGCGTGTTGCTGAGATTTTGGCTGCATCGGATCCCGTATTCCATCCGGCACGGACTGTCCGGTTGCACACATTTGTGTGTGACTATAGTGTGAATATTACGCGTCTTTTACGCCGGGTGGATGGGCATCCGGCGTCCGATGCACCCCAAGTATTTGCAGCACGCTAGTCTATGCACCGCCAATGCACTCCGCCAGCCCCGCCTCCATCCGCGTGGGAACCGGTAGTAAGTGATGTTGTGTGCGCACATCGTGACAACATTACACAATGGGAATTGCACTTGGCGATGGATAATGTGAAGGCATTTCGAAATCGACGGAGAATGAGGCGGTGCTGGCGGAGTGCATCGGCAGTGCATAGGATAGCGTGTTGCTGGGATTTTGGCTGCATCGGACGCCGTATTCCCATCCATCCGGCACGGACTGTCCGGTTGCACACATTTGTGTGTGACTATAGTGTGAATATTACGCGTCTTTTACGCCAGGTGGATGGGCATCCGGCATCCGATGCACCCCGAATCTCACCAACACGTTACTCTACGCACCGCCAATGCACTCCGCCAGCCCCGCCTCTTTCCGCGCGCGTCCCACATTGCATTCTATATATATATATATATATATATATATATATATATATATATACATACGTACATGTACTGCTCCGAAACCATGTCTTGTACGCCGGGTGGATGGGCATCCGGCGTCCGATGCACCCCAAGTATTTGCAGCACGCTAGTCTATGCACCGCCAATGCACTCCGCCAGCCCCGCCTCCATCCGCGTGGGAACCGGTAGTAAGTGATGTTGTGTGCGCACATCGTGACAACATTACACAGTGGGAATTGCAGTTAGCGGTGGATAATGTGAAGGCATTTCGAAATCGACGGAGAATGAGGCGGTGCTGGCGGAGTGCATCGGCGGTGCATAGGATAGCGTGTTGCTGGGATTTTGGCTGCATCGGACGCCGTATTCCCATCCATCCGGCACGGAATGTCCGGTTTGTGACATATTCACACTATATTCACACTATAGTATACAGGTATATTCACACTACAGTCACATTTGTGTGTGACTATAGTGTGAATATTACGCGTCTTTTACGCCGGATGGATGAGCTTCCGGCGTCCGACGCACCCCGAATCTCACCAACACGTTACTCTACGCACCGCCAATGCACTCCGCCAGCCCCGCCTTCATCCGCGCGCGTCCCACATTGCATTGTATATATATACATCCGTACATGTACTGCACCGAAACCAGCCCACATGTCTTTTACGCCGGGTGGATGGGCATCCGGCGTCCGATGCACCCCAAGTAGTTGCAGCACACTAGTCTATACCGCCAATGCACTCCGCCAGCCCCGCCTCCATCCGCGTGGGAACCGGTAGTAAGTGATGTTGTGTGCGCACATCGTGACAACATTACACAGTGGGAATTGCAGTTAGCGGTGGATAATGTGAAGGCATTTCGAAATCGACGGAGAATGAGGCGGAGCTGGCGGAGTGCATCGGCGGTGCATAGGATAGCGTGTTGCTGGGAGTTTGGCTGCATCGGACGCCGTATTCCCATCCATCCGGCACGGAATGTCATGTTTGCACACATTTGTGTGTGACTATAGTGTGAATATTACGCGTCTTTTACGCCGGGTGGATGGGCATCCGGCGTCCGATGCACCCCAAGTATTTGCAGCACGCTAGTCTATGCACCGCCAATGCACTCCGCCAGCCCCGCCTCCATCCGCGTGGGAACCGGTAGTAAGTGATGTTGTGTGCGCACATCGTGACAACATTACACAGTGGGAATTGCACTCAGCGGTGGATACTGTGAAGGCATTTCGAAATCGACGGAGAATGAGGCGGAGCTGGCGGAGTGCATCGGCGGTGCATAGGATAGCGTGTTGCTGGGAGTTTGGCTGCATCGGACGCCGTATTCCCATCCATCCGGCACGGAATGTCATGTTTGCACACATTTGTGTGTGACTATAGTGTGAATATTACGCGTCTTTTACGCCGGGTGGATGGGCATCCGGCGTCCGATGCACCCCAAGTATTTGCAGCACGCTAGTCTATGCACCGCCAATGCACTCCGCCAGCCCCGCCTCCATCCGCGTGGGAACCGGTAGTAAGTGATGTTGTGTGCGCACATCGTGACAACATTACACAGTGGGAATTGCACTCAGCGGTGGATACTGTGAAGGCATTTCGAAATCGACGGAGAATGAGGCGGAGCTGGCGGAGTGCATCGGCGGTGCATAGGATAGCGTGTTGCTGGGAGTTTGGCTGCATCGGACGCCGTATTCCCATCCATCCGGCACGGAATGTCCTGTTTGCACATATTTGTGTGTGACTATAGTGTGAATATTACGCGTCTTTTACGCCGGGTGGATGAGCATCCGGCGTCCGACGCACCCCGAATCTGACCAACACGTTACTCTACGCACCGCCAATGCACTCCGCCAGCCCCGCCTCCATCCGCGCGCGTCCCACATTGCATTGTATATATATACATCCGTACATGTACTGCTCCGAAACCAGCCCACATGTCTTTTACGCCGGGTGGATGGGCATCCGGCGTCCGATGCACCCCAAGTATTTGCAGCACGCTAGTCTATACCGCCAATGCACTCCGCCAGCCCCGCCTCCATCCGCGTGGGAACCGGTAGTAAGTGATGTTGTGTGCGCACATCGTGACAACATTACACAGTGGGAATTGCACTCAGCGGTGGATACTGTGAAGGCATTTCGAAATCGACGGAGAATGAGGCGGAGCTGGCGGAGTGCATCGGCGGTGCATAGGATAGCGTGTTGCTGGGAGTTTGGCTGCATCGGACGCCGTATTCCCATCCATCCGGCACGGAATGTCCTGTTTGCACATATTTGTGTGTGACTATAGTGTGAATATTACGCGTCTTTTACGCCGGGTGGATGAGCATCCGGCGTCCGACGCACCCCGAATCTGACCAACACGTTACTCTACGCACCGCCAATGCACTCCGCCAGCCCCGCCTCCATCCGCGTGGGAACCGGTAGTAAGTGATGTTGTGTGCGCACATCGTGACAACATTACACAGTGGGAAGTGCACTTAGCGGTGGATACTGTGAAGGCATTTCGAAATCGACTGAGAATGAGGCGGTGCTGGCGGAGTGCATCGGCGGTGCATAGGATAGCGTGTTGCTGGGAGTTTGGCTGCATCGGACGCCGTATTCCCATCCATCCGGCACGGAATGTCCTGTTTGCACATATTTGTGTGTGACTATAGTGTGAATATTACGCGTCTTTTACGCCGGGTGGATGAGCATCCGGCGTCCGACGCACCCCGAATCTGACCAACACGTTACTCTACGCACCGCCAATGCACTCCGCCAGCCCCGCCTCTTTCCGCGCGCGTCCCACATTGCATTGTATATATATACATACGTACATGTACTGCTCCGAAACCAGCCCACATGTCCATTACGCCGGGTGGATGGGCATCCGGCGTCCGATGCACCCCAAGTATTTGCAGCACGCTAGTCTATGCACCGCCAATGCACTCCGCCAGCCCCGCCTCCATCCGCGTGGGAACCGGTAGTAAGTGATGTTGTGTGCGCACATCGTGACAACATTACACAGTGGGAATTGCAGTTAGCGGTGGATAATGTGAAGGCATTTCGAAATCGACTGAGAATGAGGCGGAGCTGGCGGAGTGCATCGGCGGTGCATAGGATAGCGTGTTGCTGGGAGTTTGGCTGCATCGGACGCCGTATTCCCATCCATCCGGCACGGAATGTCCTGTTTGCACATATTTGTGTGTGACTATAGTGTGAATATTACGCGTCTTTTACGCCGGGTGGATGAGCATCCGGCGTCCGACGCACCCCGAATCTGACCAACACGTTACTCTACGCACCGCCAATGCACTCCGCCAGCCCCGCCTCTTTCCGCGCGCGTCCCACATTGCATTGTATATATATACATACGTACATGTACTGCTCCGAAACCAGCCCACATGTCCATTACGCCGGGTGGATGGGCATCCGGCGTCCGATGCACCCCAAGTATTTGCAGCACGCTAGTCTATGCACCGCCAATGCACTCCGCCAGCCCCGCCTCCATCCGCGTGGGAACCGGTAGTAAGTGATGTTGTGTGCGCACATCGTGACAACATTACACAGTGGGAATTGCAGTTAGCGGTGGATAATGTGAAGGCATTTCGAAATCGACGGAGAATGAGGCGGAGCTGGCGGAGTGCATCGGCAGTGCATAGGATAGCGTGTTGCTGGGAGTTTGGCTGCATCGGACGCCGTATTCCAATCCATCCGGCACGGAATGTCATGTTTGCACACATTTGTGTGTGACTATAGTGTGAATATTACGCGTCTTTTACGCCGGATGGATGAGCTTCCGGCGTCCGACGCACCCCGAATCTCACCAACACGTTACTCTACGCACCGCCAATGCACTCCGCCAGCCCCGCCTCCATCCGCGCGCGTCCCACATTGCATTGTATATATATACATCCGTACATGTACTGCTCCGAAACCAGCCCACATGTCCATTACGCCGGGTGGATGGGCATCCGGCGTCCGATGCACCCCAAGTATTTGCAGCACGCTAGTCTATACCGCCAATGCACTCCGCCAGCCCCGCCTCCATCCGCGTGGGAACCGGTAGTAAGTGATGTTGTGTGCGCACATCGTGTCAACATTACACAGTGGGAATTGCAGTTAGCGGTGGATAATGTGAAGGCATTTCGAAATCGACGGAGAATGAGGCGGAGCTGGCGGAGTGCATCGGCGGTGCATAGGATAGCGTGTTGCTGGGAGTTTGGCTCCATCGGACGCCGTATTCCCATCCATCCGGCACGGAATGTCATGTTTGCACACATTTGTGTGTGACTATAGTGTGAATATTACGCGTCTTTTACGCCGGGTGGATGGGCATCCGGCGTCCGATGCACCCCGAATCTCACCAACACGTTACTCTACGCACCGCCAATGCACTCCGCCAGCCCCGCCTCCATCCGCGTGGGAACCGGTAGTAAGTGATGTTGTGTGCGCACATCGTGACAACATTACACAGTGGGAATTGCACTCAGCGGTGGATACTGTGAAGGCATTTCGAAATCGACGGAGAATGAGGCGGAGCTGGCGGAGTGCATCGGCGGTGCATAGGATAGCGTGTTGCTGGGAGTTTGGCTGCATCGGACGCCGTATTCCCATCCATCCGGCACGGAATGTCCTGTTTGCACATATTTGTGTGTGACTATAGTGTGAATATTACGCGTCTTTTACGCCGGGTGGATGAGCATCCGGCGTCCGACGCACCCCGAATCTGACCAACACGTTACTCTACGCACCGCCAATGCACTCCGCCAGCCCCGCCTCCATCCGCGCGCGTCCCACATTGCATTGTATATATATACATCCGTACATGTACTGCTCCGAAACCAGCCCACATGTCTTTTACGCCGGGTGGATGGGCATCCGGCGTCCGATGCACCCCAAGTATTTGCAGCACGCTAGTCTATACCGCCAATGCACTCCGCCAGCCCCGCCTCCATCCGCGTGGGAACCGGTAGTAAGTGATGTTGTGTGCGCACATCGTGACAACATTACACAGTGGGAATTGCAGTTAGCGGTGGATAATGTGAAGGCATTTCGAAATCGACGGAGAATGAGGCGGAGCTGGCGGAGTGCATCGGCGGTGCATAGGATAGCGTGTTGCTGGGAGTTTGGCTGCATCGGACGCCGTATTCCCATCCATCCGGCACGGAATGTCATGTTTGCACACATTTGTGTGTGACTATAGTGTGAATATTACGCGTCTTTTACGCCGGGTGGATGGGCATCCGGCGTCCGATGCACCCCGAATCTCACCAACACGTTACTCTACGCACCGCCAATGCACTCCGCCAGCCCCGCCTCCATCCGCGTGGGAACCGGTAGTAAGTGATGTTGTGTGCGCACATCGTGACAACATTACACAGTGGGAAGTGCACTTAGCGGTGGATAATGTGAAGGCATTTCGAAATCGACTGAGAATGAGGCGGAGCTGGCGGAGTGCATCGGCGGTGCATAGGATAGCGTGTTGCTGGGAGTTTGGCTGCATCGGACGCCGTATTCCCATCCATCCGGCACGGAATGTCCTGTTTGCACATATTTGTGTGTGACTATAGTGTGAATATTACGCGTCTTTTACGCCGGGTGGATGAGCATCCGGCGTCCGACGCACCCCGAATCTGACCAACACGTTACTCTACGCACCGCCAATGCACTCCGCCAGCCCCGCCTCTTTCCGCGCGCGTCCCACATTGCATTGTATATATATACATACGTACATGTACTGCTCCGAAACCAGCCCACATGTCTTTTACGCCGGGTGGATGGGCATCCGGCGTCCGATGCACCCCAAGTATTTGCAGCACGCTAGTCTATACCGCCAATGCACTCCGCCAGCCCCGCCTCCATCCGCGTGGGAACCGGTAGTAAGTGATGTTGTGTGCGCACATCGTGACAACATTACACAGTGGGAATTGCAGTTAGCGGTGGATAATGTGAAGGCATTTCGAAATCGACGGAGAATGAGGCGGAGCTGGCGGAGTGCATCGGCGGTGCATAGGATAGCGTGTTGCTGGGAGTTTGGCTCCATCGGACGCCGTATTCCCATCCATCCGGCACGGAATGTCATGTTTGCACACATTTGTGTGTGACTATAGTGTGAATATTACGCGTCTTTTACGCCGGGTGGATGGGCATCCGGCGTCCGATGCACCCCGAATCTCACCAACACGTTACTCTACGCACCGCCAATGCACTCCGCCAGCCCCGCCTCCATCCGCGTGGGAACCGGTAGTAAGTGATGTTGTGTGCGCACATCGTGACAACATTACACAGTGGGAATTGCACTCAGCGGTGGATACTGTGAAGGCATTTCGAAATCGACTGAGAATGAGGCGGAGCTGGCGGAGTGCATCGGCGGTGCATAGGATAGCGTGTTGCTGGGAGTTTGGCTGCATCGGACGCCGTATTCCCATCCATCCGGCACGGAATGTCCTGTTTGCACACATTTGTGTGTGACTATAGTGTGAATATTACGCGTCTTTTACGCCGGGTGGATGAGCATCCGGCGTCCGACGCACCCCGAATCTGACCAACACGTTACTCTACGCACCGCCAATGCACTCCGCCAGCCCCGCCTCTTTCCGCGCGCGTCCCACATTGCATTGTATATATATACATACGTACATGTACTGCTCCGAAACCAGCCCACATGTCCATTACGCCGGGTGGATGGGCATCCGGCGTCCGATGCACCCCAAGTATTTGCAGCACGCTAGTCTATGCACCGCCAATGCACTCCGCCAGCCCCGCCTCCATCCGCGTGGGAACCGGTAGTAAGTGATGTTGTGTGCGCACATCGTGACAACATTACACAGTGGGAATTGCAGTTAGCGGTGGATAATGTGAAGGCATTTCGAAATCGACTGAGAATGAGGCGGAGCTGGCGGAGTGCATCGGCGGTGCATAGGATAGCGTGTTGCTGGGAGTTTGGCTGCATCGGACGCCGTATTCCCATCCATCCGGCACTGAATGTCCTGTTTGCACATATTTGTGTGTGACTATAGTGTGAATATTACGCGTCTTTTACGCCGGGTGGATGAGCATCCGGCGTCCGACGCACCCCGAATCTGACCAACACGTTACTCTACGCACCGCCAATGCACTCCGCCAGCCCCGCCTCTTTCCGCGCGCGTCCCACATTGCATTGTATATATATACATACGTACATGTACTGCTCCGAAACCAGCCCACATGTCTTATACGCCGGGTGGATGGGCATCCGGCGTCCGATGCACCCCAAGTATTTGCAGCACGCTAGTCTATGCACCGCCAATGCACTCCGCCAGCCCCGCCTCCATCCGCGTGGGAACCGGTAGTAAGTGATGTTGTGTGCGCACATCGTGACAACATTACACAGTGGGAATTGCAGTTAGCGGTGGATAATGTGAAGGCATTTCGAAATCGACTGAGAATGAGGCGGAGCTGGCGGAGTGCATCGGCGGTGCATAGGATAGCGTGTTGCTGGGAGTTTGGCTGCATCGGACGCCGTATTCCCATCCATCCGGCACTGAATGTCCTGTTTGCACATATTTGTGTGTGACTATAGTGTGAATATTACGCGTCTTTTACGCCGGGTGGATGAGCATCCGGCGTCCGACGCACCCCGAATCTGACCAACACGTTACTCTACGCACCGCCAATGCACTCCGCCAGCCCCGCCTCTTTCCGCGCGCGTCCCACATTGCATTGTATATATATACATACGTACATGTACTGCTCCGAAACCAGCCCACATGTCTTATACGCCGGGTGGATGGGCATCCGGCGTCCGATGCACCCCAAGTATTTGCAGCACGCTAGTCTATGCACCGCCAATGCACTCCGCCAGCCCCGCCTCCATCCGCGTGGGAACCGGTAGTAAGTGATGTTGTGTGCGCACATCGTGACAACATTACACAGTGGGAATTGCAGTTAGCGGTGGATAATGTGAAGGCATTTCGAAATCGACGGAGAATGAGGCGGTGCTGGCGGAGTGCATCGGCAGTGCATAGGATAGCGTGTTGCTGGGAGTTTGGCTGCATCGGACGCCGTATTCCAATCCATCCGGCACGGAATGTCATGTTTGCACAGATTTGTGTGTGACTATAGTGTGAATATTACGCGTCTTTTACGCCGGATGGATGAGCTTCCGGCGTCCGACGCACCCCGAATCTCACCAACACGTTACTCTACGCACCGCCAATGCACTCCGCCAGCCCCGCCTCCATCCGCGCGCGTCCCACATTGCATTGTATATATATACATCCGTACATGTACTGCTCCGAAACCAGCCCACATGTCTTTTACGCCGGGTGGATGGGCATCCGGCGTCCGATGCACCCCAAGTATTTGCAGCACGCTAGTCTATACCGCCAATGCACTCCGCCAGCCCCGCCTCCATCCGCGTGGGAACCGGTAGTAAGTGATGTTGTGTGCGCACATCGTGACAACATTACACAGTGGGAATTGCAGTTAGCGGTGGATAATGTGAAGGCATTTCGAAATCGACGGAGAATGAGGCGGTGCTGGCGGAGTGCATCGGCGGTGCATAGGATAGCGTGTTGCTGGGAGTTTGGCTGCATCGGACGCCGTATTCCCATCCATCCGGCACGGAATGTCATGTTTGCACACATTTGTGTGTGACTATAGTGTGAATATTACGCGTCTTTTACGCCGGGTGGATGGGCATCCGGCGTCCGATGCACCCCGAATCTCACCAACACGTTACTCTACGCACCGCCAATGCACTCCGCCAGCCCCGCCTCCATCCGCGTGGGAACCGGTAGTAAGTGATGTTGTGTGCGCACATCGTGACAACATTACACAGTGGGAATTGCAGTTAGCGGTGGATAATGTGAAGGCATTTCGAAATCGACTGAGAATGAGGCGGAGCTGGCGGAGTGCATCGGCGGTGCATAGGATAGCGTGTTGCTGGGAGTTTGGCTGCATCGGACGCCGTATTCCCATCCATCCGGCACGGAATGTCCTGTTTGCACACATTTGTGTGTGACTATAGTGTGAATATTACGCGTCTTTTACGCCGGGTGGATGGGCATCCGGCGTCCGATGCACCCCAAGTATTTGCAGCACGCTAGTCTATGCACCGCCAATGCACTCCGCCAGCCCCGCCTCCATCCGCGTGGGAACCGGTAGTAAGTGATGTTGTGTGCGCACATCGTGACAACATTACACAGTGGGAATTGCAGTTAGCGGTGGATAATGTGAAGGCATTTCGAAATCGACGGAGAATGAGGCGGTCCTGGCGGAGTGCATCGGCAGTGCATAGGATAGCGTGTTGCTGGGAGTTTGGCTGCATCGGACGCCGTATTCCAATCCATCCGGCACGGAATGTCATGTTTGCACAGATTTGTGTGTGACTATAGTGTGAATATTACGCGTCTTTTACGCCGGGTGGATGGGCATCCGGCGTCCGATGCACCCCGAATCTCACCAACACGTTACTCTACGCACCGCCAATGCACTCCGCCAGCCCCGCCTCCATCCGCGTGGGAACCGGTAGTAAGTGATGTTGTGTGCGCACATCGTGACAACATTACACAGTGGGAAGTGCACTTAGCGGTGGATACTGTGAAGGCATTTCGAAATCGACTGAGAATGAGGCGGAGCTGGCGGAGTGCATCGGCGGTGCATAGGATAGCGTGTTGCTGGGAGTTTGGCTGCATCGGACGCCGTATTCCCATCCATCCGGCACGGAATGTCCTGTTTGCACATATTTGTGTGTGACTATAGTGTGAATATTACGCGTCTTTTACGCCGGGTGGATGAGCATCCGGCGTCCGACGCACCCCGAATCTGACCAACACGTTACTCTACGCACCGCCAATGCACTCCGCCAGCCCCGCCTCTTTCCGCGCGCGTCCCACATTGCATTGTATATATATACATACGTACATGTACTGCTCCGAAACCAGCCCACATGTCTTTTACGCCGGGTGGATGGGCATCCGGCGTCCGATGCACCCCAAGTATTTGCAGCACGCTAGTCTATGCACCGCCAATGAACTCCGCCAGCCCCGCCTCCATCCGCGTGGGAACCGGTAGTAAGTGATGTTGTGTGCGCACATCGTGACAACATTACACAGTGGGAATTGCATTTAGCGGTGGATAATGTGAAGGCATTTCGAAATAGACGGAGAATGAGGCGGTCCTGGCGGAGTGCATCGGCAGTGCATAGGATAGCGTGTTGCTGGGAGTTTGGCTGCATCGGACGCCGTATTCCAATCCATCCGGCACGGAATGTCCTGTTTGCACATATTTGTGTGTGACTATAGTGTGAATATTACGCGTCTTTTACGCCGGGTGGATGAGCATCCGGCGTCCGACGCACCCCGAATCTGACCAACACGTTACTCTACGCACCGCCAATGCACTCCGCCAGCCCCGCCTCTTTCCGCGCGCGTCCCACATTGCATTGTATATATATACATACGTACATGTACTGCTCCGAAGCCAGCCCACATGTCTTATACGCCGGGTGGATGGGCATCCGGCGTCCGATGC
Organism: Tetraselmis striata; assembly: GCA_006384855.1. Taxonomy (NCBI): domain Eukaryota; kingdom Viridiplantae; phylum Chlorophyta; class Chlorodendrophyceae; order Chlorodendrales; family Chlorodendraceae; genus Tetraselmis; species Tetraselmis striata. The sequence goes on from VCJN01002012.1 coordinate 15,633, forward strand.
ACCCCAAGTATTTGCAGCACGCTAGTCTATGCACCGCCAATGCACTCCGCCAGCCCCGCCTCCATCCGCGTGGGAACCGGTAGTAAGTGATGTTGTGTGCGCACATCGTGACAACATTACACAGTGGGAATTGCAGTTAGCGGTGGATAATGTGAAGGCATTTCGAAATCGACGGAGAATGAGGCGGTGCTGGCGGAGTGCATCGGCAGTGCATAGGATAGCGTGTTGCTGGGAGTTTGGCTGCATCGGACGCCGTATTCCCATCCATCCGGCACGGAATGCCCTGTTTGCACACATTTGTGTGTGACTATAGTGTGAATATTACGCGTCTTTTACGCCGGGTGGATGGGCATCCGGCGTCCGACGCACCCCGAATCTGACCAACACGTTACTCTACGCACCGCCAATGCACTCCGCCAGCCCCGCCTCCATCCGCGTGGGAACCGGTAGTAAGTGATGTTGTGTGCGCACATCGTGACAACATTACACAGTGGGAAGTGCAGTTAGCGGTGGATAATGTGAAGGCATTTCGAAATCGACGGAGAATGAGGCGGTCCTGGCGGAGTGCATCGGCAGTGCATAGGATAGCGTGTTGCTGAGATTTGGGCTGCATCGGACGCCGTATTCCCATCCATCCGGCACGGACTGTCCGGTTGCACACATTTGTGTGTGACTATAGTGTGAATATTACGCGTCTTTTACGCCAGGTGGATGGGCATCCGGCGTCCGATGCACCCCGAATCTCACCAACACGTTACTCTACGCACCGCCAATGCACTCCGCCAGCCCCGCCTCCATCCGCGTGGGAACCGGTAGTAAGTGATGTTGTGTGCGCACATCGTGACAACATTACACAATGGGAATTGCACTTAGCGATGGATAATGTGAAGGCATTTTCGAAATCGACGGAGAATGAGGCGGTGCTGGCGGAGTGCATCGGCAGTGCATAGGATAGCGTGTTGCTGAGATTTGGCTGCATCGGACGCCGTATTCCCATCCATCCGGCACGGAATGTCCGGTTGCACACATTTGTGTGTGACTATAGTGTGAATATTACGCGTCTTTTACGCCGGGTGGATGAGCATCCGGCGTCCGACGCACCCCGAATCTCACCAACACGTTACTCTACGCACCGCCAATGCACTCCGCCAGCCCCCGCCTCCATCGCGCGCGTCCCACATTGCATCATATATGGTTATATCTATATATATATATATATATATATATATATATATATATATATATATATATATATATATATATATATAATTATATATATATATA
>VCJN01002013.1:0-14965 GCA_006384855.1 Tetraselmis striata
TGCGGACAAGGCAGCAGCAGCGGCGGCCCCATGGGGGGCGGGACGGTCAGCGACTGCTGTAACCAGCGGGCACCTAGCGCAGCCACGCCGCGCATGCAGGAGGGAAGCTATCAAGGGAGAGGAGGCCCACCAGCGACTGGGGCAGCGCCCTCCGCCGTTGGCTCCGCTGGCCAGCTTGCCCACTTGTACATGCGGCCCGAGAGCATGGCCCAGCTTACGTCCAGCGTGCGCGTGGGGATCCCGGGCTCGCCGGCCGGGGCGACGCCCTTGGCCGCAGGTGCCGGCTTCCCTTTCGCTGCAGGCGCCTTCTTGCCCGCCGATGCCGGGGCCGCTATGCGCACCAGCGCGGCGCTTCAGCGCTCGGCCGCACGCATGCCTAACCACAGCCCCAGCCTGGCCCGCAGTCGAGCAGGAAAAGATACCTGGCCCGGGCTCCTCGGACGGCGCGGGAGGAGGCGGCGCCACGTACGGCTTGAGGTCCGCCTCAAACTTGATACTGCGGGCATGCAATCCAGTAAAGTCTCAGCCCACCCCCCAGCCCTCCTTTTGCCGTGATCCGGTGCGGCTCCCATGGCCATGACAGTACAGCATTGCACACTGAAAATGCAGTGGCAGTTAACCTATAGTCCGCATGGAAGGCCGGATACTGCCTGCACTCGACCCTCTGATTAACACCCAATGCTCCTCGCAGGGGTAGAGAATCAAGTTTTTTTTTTTGGGGGGGGGGGGGGGGGGGGGGGGGATGGCTAGGGGGAAATGCTGGTCTCACCGCAGGTGCACCTTCCGCCACAGCCGCAGCCCCGTCTTCTCGTCCACTTCCGGCTCATCCTGCTGCACCGGCTCCTTCCCGCCCTTGGCTTTGCCTTTGCTGCTTGCGGGCAGGGGGGCAACCGCCGCCGGCCTCAGATCAGCAGGGGCGCTTGGCTTGGTGGGCTGCACAGCTATTTGCAGTGTGCTGCTGTTCTTTCACTCCCTGTATCGCATGGCTGGGCTGTGGGCGTATTGCTCATCGCGCTGTCTTTTCACATCATGGTCATTTTGGTGCTCTCTCTTTCTCTCACGCCTGGTGAGGCATGCCCATAAATCACCTATATCGTTGTCTTTGTCAACATGATCAATTTCGTAAATTCCCCCTCCCTCTCCCTCTCCCCCTCTGTGTCGTCTCCTGGTGGGGTGGGAGCGTCCCAAGCCAGCAGAGCACGGTTGTGAAGGGAGCTGTGCCGTGCATGCCAGTGCCACTATCAGGCAGGCGCTTACGGGGGCATCCTGGCAGTCGGCCGGCGTCGCCTGCCACGCTGCTACACGGCCTAGAGGCGAGCGCCTTCGCGACCTCTGCACGCGCGGCTCCGCGTGTGTCTCGTCGACGCCAGACAAGGCGGTCGCTCGTGCTCCACGGTCTGGATATAAAACAGCTATGCTCGCGCTGATGGGGGGGAAGCCTTCCCGGAGGAGGTCCACACCCTGTCGATGGAACTACTGAACTTGACGCGTGGTAGAGTCCTGGGCACGAGTAAGAGGGGGGGGGGGGGGGGGGGGGGGGGGGGGGTCGTCGTCGCATGGCATAGCGGTATTGGCAGCATCCGCACGTCGGCATGCGGACGAGCATCTCCGCGCGCGCGCTCGCGTTCTGCTGACCGCGTGCTCGCACGCGGTATGGCTACGGGGTTTTTTAGGGCAAAACCTCATCATCGTCATCAGCGCGTGCTCAGCGGGATGATCTCTCCGCCGGTAAACCCGTGCGACCAAATAATCCTTAATTAATGCGGAATTTATCAAGAATGCGGGATTTCCTTCTGGATTTCTGTATGGATTTCTTGAATGTTGCGTCTAGCTAATGTAATTTATCAAGATGGAAGGGGTCTTAAAAGTCTCGGGGATACTTTGTCAATGATATTTGACACAATACCGTATAGCATTAGTCAAAATCCCGTCGAATTACTTCCAAATATAGTGCCGGTACCGTATCTTACCGAGTAGTTAAGGGCTGGATGAGAATTATTGTTTTGACGCGCGAATTATTGTTGATTACGCCCTGATTACGCGCACCATTATTGTGGGGGGGGCTCGGGCGCGCGTGGACGCCCGACGAGCGCCATCAGACAGCGTGGACGCTGGCCCCGCCACCCTCATCCGGGCTGGCGGACAGGCAACACCAACGCAGCACCCGAACACCCCTTCAGAGGCATCCGTTTTCCCGTGACCGAAGCGCACTCCAGCAGCACAGCCTGCTGCGCCACTTCCAAAACTTAAGCTCCGCTAGGTTCGCCCTCCTCTCACCTCACCCTTGATCCCCTTCGCGCCCTTGCTTCCGGTTCGGGGGGGGGGGGGGGGCGGGGGGGCGGGCGGGGGGCTCAGACCGCCCTTGCGTGTTGAACCTCATCCGCCCCCTTACCACAAATAAAGGAAAAGGGATCCGCCTGCAACGGCTTGCGTGCCATCTGCCGACCCAGCGGCTGCCCCCAGGCACGGGCTGCGGCCGCTCGCTGCGAGCCGGGTACACTACGAGGACAAGATCCTCTGTCGGGCACCGATATAGTACAACGCAGATGCTTGTGCTGGACGGGGCGGCTGCCAACACGGCTCGCGCAGGCGGGGCCTACCTGCCTGACTGGATGCGCCACTACCGGACCCTTGGATTGGCCCACCGCGAAGCATCCGTGAAGTTTCGTTAAGTGGGATGGAAGCAGAGGGCCGGGCGGGGGGGGGGGGGGGGGGGGCGGGGGGTGAGGATGGCTGAGGGCTTTTGGGGGCTGCCACCTCCAGCTCTGTCTGGATGGCTGAGTGGCTCTGTCTGTGCGCAGTTTTCCCCGCCCCGCGCCCGCAGCAATGGCCGCCCTCTCCATGGCTGCCACCTCCAGCGCCGCGTCCCTGCGGCCACCGAGCTCGGCGCAGCTCTTCGGCACAAGGCACAAGGCGCAGCCGCCACGGCAGCGCCTCACCGCGGTGCGCCCGCTGGCGGCGGTGAACAAGAACCGCGTGCCGGGGGTCAGCCTCATGATGACGCCGCGGCCCTACATGCTGGTGCGTGGCAGCCAGCCCTCCTTGCCCCTATCCCCCCTCCCCCTGCTTTCTTATCCCACGCACATATGAAGCCCCTTCCTGAGCATGCCATGCCCCGTCTTGAGTCCCTCCATCCGCGCCCCTTTGCCTGTCTGCCCCCGCACGCCGCAGGACGCCAACGACACGATCGAGGACGCCGCCACCCTGTTCCTCAAGCGCGGCTTCAGCCACGCGCCGGTAGTGGATAGCAACGGCACCCTGATTGGCATCCTCTCCGAGACCGACATCCTATTCACCAACGGGGGCGATGGCCTCAGTGCGTGCCCGGCCTCTCTTTCCTTCCCCCGTTTTGGCGCATTGACAGGCCACGAGAGAGGGGAGCAAAAGGGGGGGGGGGGTAGCATGGAGTCACCATCCCCATCTCCCCCGCCTCCTCCCCTGGGAGCACTGTCGCTCAGAGATGGCCTGACCCGCTGCCTGGCCTGCAGCGAGCATCTACTCCGAGGACCTGGACCAGCAGAAGGTGAACGCCAAGGTGGCGTCGGAGGCCATGACGGCGGCCGTCATCACCGTCACTCCCACCACACGCTTCGACGAGGCGGCCCACATCATGCTGTCTAAAAAGGTATTCCAGCCGCGCTTCGAATGCTCTCCGCCTTGCCCACCTCGCAGGGCTGCCCTTGTGGATCCCCCCCCCCCCCCTACTGGTGATTACTTCCAGCAGCTGGTCATTGAGTTGTCCCACACATCTTTGGCAACACAAACATACATGCGCGCGCGCGCGCGCACACACACACACACACACACACACACACACACACACACAGAAATGCCCAGACCCACCAGTGGCTGCCGTGCTGATGGTCTGCCATGCTGCCGCCCTTGTCCCACCAGATCCACTGCCTGCCAGTGGTGGACGAGGAGAACCGCGTGCTGGGGATCATCACCCGCAAGGACATCCTGCGCTACAACTGGAGGAAGCTCCCCTTCCTGTCCAACTAGACCGCTCGCGGCGTGCCATTATGCGGTGAATAATGGGTTGGGCGGGTGGCGGGTGGGTGGCTGCGAGCTGGGTGGCGCCGGGGCAGCGCATGCCTCGATGTCTAGTTGAGTTGGGCGGTAGTCGCTGCCCGTGAGGCCGCCTTCAGGTTGTAACAGTTGAGCCTCACCGCGTCCCTCCTCCCTCCGCCTTGACTCCTGTCGTGATGAGTCTGCGGCGATGTGCCATTGAGCAACCACCCTGCCTCGCCACTGAGGCAGCAGCGCACTGCGGCCAGTCGCCTTTCAAACTGGCTGCCTTATTTCGGCGTTGCCGCACTCTCACAAACCGCATGTGACAAAAACGTGCTCTGCCATGGCAGCTCAAATTTTCAATGGCATGCGATTTTGTCAAGATCCGGAGGTCCGATTCCGGGAACTGCAGTGCAGTGTCTTCTACTCGCAAATGCGTCATCACCCGTACAGCGAAAGGCGGACATGCAGATCCAATCTCAAATGCCAGCGGATGTGCAAACGGGGAATAACCGAATGGCACTTGCGGAAACTCCCCTGCTGATCGGAAACTGGCCAAGGGATCCCGAGAGCTTCAAATAGTGGAAGCACTGACGGAGAAATATTGATCACCGGGCTCACCATATCATTGAACCGCTTCGAAGCGGCTTGTATTGAGCTCCTAGCAGTGCGGTTTGCTGTGAATCTGTTACTAGCACTTTTGTAATCCACACCAGATCATTGATCGGGTTACTATTTGTCAGCCACGGGCGCCGCGCGGCGGCAAGGTGTGCTGAACTGCTGATGTATATTGTGAGCCAAGTCTGATGAGTCTGTTATTGCTCAATCCGCATCCTCGTCTGGTGCTGCTTCCACTGCGCAATTGCTGTAGTGGACGTTTCCTATTGCCGTTTCGGGTGATTTCCTGATCGCCTATTGCAGCTACCTCATGTAACTATATATTGCACATTTCGCAGTGCTTTTGACAATACTTTGAAGTACTGTACCTGTGGATGCAGCATGAGAGAAAAAGGGGGCGCTCAAAAAAGGGGGGGCGCCTAAAACGAGAAATAAAGTTGTGATGGCCTAAACAAAACAAGCTACAGTACGAGCAGCGACTAAAATACTACTGGTAATAGACCAAATCTAATGTAATGGAACTTTTTGGTTACAGGGAGAGCGTCCGGAGAAATCTAATGTAATGGTACATCCCTTGTCCGCTCGTTACAGCGGTCGTCTCGTACGCGAGATACCCCGTTCGATTCCTGGCCGATGTATTTCGGCAGTATCGGCCCGGCGTGTCCCGGGTTTACTCGGTTGATGCATTATCTCCCCCTTGCAGGGAGATAGCCCTTCGGGGTTCGAATGAGGCAATGGTCTACTGGCTATGCCAGACCTACGACTGCAGTTAGCGCACGAGGTCAAGTGCTGGGCGGCTTCGGCCGATGTCCCGGGGCGAACTTTACTTTACTTTTTAATAGACTAAATTTACGACAGACCGGTCATCTGATGTCGATGATCGAACGAGACTCGCTACGCATGCGCATACGGTATGGATTGTACTCACGTGCCATCGATATACTGTACTATCATTCGCGCGGGCGGCCTCGATAAACCGTATGGACCTGCCTGCTCCAGGAATCCAGGATACCATGGTAACGGTCACTCCTGCGCTGCTGCTGGCCGTGCGATGAGTCTACTCGTACCATCGGAAGCCAGCACGAGATTGGATACGATCAGCAGTACTAACGCCGTGTTACAGCGCGACCTCTACAGATGACGCACCTGTGTCCGTTCACGCGCGCAGATCATTATCCGCTACATTCAGTACTTAACGTAAAGTGTGGAAGATAGCGAGTGGCGGCCTGCAGCAGCCGCATCAAGCCCCGAGCGCCAGCACCCTTCCCATCGCCATCTTGCCGCAACCCCCGCCTGGCAGCAGCTGACACCGTGCACGCAGAAGCCACCCTCATCTTCACGCCAAACGCACCAAGGTTCGTAGATGACGCCCCCTCTGCACCCCTGTTGTCCATGTTTTTACTGAAAGATTGCGCCCCCCTCATCGGCGCCGCCGGCAAGCGATCACTTCTCCGGCCGCCGTACATTTGATGGGCTCCGGGGCGCGCAGTACTTAATGACCGTCCCGGCAGAGACATCGCCTGGCTCGCACTCCCCTTTGACACCGCTTCCTCCCCCTGACGCTTCAGCACGGCGCACCCGTACCTATATTACCGGAAGCATGGCACACTGGCTGCATTTTTCCCGCCGCCTACGGTCTGGCACCCGCTTTACAAACGAGCCCCTGCCCTGGCGCTGGAGAGACAGTTGCTCCGAAGTGGGGCCCCGCTAAATTGTGAACACTATTATCCCTTATATTCTTATAGATGTACCAGTAGAGTAAAAGGTGACCGCCCCCCCGTCGCAACCTCTTGGTCCGCAGCCAGCCGAATGCCCCCCTCCCCCCCAACTCAGACACGCACTCTTGATGGCTTGTATTGGTCCACGTCTTGATTATTTCCCCCTTGCGCACCGGGCCCGCCTCCGATGCGCTGCGAGGGAACGGGCCATCGCCATCATTATGATACTTCTGTAAGGAACATGTAAAATATACCCTTATGTAGCTCCATTTCTGTCTCGCTCTGTCCTCTATTTATGGGAGGTGCGAGAGAAGCAGGAGCCGCATCGCGCCCCCACGCTCTTCCAGACGCCGAAGACCTTCCCAGCACTTAACCGGGCGCTCTGTACATGGACACGGGGTAGCTGCCAATGGGGTGGGGTTGACGATGGGGTTGGCACTCACTGGCCCAAAGTGTATGGCCCGTAAAGGAATCCACCGACACCCCCCCCCCCCCCCCCCCCCCCCCCGCCCCCTCCCAGTCCGCCATCCGACACCCCATCACCTAGATTCAAGCATGTTGGAGGAGTCTTTCGCCTCTGTCTCCCCCCCTGCCCCCTCGCGGGAGCCCTAGATCACTGGCTGCCCCAGGGGCCGAGTGCTCTGCGCCAATTACCCCTCACTCTGCCCCCAGAAAATCCACCCCAACGCACCCATCCACCCACACCCACTCCCAATCCTCAGCCACCACCGCACAGCAAGCTCGGCCCCTATTCACCCCAGGCGATGTGATCCCGCACCATAACCAAGCGCCCCCCCCCCCCCCCCCCCCCCCCCCCCACCGGGCCCCGGCCCACACACCCTCGCGGATGCTGGCAGCATTGCCACATGATTGGGCGCCGCTCCTGCTCCCTCCCTACCACCCCCCCCTTCCCAGCCGCCAGCACCTCGCACCCAGCCCCTTCCACGCATGCGCAGCCGGTAGCAGGCGCCGCCTGGCCGCGCATGCCCCCCATCCCCATCCCCCCATCGCCCCCCTTCCTCCGAGACATTGCCGCCGCTGATCCCTTGGTGCCACCCATCCCATGCGTGCACCTCCCACACGCCTGCCGGATCCCTGGCATGTGGCGCTGATCCCCCCCCCCCCCCCCCCCCCCCCCAACCCATCCACCCACCCTGCTGCTGCCAGGCCGCTACCACCCCCCCCCCCCCCGCCCCCCTTTGCACAGCCAGCCGCGATGCTGTCGTCCGCGATGACCGCCGCCGCGCCCCCGGCGCCCGGGCGCGCCGCGCTGGCGGCCCGCAGCCGGGTGGCGCTGGGTGCGGGGCGCGCCCCGACGCGCATGATGGCCGGCCACGGCAAGTTTTTCGTGGGCGGCAACTGGAAGTGCAATGGGGACGGCGCGAGCGTGAAGACCCTGGTGGACGAGCTCAACGCGGGCAGCGTGCCGGCGGACGTGGAGGTGGTGTGCGCGCCGACCTTTGTGCACCTGGACCGCGTGCAGGCGACGCTGGGCCCGAGCTACTCGGTGGCGGCGCAGAACTGCTGGACCGGCCCCGGCGGCGCGTTCACCGGCGAGATCGCGGCCGAGATGCTGGCGGACATGGGCCTCAAGTGGGTCATCCTGGGCCACAGCGAGCGCCGCCAGCTGTGCGGCGAGAGCAACGCCATGGTGGCGGAGAAGTCGGCGTACGCGCAGTCCAAGGGCCTGGGCGTCATTGGCTGCATCGGCGAGACCCTGGAGGAGCGCGAGACGGGCGAGCTGTGGAACGTGCTGATGGCGCAGATGGCGGCGTACCAGGACGCCGGGCTGGACTGGTCGCGCATGGTGATCGCGTACGAGCCCATCTGGGCCATCGGCACCGGCGTGGTGGCCACCCCGGAGCAGGCGCAGGAGGTGCACGCCTTCCTGCGCGGCTGGGTCTCGCACCACCTGTCGCCCGAGATCGCGGCCAGCCTGCGCATCATCTACGGCGGCTCCGTCAACCCCGGCAACTGCTCCGACCTCGGCAAGCGCGAGGACATCGACGGCTTCCTCGTGGGCGGCGCCTCCCTCAAGGGGTCCGACTTCGTCACCATCTGCAACGCGCAGCAGTAGGGCACGCGCCGCGCTGACCGGGCATTCACTCCACCCGGAGGAAACAAACCCCCGAAAAATCCCACCTGCCCGCTGCCCCTCTAGTCCGCCATGGCTGCCGGGGGCGGCAGCCGCTCCCCGCCCCCTTGTTAATCATCGCGTTGTGTACGCCCGGCGCCGATGTCTGGCCCAGCGGGCGCGGACCCCGAGCCGGAGTGACCTTCGGAACCCCCAGGGCGGGGGAGGATAACCTCGTGGTGATGTGAACCTCCCCCGCCCCCTGGCGCGCGCGTGCGCTCCCCTTCCAACTTTGCCAAACATGCTTTCTTGCTTGTGGCAACTTCCCCATATGGTGACCGCTTTAGCCACCTTTTAGAGGGCGCCGGACTCCTGCAGCAAACAGATGAGGCGCAGAAAGCTGCCGTCCAGCACTTATGCGGACGCACACAGCCTGAGCAGAGCATCATCGGGTGTGCAGGATCCCTATCCCTAAACTCTACGCCTCTTAATCTATATTATATATCCAGTACTGTATCCATCGATGGCATCTTCCTCGTAAAAACCCTAAACCCTAATAAAGGCTTCCTCTCTCTCTCTCTCTCTCTCTCTGTTGCACTACTTGTCGAGAGCTGGGAGCCGGGACAAAGCTCCGATGATCATCGACCTCAACAGGATTTGATATGGTTCTGTCACAGCATGTCGCTCAGCCAGTATTACACACGTCCTATCAAGTAATTAGTGATGGACAAGCGGATTCTCGGGGAAATGGGGTGGAATTCCTGTACTTTGTGACATAGTACATAGTGACTATGGGTATTCATCACGGCTGCGTCTGCTCTTCTTCGGCTTGCCTGTGAACTTGTCGTACTTCACCGCTTGGTGCCGAGCTGTGCGATCAGAGTATGTTGTTTTGTATCATCAAGAAATGTGCCGTAAAACGCTCGCCGCGGCAGTAATCGCACCCTGCATTGTGTTCACAGCAACTGCTGCTGTGTGTGAGGGGGAGCGGAGAGGGGGGGGGGGGGGGGGGGGGGTATCATGTGAGCATGACACTATTAGGATTCTAATGGTTCCAATTGTCTGATGTTAAAAGATGAATTCGTTCAAGGCTCTGAGTCAAATCTGATACACATCTGGCGTATCGCATGCTCAGGACCACTACCATACAGAAGTGTATGGAAGAGCGTGGAGATGTAGGTGTCTCTTATGTGCTTTGCTGAATCGGGATGGTAGGAGTACGATCGCATGAAATGAAACATATGTAATGATGTATATTATCTACTCCATCATATCGGCGGCGCGCCCCGTCTCCTCCGCCTCGTGTCGCACCGATAACCCGATCGCAGCACAAACGAACGAGCTGCGCGCTAGTATCGCGCGCGCGCACGCACACACAGTGACATACATCGCACACACAGAAATATGTACGAGGATGGAGTTGATCCCGGATAGCAAAACGCGGATATTTTTTGACCTCCTGGCCGAAATTACGGCTCGTAGCCTAATTGACACTGTGAATATCTTCAGCCAGCTCTTAACCGCATAAACCCCGAAGATTCCTCTGTCCAATCACGCGCGCAAACCCCGAGCAAAACCGAGCTGTTTTGAGCTGTGCGCTACGCGTTACGGGGACTCGGTTTTTTTCCCTATCATGACGCTTGTGATGCTACCATCATTTTATGGATTCTCACCTACTATCATCAAGGGAGAAACGCTGCCCCGACGGGCGAGCGCGGCGAAGTCTCGCCGATGAGGGGGCGGCATATGGGAGCGCTCCGGAGGTTGAGTATACGGTGGAGGTTACGTTGTCTGTTGTGAGGCTGGTGTGTGTGTGTGTGTGTGTGTGAGTGGATACCACAATAACAGGTTATGTGCAGTCGTTTGCCCCCCCCCCCCCCCCCCCCTCACCTCATCTCCCCCTCCCCATGCCGGGGCGATGCTGCAGAACATGTCACCTCCTTCGCGGCCGTATGCCTCCATTTGCATGCGCTTCCATGTGCTACCCGCAGGGAGCGTAGCTAGACTACCTTGGGTAAATGGACTTCACGATGCAACAACACCGCACTGACGGCTTCCATGCCCCCAGCTGTCATGTACTCCAATCCCCTACGCCATGTCACAAAGCTAATGGAGCTAGTATGTTTACAGAATAGCCGTCGATCCTACTCGATAAGGAGGCGACGGCCCGCATAAAGGATATACTCTATCCTCACCGTGCCAGCATTGATACTCAAGGCGCTCAACGTGGGCGTTGAAGCCCACCGGTAGCTTTGCTCCCTAGCCCACCGCAGCGCATCAAGATGTCCTACCCTCGCATCCCCGGGACATGCCCTCTGCCTCCTCCCACCCGGATTGCAGCAGCGCATACGCGCTGAATCACCTCCAGATGCCTCGCCTGGGCCACATCTGCCCTGACAACACATCCTATGGAAGCAGGGATAGCGCTCCCCACTTGCATGTTTAACAATGACGAAATTCACACGATGCGAGTACGCGTACGATGTGTACCAGAGGTCACGGCGAGTATAATTACATAAGATATCACATGGCCGCGTGACAAGCGTAAGTTAGTACGCGTACGATGTGTACCAGAGGTCACGGCGAGTATAATTACATAAGATATCACATGGCCGCGTGGCAAGCGTTGTATGTGCTTTTGAGGCGGGTGACGCCGCGATTATTATCCTGGTTTCGGAGCTTGTGCTCTCCACTCCCGGCTGACATGTGGGCTGCGGACGGGCAGGTGGAGGCGGAGCTGCCGGCGGTGGAGACGCCCGGGCTCATGCCTGGCTGGGGCATGTGTGCGGGGCAGCAGGGGGAGCCGCGCTGGATGAAGGATGACCGTGCCAAGGCGGAGCAGGTGGGTGCAGCGGTCACCTAGCATACAGAGGTCGTCGTATCACTGTGAGATTCAGATGTGACGTAAATGTGCCCTACTGGTGACGAACGACGACATACGGGGACGATACGGGACGGACGAGGGACGTGGATTTCATACCCAGCAGCGACGACTATCGCGCGCGACCTGTAAAGTACGATATGAATTTCTCGTTTCCATAATTTCATCAAATTGATATGCGCACGCGGGCTCGCGTGTCGCCCGCCGACGCGGAGCACCCGGGCTAAGTACATGCGGATGTACGCACTCATTGCACATCGCTGACCGCACATCGCTGACCGCTGACCCCGCGGTGTGCCGCGATGTGCGGCACGACGGGCGGAGGTGTGGGCGGATGTAGGTGGTACGGTAGGTGGTAGGCGGTAGGTGGTGTTCGTAGGTGCGCGTTTTAATGCAGCCGCCCTAACTGCTGATGATTGTGTAACGCCCCAGCACGCGCATGAAGTACGGGGTCGCCTCACGGTCACCGCCGCTCACCGTTGAATCAAGCGCGGACAGCCGCGCACTCGCATCTGTGTTGCCTGCCGGTGGTGGGTTACATCCACCCCAACTCTCAACCCCCCCCCCCCCTCCTGCCCCCCGCGCGCGGCAGCAGGCATGCCGGCAAAGGGATGGATAGCGAGTGTGTCGAAGGATGGCGTGTACACATGCAAGCACTGCCACGGCATCGTGACGGGCAGTAGTGAAAGGACGGCGCGAGAGCGGCACTTCCTAAAATTCCCGAACTGTCGCCACTCGTTGAAGCGTGCGGCTAAGTTGCGCCGCAAGGCCGCCTTATCACAAGCAGCAGCAGCAGGGGCGGCAGCAGCAGCAGCAGCAACAGCAGCAACAAGCGCGGCAGCAGGAGTAGCTGCAGCCGTCGGAAACGGCCCGCCGGCGCCGGTCTCGGACGACGGCGGCTCGAAGGTGGACGATGTGATGGGCGTGGGGGAGGACCCCGTTGGCGAAGACGGTATGGACATCGACGCGCCTGCGTGGCCGCCGGCGGGCGTCGAACCCGCGATGAGGGCGTGATATGGAAAGGCGATCCCGGCGACTTCTACATGAAGGTCATCGCCAAGAAGTTCCGGGGAGTATGGCACTACGGCGTGATAACCGGCGTCGTTACCGAGTGGGTGTTGGAGGACTACGGCGGGGCGACCCAGTGGCGCGCTGTTTTCGAGGACGGTGACATTGTGGACCTTCTGCGTTCAGAGGTGAGTGGGCCCAGCCTGTGTGCTGGTGGCACCACTCAACTGCGGTTGTATGGAATCACACGCACCCGCCCGGTCGGCGTGGCAGGTTGTGGAGGCTATGGCGGCTGCCCAGGAGCACCCCCCTGTGGATGCGGACGGGGAGGCTCGCTTGGTAACCGTCCATCAAGGCGATGACTTGTCCAGTGAATCACGCACCTTGCCCGGCGTGCGTTCAACACAACCCGGCTGGCGGAGGCCAAGCAGAACACTGGCTGCCATGGCGTGTGCCATGTGCATGTGGTCCTGGGCTATGTCAGCATGATCAACCTCTTCCCCCTCGCGCCGTTCCACCTGTTTTTTTTTGGCTTGGGAAGGGACTTCTGGAGGAAATTTGTCACCGTGCAGGGCCACATTGGATTCCGAGCTATGAAGCAGGAAGACCGGCGCCAGGCTTTAGTCCCGATACCCAGCAACTTCGTTTGCAGTGTCCAAGAATCGAAAGGTAACCCCCCCCCCCCCCCCGGGCGTGGGCGTGGGCGTGGGCGTGGGCGTGACGGCATTCCCCTCCATGACTGCAGGGTCAGGCAAGGTGACGGTGCAGTCCGGCTGGGTCATGGAGGACTGCTTGCACCACATGGAAACGTTTTCCATTCTTAACGCCGGTCCGCTGCTCGAGGAGGCCCGGGTGAAGGCGATCATGACCGAGAAGGAGCTTCGCGTCCCCAGGCGGTGCTTGGGCACATGTACAAGCGCATGCAAGGAGCTGCGTGGTTCGTCACGCGGTGGGGGTTGCAGAATGTGGTGACGGAGGAGGACGGCCCCGAGCGCAAGGCGCAGGTGGACGCGCTCACTAGGGAGGGGAGGACTCGATATCCAGCGCGGCGCCAAGGCGCGGCGGCCGGGGCAGCGCGGCGCCAAGGCGCGGCGGCCGGGGCAGCGCGGCGCCAAGGCGCGGCGGCCGGGGCAGCGCGGCGCCAAGGCGCGGCGGCCGGGCAGCGCGGCGCCAAGGCGCGGCGGCCGGGGCAGCGCGGCGCCAAGGCGCGGCGGCCGGGGCAGCGCGGCGCCAAGACAGCGCATACAGCGGAATCGGCGGAAAGGGATGCATTACAAGCTGTGGACGGCAGCCGCTGAAAACTATGCGGTCATGCCGCAACAACCCCAGCACTGGCTTCTGGATACCTCTGATCTGGCTGACGGCGGCGGGCTGCGGGATGCAGGGCCGCATGACTGAGGTGGCGGTGCTGGTGAGCCCGCAGAGTCTGCATGCGGCGGAGGCGGCGCAGCCGCATAGGCACTAGACAATGCTCTGAAGCGCGCCCCAATTGTCTGCCCAGCGCCTGCCCCAATGTAACGCACCAGCTTGGCAGCAATTGGCAGCTCTTTTGCCCCCCCCTCCACCCCACAGACACACTACCAATACCAGTTTCTCATCCCGGCGGGCAGTTGATGCGTATACCCAGGCTTGTGCGTACGCGGTGCGGGGGGGGGGGGGGGGGGGGGGAATCACTATAGCTAAGCTAGTGATGTGAGATATGAGTGCAGCAACAGATATTGTGCAAGATATAATACGATGGCATGCAAGCGGGTCCCCGCTCTTCCACAATCATTGGCCCTGCTCCCTCTTGCCCCGCCCCCGGTGCCCTTTAGCTGCTCTCAGCATCCCTGTTAGGGTTGCGCCTAGCGACTACCCTAATATTACACCACAAACCTGCGACGTTTTATGGCCAAGTAATCATACTGTTGTACTGCTGATATTTCAGCACGCGTATTATTTACTGGTACGGCCACAACCAGAAGCCAGTAATATTTCTTGTAACATAAATACAGTACGCGCTAGAACTCCTAAATCATCAGGATAGCGCTACTAGTTGCCTGTCCGCGGTGCCGAGTCGGACCGCTATAGGATAAATATCCAGTGCCACCAGCATGTTGTAAGAGATTACATTCTGCAACCAACTCAATTCGCCAAACGCTACGAGTAAGAGCCATGTTTCACTAAGTACTGCCACGAGTACTTACACTGGTTTCGGCTTCCTGTTACGATCCATCTCCCACCTGCCGACCCACCGCGACCTGCTCTCGCACGCACGACGATACATTCGCGATTTCGCAGGTCCTATCGACCCTTGGTAACGATTCTGTACCTTCAACCTTTCTCCGAAATTCTGTGTCGCCATGGCATCGCACCGGAGCGCCCGTCAAGCCGGTTACCCTCCCGGTGGTCCACCCGCCGAGCAGTCTATGCGTCAAATTGTCGAGAAGAAGATGCTGGAAGCCCGCGTTGTGGCGCCAACCCAGAACATCTCTCACAAGCTCGCCGACGTTCATGACTTCCCAGCAGTCAAGGCCTTTCTGGAGAATGTCGACAAGGAGATTTCCGACCGCAACAAGCTTTGGGTTCCTGAGACGGAGGCATGGCTCGGTCGCCAGTTCAAGACCGATTCTATCGCGGCTCACACCCACCAACTTGTACTCAACAGCATGAGCT
>VCJN01002014.1:0-111274 GCA_006384855.1 Tetraselmis striata
GCTGCCCTTACCTGCGCGCATGACCTCAGCTCTGGCACCCAGGAGCCTCACGCAAGCTCGCCGTCCGCCCTCCTGGCTGCCGGTCGCCCCCACAGCACGGCCAGACTGGCGCGCCGCAGCACTCGACGGGTCAACGCAACACCTTGTTGACCGCGACCCCCCCCCCCCCCCCCCCCCCCCCCAAAATATACACACACCACAACCACCACCCTTCCCTATTCCCACGGTAGCCAGACACCAGCGCACTGGCCCCCAAGGGCTCCGAGGAGATCATGGAACGCCCCCACACTCGACTGGCACTGGTAGATGCAGGCAGCCGGCTGAACGCGGCCGTGTCCGCCGTGATGCCCGCCGGGAGGTCCGTTGCCGATAAGCGCGCCGCGTTGACCACCGCGTGGCAGCCCATCCACCCCGCCCAGGCGTCCCCGGTGCCACCACGTGCAGCGGAGGACGACCGCCGCAGGCACGCTCGCTTTCAGCATATCAGAATCTGTCTTGGCGCACTCCCCCTCCGCCCACCCCGCCGAGTGGTCGGGCAGCCATCTGCGCGGGGCGGAAAGCTCTTCAAAACAACGAGATATATTATTTAAGGGCTATCGGCTGACGCCCCTCCCCGCGCCGCCCGCCTTCTCGGCTCTCTGACGGATCGTGTCCGTCCGTCCCACCAGATATAACTTAGCAGCTCTGGAGGAGGCGCTGCAGGTGTGGCTGAACGCCGTCTTGTCGGCCGGCGATGAGAAAGGAGAGGGCGCGCCGCAGCTGGCCCAGCTTCGCGTGGAGGTGAGACAGTAGCGCCGTAGAGTTGTTCCCATAGTACTCTCGGCGACAAGGCACATGCCGTGTCTTATGGGGCCGAGAGCGGGCGCGCGTTGGGGGCAGCCGACTAGCCGTGGCGTGCTCTGAAAGTCCCTCCCCCATCCCGGCCACACCCCCCAGGCCCAGGTATGCGGCCGGCTCTCGCAGATGGCGCGCAACCACATGCCGCTGCTTTCCGCGATGGCACGCCTGGAGCAGCAGCTGGTGGAGAAGCGGCTGCAGATGACGCAGCAGGCGCGCCCTGCCGGCCGCGCTGTCGAATCTGTGGGTGTCTTGTTTTAAAAATGAAGCTGGCGGTGGGTGGCAGGGCTGACGGAGCTGTGTCGCCTGTCCCAACAGGCCGCGAGGATGTCCCGCTCCGAGCGCTCGCGCGTCCAGCAGGCGCTGGCCGCGTACCACCCCTTCTGGCTGGAGAAGGCGCTGCGAGTGGTGCTGGACGCGCCGCGCGACAGCGGCCTGGGCGACCTCGAGGAGCGCTTCTTTGCGCTGGGCGACAAGGACTGGATCTGCCTGCCGCCGGATCAGGCTGCGGTGGGACCACTGCCCGATCTCCTGAGGGGCTGCAACTGACCGGTCCATCGGCAGGGAGGAGGTGGTGGTGGTTGTGGGGGGGGGGGGGGTGGGGGGGTCTGTCATCGCAGAGGGGGGCACCATCGGAACAACTGTATGTCCGAATAAGCTGAGCGCTCCGCTCAGCCTCCTGCCACCCGCTCCCTCTGTAGGCACAGCGCGGGCAGGTGTTCCTGCGCCGCACGCTGCTGCTCGTCCTGCTGCTGGACTGCGCCGCCCTGGACGCCGTGATGCCGGCGCCACTGCCGCCGCTGTTTGTGAAGGGCGCCGCGTGGCTGAGCTCGGAGCAGGTGCGCGGCGGAGGCTCTGCCAGCGTTTAGCTGGCTTCGAACCCCCTCCTGCTCACAACCACCACCTGATGCCCTGCGCACCACTGACTCCTCTCTCACCGCTCCTCGCCCCCTCTCGCAGGTGCTGTTTAACCTGCTGCACGGCAGGGTCGTCGGCGAGGGTAACATCATCCGCGAGCTCGGGCTGCACGGCTACCAGTGCGCTCCCCTCCCCCCCAACCCCGCGCACTGGAAGCAGCAGCAGAAGGGCCGCGGCGGCGGCAGCAATGGGGAGGGCTGCTAGAGTCTTCGCTGCTTGACGACCACGTGACCCACGAACACTGCCCCCATCACAACGAGGCCACATACACAGCACTATCTTACTATTAACGCTGCCCCCTCCCCCCCCGGCCCCCTGGGTACGTATCCCGCAAATGGACCGGCAGGCTCAAGTACAAACAGCCGCCGTACGCGTCGCACATCTGGCGCGTCGGCAACCTGGGCGCAGACATCCGCGATGGCCTGCGTCTGTGCAAGCTGTCCGACGTGCTCACCGCCGGCGATGCGAGTGAGTCCGCGCCCGCCTCTCGCTGTCTGCCGCCTGCCGCGCACCGCCGCTCTGCATGTGGCCGACTAACAGGGCGTGTTCTGCTCTGCGCGTGTGCGTCTTTCCGATGACACTTTGGTCGCAGGGTGCCACCCCTCTGCGCTGGTGCCCATCGCCAAGTTCAATGTCTCCTCCCGGGTGCGGGCCCCCTCCTCTGCAATGGCCCCACCCTCCACTCGCCATGACGGCTCCAGACTGAGGCCTGCGTTGCAACGCCATGCCCCCCTCTCCCCCTCTCTTTCTCCGCAGACCAGCAAGGTATTCAACGTGAGGCAAGCCTTCAAGGCGCTGCACAAGAATGGGCTGGACTGCCAGGTGCGGGCCAGCTCTCCCGAACCCAAAACTGTTCAACCCGCCTCGCCAGCCCCTGTACACGTAGTATCAATGGCGGCCGGAGCACCCAGCAAAGTAGGGCCGACCTGAGGTGACGCGTCTCGGTGCTGCCCCCGCTGCCCTCCCCCGGTCGAGCAGACGGTCTCCACGCCCTACGGACCGCGCACCATCAAGCCGGAGGACATCGTGGATGGTGACCAGGAGCGCACACTGGCGCTGCTGTGGGCATGTGCGGAGCGGTTCCAGGTGGGCTAAGGCGGCGAGAGCGGGACCCCCCACCGAACCAACCAAGGGGCTCTGCAGACACCCTTGCCGGCGAATTACATTGTCAATGCGGGTTCCTGTAGAAACTGTGGAGCTGCTTTGCCTATATATTGTGTACATGGGGACTAAGCGAAACAGAAACTGCCCTTCCTGCGTCGTAGCAATACAAACTCCTTGGCGGTTTCAAGAGCGCTTGCGTACGACTCCGCTCCGAGTTCTGCAGCGGCTCATGGTTTGTTACTAGTGCAACTGCATGGCGGGTTTGGCGCGAAGAATGAGGCTGCTCTATACACCCTCTACTTTAGCCCCCCCCCCCCCCCCCCCCCCCCCCTTCTGGCTGCTCCGAAACCATCACCGCAGGAAAAGCCTCAATGGCACCCTCGCGCTTTGCCTTCTTTACGGCTGGAAGAGCAATTGCTCTGTGTCACATGATGTTGGTGGCTGGGGACCGCTCATGCGTGTGTTGGCTCTCCCTCCGCGGCAGATCCCGCAGCTGCTGGACGCCGCTGCCATCCACATGGAGGTGGACCGGCTGCTCGCGCTGGCGCCGGCAGGGTGCGGCAAGCCCAGCGGCGGCGGCGGGCAGGCGGGCGCGCTCGGCCTGCTGGCGGAGTGGGCGGGCGCGGGCCTGGCTGCGCTGGCGCTGCCGCCCCTGCCGGACAGCACCCCCGCCGCGCTGGCCGCCAGCCTGGCAGACGGCTGCGTGCTGTGCTGCCTCGTGGCGCTGTACCTGCCGCGCCTGCTGCCCCTCTCCCGCGTCGCTGGCCTCCCGCCGCGCAGCGCCAGGTGAGCGCCCCCCCCCCCCCCCCCCCCCCCCCCCCGCGCGCCCTCGCCTCGCTCACCTCCACGGCACAGCTAAGCCATCGCCGGATGTATGGTTTCGGAGCATTTTCGAACTTTCGCCCTTCCTGCTGGCACCACAGCTTACTCGGCGCTCCCCGCCACTTGACGTCTGGACTGCTGCGTGTGATGATTTAGAACAATGGGCTAGCTCCGCCGGGCTCGCGCTCAAAATGCGGACCTGGACGGCAGCAATAGCAGTAGGAGCGCACACATAATGACACAGAAGCAGCTGTGCTGACGTCCCGCCCGGCCCGCGCATCTCTCCAGGGCCCTGATGAAGCCCGCGCAGGCGGCGGCAGAGGGCTGCTTTTGGTCGGGCACGGCCCCGCTCGGCGAGGCGCGTAGCCTTGTGGCAGCCGTCAACTTCAAGGCGCTCCGGGACGCCACCGTGTCCCTAGGCAAGCTCCCGCCCCCTTCTCCACAGGCAGCTTGGGATGCATGTTCCCGCAGCCCTGGCCGGGGGGATGACCCATGCCTGGTTGTCCAGACCATGGCACACGATCACAGCGGTGCTATTGTTAAGACTCTGCGCATAACTCCGGGAACGATTTCTTTACGGCATTTCGTCCCGTTGTGTGTGCCGACACTCTCAACAGTCGGCACCGCATGCGGATAGGTGTTCACGCCTGACGTTTACAGTGATTCTTCCGGGTTGTATGGCGAGGAGTGAGCTGGTAGGTAGGGGTGACACGCGCGCTGCTTCATGCCAGCGGCGACTCCGTGCCCGCCCTCAGTGGGCCGAAAGCGCGCAATCGCAGAGTGACGGCCCGGCCACCATGCCGGGACGGCATTGCATGCACCCATCCATCCATCCATCCACGCATCCATTGAGGCCTGGCATATGCCGAGGGTGTCTGTGACTTACTCCGGCAGCAAGATGACCGCCGCGCGCGCACACCCTCCACGTGCGCACAGCTCACCCAGGCTCAAAGCTCCCTCTCTTTCCCCCGCCCCTGTTGCGGCCGCAACGCAGGCGGCATCCCCAACCTGGCCTCGCCTGCAGATGACACAGACGGGCACGACGAGCGGGTGAGCGCGCGCGCGCCCCCCCCCCCCCCCCCCCCCCCCCCTCCCCCCCCCCTCCCGCTCTTTTCCGCCGGGACTGACAGGATGCCTCCCCCGTGTCGCCGCAGGTGCTGCTGCTGCTGGCCGCCTACCTGTGCCGCCGCCTGCTGGAGGCCTCCCGCGAAGAGCGCGCAGCGCGCCGCATCCAGCGGGCCTGGCGCGCGCGCGCAGCCCTCCGCCCGGGCGCGGCGCTGGCCAACCTGCGCCGCTGGAGCGCTGCGGCGGTGGTGATCCAGGTGGGCCCCGCTGCCAGCCCTCGCATGCCCTTTTCAACCCCCCTTCCCCACGTGTCAGCCCCCCTTGCTGGCGACGCTGAGTCACGTTGGGGGGCGGCCGCAACAGGGTGGGGCGCGGCGCTGGCTGGAGGGGCGCGCCGCAAAGCGCGCTGCCGTGGCCACCATCTCTGCGCAGTGGCTGCGGCGGCGAGCGGCAAAGGCAGCGGCGGCGCAGGACAGTGTCGCTGCCAACGCCGCCGCCACTGTCATTGCCGCAGCATGGAGGGGGCGGCGGGCGCGGGCGGCGCTGGGCGCCCGGCGCGCCGCCGCGGGTGTGTTGGCAGCCGCCTGGAGGGGTCGCGCGGCCCGGCGGGCGAGGGCTGCCGCCAGAAGGGACGCGGCGATGGCCGCTGCCGCCACTGTCATTGCCGCCCGCTGGCGTGCCGTCGTCGCTGGGCGCACCTTCCGGCAGCAGAGAACCGCGGCGCTGCGTCTGCAGGTGCGCACCCCCGCCTCCCTCCGCTTATGCCTACCCGCTGCGTCGCCGTTGCCGCCTTGCTTGTCACCCTCCCCAAAGGGGAGGAAGTCCAGGCGCCTACTCGGCAAGTCATCGCGGCATGGACCCTCCTGAAAACCCCGGGCCTGAAGCTTTAGGGCAGCGCCCAACCACCAGTGTGGCAATATCTTACGAACCCACACCTTTGGCGTTGACATCCATGATAATCCCCCCTCTCTCCCCGGTGTGCCTCAGAGCCTCGCCCGCGGCATGGCCGCCAGGAAGCAAGTTGCCGTCAGGTGATGCCTGCCGTCCATCAGTACCTCCTCCCTCGCACCCCCGTCTCCCTCCCTGGCCGACCCCCTCTTTTCGGGAAGGGGGGGTGGCCCCAAAATAATGATCGTGGGACCCAAAGCGTGCTGTGCCTTGTCGCCTCCAGAGTACCAAGGGGTGGCCTTTTACAGCCGCCCCGAACCTAGCTAGAGTAATATGACTGCCGGCCAGGAATGGGCTTCCGGTGGCTCATCGACTTTGGTTCTGGCGTGTTAACTCCAAGTGCCCGTGCCATAAACACGTACACTCGCAGACCTCGCACTCGGCTCCTCAAACTGTCTGCAATCATTCCGTAAATGATTCTTACAAGACGGGTACTTGGAAGACGGAAACAACTGTGATGAAACTGTAAGAGTATCACGATGGTAGTAAAAGTAAAGTGAAGTTCGCCCCGGGACATCGGCCGCAGCCGCCCCAGCACTTGACCTCTTGCGCCTACTGCAGTCGTACCGATAGGTCTGGCATAGCCCGTAGACTATTGCCTCATTCGAACCCCGAAGGGCTAATGCATCAACGGGGGAAACCCAGGACACGGCGCCGGGACGATATTGCCGAAATACATCGACCAGGAATCGATACCGGGACTTCTCACCTACGAGACGACCGCTCAACTGAGCGGACAAGAATGTTCCTTGTGGTGTCGCCATCGTAAGTGTATCATCGGCTGGCGCCTGTCTGGCTTCTATCCCGCAGGCGGCAAGCAGCGGACGCTGCCGCGGGCGCCCTTGCCAGGCGCTGGCGAGCACGCGCAGCAGCGAGGCAGGGCGCCGCCCGGGCGCGCGCCGCCACGGTCCTCGCCGCCCGCTGGCGCGCCGTCTCGGCCGCGCGCACCTTCCAGCGGCAGAGGGCAGCGGCGGTGCAGCTGCAGGTGCGACACGCCGGCTCTGACATACTCGCAGCATCTGAGCTGCCCCCCCCCCCCCCCCCCTCCGCCACCCTTTCCCCTGCTAGCCCTCGACTGCGGGGGCTCACCACCATCCTCACGATCACATCCCACCACTCGAGCAAGAGCGGACATTCGGGCACTCCGGCCCTTTTCATCTCACCCGTCATTCAGCAGTCCAGCAATACTGTACCCCCCCCCCCCTCCCCCGGCTGTACTTACCAACCTGCCGCCTACTACCGCCCTCAGAGCCTGGCTCGTGGCGCCGCCGCCAGAAGAGAAGCTTCTACGAGGTAGTCACAGCCTCCTTCACTTCTGCGTGTGTCAATCCCCCCCGGCAGCGTCTCATCTCTGGCATGGCTCGCAGGCGCCGTGCGGTCGCGACCCTGCAGCGGCTGGCGCGCACCCACCTGAAGGCTGCGGCGGCGGCGCGCGATGCCGCCCGCAAGGAGGCCTTTGCGGCCGCCTTCCGGGTATCCTTCCTCACTGCCGCCCACGAGGGGGCGGTGTCAACTCCGAATGGGTCGCAGTCCCTGCTGGGCCCGTATGATGCTCTGGGGGCGTGGCCGCTCTATCTATCAGTTTCCCCGGCTTTGCTGCTTGGCGTGTCCATTCTGATACGTGTCCGCACCAGCACATGTTGCTGCTATTGATACATAACTGCTACATTACCCGGCGGTACGCGCCTCAAAGAGAGGCCGCATGCAACAAATGGAAACATTTCGTGTATATCCATGTTAGTTCTGTAAATGCACTACCTCTGGCAGTAAGGCAGTGTCCTATATCACCCTTCTGATACACGGGTGCCGACCCGGCCAAAAGAAGAAAATATAAGAACGCGCTATGTCATTGGTACAATATCAGACAAACACATCACGATACGATTACGATGATTAAGATCATTCGCTAGCACCCCATTTCTGAGAGCAAAAATGGATTCTTATATTCGGGTCTGGCAACATATTTGTCGGGATTTTACATCCACAGAGCCATGTATCTCTGGTTTCGCCACCCGAACGTTATAATCCCCTCATAGGGTATACATACGGCGTTATGCCGGGGGCGGTGCTTCCTCGGAGGAGAGCGTCGATGCGCCGAGGTGCGGCGTCCTCCTTTCTCAGCGCACGACACGCTGGCTGACGTATCCCGCCTTGCTTCGCGCAGGAGCTGCGCACGGCCTGCAGGCAGTATGCACTACGTGGCTGGGCGGCCACCCGTATCCAGGTGCGCCTTACCTCCCCCCCCCCCCCCCCCCCCCCCCCCCGCCCCCACCATTTCTTTCTCTCATTAGCGGTGTCATTAGCGGGATGGCTGAGGACACCGCTGACATGGGGTGGCTTGGCGACAGGCCTGGTGGAAGGCGACATCTGTGCGCCAGGCGCTGAAGCCGGTGAAGGAAGCGCGCGCCGAGGCCGCTGGCAAGCTTGGGCGATGGGCGGCGGCCAGCTTGGAGCGCCGCCGCTTTATGAGGTGCGCAGCATGCAGCCCATCGGTCGTCGTCCCTGCCCTGCGAAGTCAGCCAGCAGCCATCCTTGAATTTATTAACAATAAAAGCCAAAACTCGTGCAAGAGTCATGCCCACGACGAGCGGCAAGCATTGTTGAACCGCGCCTGGTCGGTTGTGGCATTCTCGTAATACATCCTAAAGTGTTACGTTTCGTGTATAGCCCCTCGTAAAACGTAAAACAAACATAATAATACGTATGCCAAACCGAAAACATGGGTACATATTACTGTGTGTGCACGGTCTATGTGCATGAAATGGTATGTATATAGCATGCATATATATTGTTATGTATACCAGTACATACTTGTATTATATTGCAAGGATGGTGCAGGTGGAGCCTGAGCCGAATGCATTTGGGTATGTGTGTGCCACGCAGGCTGCAGGTGGAGCGCCGCGCAGCCGCGGTGACGCTCCAACGTGTGGCGCGGGGCCGGGCGGCTCGGCGTGACGGGGCCGCCAGGCTCGCGGCTGTCCTCCGCCTTCAGGCTGCCTGGCGGGGATCCGCCGCGCGGGCCGCCAGCGGAGCCGCTCTGCGCGTCGTGTGCGCCAGGCTGCGCGCCGAGACGGTCGCGGCCGCCGCCAGCCGTGGGTCCGCGCGCAAGCCCATCTCGATCCAGACCAAGGTGATTCCGGTCCCCTCCTTTGTTCTGCCTTGAGGTTAAATTGATACAGCTGCTCGGCTCTATTAGTCTCTCGACGGATGTATATGACGTCGCCCGACTGGTTTACTCAGGTGGTTCTGTTTGAGATGGCGGAGCTCGACCCGCTGGCGCCCGCCTTTCGGCACTGCGCGCTCCGCCTGGCCAGCTTCACGGCCGCCTCGGCGGTATGCTGTCGCCAGGCCGCTCGCGGGTCCTTCCTGTCCGCGCTGTTCGGCGCCGCCCGCGCTTGTGGCGCCGCGCTGGGCAAGCCCGGCAGCGGGCCGCCCGAGCGCTCGGCGCTGGGCCCGCTCCTGCAGTCGCTGCTGTCGATGGCGGGGCACCCGGGCGGCCTGGCCGCGGAGATGGTGGCCGCCGAGCCGGGTGCGGCCCGCGGTGCCGCCGACCTCATGCAGAGCCTGACGGCACGGCGAGAGCTGGGGGGCCTGCTGCTGGACGCCGCGAGGCTGTACGGCGCTCTGGCGGCGGTCGACCAGGCGCATAACACGCCCGCGGCGTGCCGCGTCGCGGAGACTGTCGCCAGGCAGCTCTGCCTGCGCGGCGACACCGAGTTGCACAAGATCAGGCAAGGCGGCACCTTAACCACTCGTAGCCGGGCGACACCGCGACTGCCCTAACGACACTCACGCGCTGCGTTGCGTTGCGTTGCCTTTCTCGTCAGGTCTTTCGGGAAGGCCGAGGTGTTGGAGGGCGCACAGGCACAGGCGGCGCACAGCTTCATCCTCTCGGCCGTCGCCGTGCAGAGCCTGAGCGCGACGCTCCGCGCGCACTACCGCGCGCTGGGGCACAGCGACGCGGAGTGCGCCGTCGCGGGGTGGTCGCTCCTGAAGGTAGGCTGGCGAAGCCAGCAAAATGCTTGGAGGGGTTATTGGCTGGCAGCAATAGAGCAGCAGCACAGTAGCGAGTGTTTGCAGTAGCATATGCGGTGCGCTGCTGCTGTGGGTCGTTCCTTCGGCAAGTCGAATAACTATCATGAAAAAGTATCCCCTTATCATATATGCTGCTATATACAGTATGTAAATTTATATAGATGTAATTAATATAAATCATTCCATTATTTTATTAAAAATACTATGAGTGAATATTATATTAATGCCGCTGCTACAAGTCATAGTGCTGTGGACGATCCTTACTACATTCTGCAATGACATATGGACTATTGCTATGTAACATTTTCAGCATTCCCGTATTTAGAGCAGTAGATGCTGCGTATAAGTGTATCTCAACGTCATTTTCTTTGTGGACTGGCGTACGGCCGGTCCTTACTTTTATTGATTGCTGCTGCACTACTACGCGTATACTACAAACAAAGGAGCGGCGCCGCGGCGGTGAATGAATATGGTGATTTACTTTGTGAAACAGTGTACATTCAACTGATGAGCAGCAGCTCCGAAACCATTGTTATTATTCAGCGCGGACTACGACAGCCACGTCGATATATGGATGCGCATGGCAAATTTGCGCTCCGAAACCATTAATCCCTTCGAGAGCTCGTCGACCGCCGGTCAAAGGTTCGGTTGGTTTCGTCGCGCTGAGAGCCTGAGAGTAGCAGGAGACATGCAGGGGGCGAACAAAACACTCCGAATCGAAGTACTCCGCAGGGATGGCAGTACGGTGGACTGGGCTGAGGAGTGCCCCTCGCGTGCTCCGCTGTCGCTGTGAGTCGTACAGGCTGCTGGCGAGCTGGAGCAGCACCCCAACGCCATCATCCGGCAGACAGTCGCCAAGCACCTGACGGCGCGCTCTGCCGATACCGGTCGGTCGCGCTAAGCCAAGGCGGCGTGACAGCACGAGGGTGTTGTCACGACAGCGGCGTCGGCGACGACGACGACTTCGTCGACGGCGTCGATTTTTCTCGTCTCGTCTCGTCGCAGACTTTCCTCTGTCCGCTTTCCCCCCTCGCCCTCCGTATCGACAACGAGGAAAGCGCCGCCGAAGGTTTAGCCGCGCAGCTCGGCGCGTACATTGCATCCGCTCCATGCTAGTAGTCTTGCAGCAGCGAGCAAGCCGGAAGGCAGACTCCTCCCCTATCAACTTCTCCACGACTCCGCCACTCCAACGGCGCCCACGTGGTGTCGAATCCGGCAGCGGCTTTTCTATGTAAATAAAAAGCCCATTTATTCTTCGGTCCATGCCGGTACCCGCCGCCCGCGCGGCTGCGCACATCGCGGTCGCGTGAATATCAGCGGCAATACTCACACTGCCCAGCATCACCTGGTCAGCCCTTCTCCGCGGCATTTTTCATTCTTTTGGTACCATTGCGCGACAAGAAGCACACTGCGCCTCGTCACCGAAATCAGCGCCCAATGGCCGCTTGGCATCCTTGCCGTACAGAAGGTAGCGAATTCAGCTCAAGGCCATGGCAGCTCTATGAACAGGCAGTCACTGGCGGATGCCGATGAGCATGCAAATGAGAGCATTCTACATAATATTGCCAGGACAACAGAGCGTACAAGGGCTCTACCTACAAAGCTCTCTACTGAAAGGAGGTTACGTTTCTACATTGTTGTTTCCATCTACCTCTACCAGACTACGAGTAGCAACTCATGTACAGGGATAGCAACGACGTTGATGTGGTGGAGCACGCCATGATGAATGCAGGAACAGTGATAGCGATCTCGTAGTGTTGCATGCACCTCTGGCCGCCCGATGTATCCCGACATAGGGACAACTTCAGCTACTGGCCGGGCTCGGCTGCCTGATGTTGCAGGCTGGTGTACCTGCGGGCGGCCACTGAATCCAGGTACGGGACAACGGGAAGGGGCTGAGTAACCAGACAGTGTGTCGCAAGGTCCGCCCCACTGATGGCCTCAAGGCAGCGTTCAAAGGCGCGCTGGACTCGCCCATGAGCGCCTGGGAGGATTACCAAAGCAGGACGTACAACAGCTCAGATCAGCAGGACGGTGCTCCACTGCTGGCGCTGCACTCGTGATGAGACTGACCAAATGAATGGTGTGGGGTGACGTATTGCGCAGCGCGGCATCCCCCCCATACGCAGCAGTGTCACATTGATATTACAAACATTGGGATCTCAAAACTCGAACAGGTCATTGCTAATGAGCACATCTGGCGGCCCGGGGCGGCAGCGCCCTCAGGCAGGATCGGCGGTCCGTTGACGGGCGTCCTCGCCAGGTACAGCAGATCACGTTGGCTGCGGTTCCAGCCGTGCGCCAAGGCGGCGCGACCTAGGTGCCTTTGACCTGCGGGTTCCAGTGGCGCTTGCGCTGGTTGATGAACCAGTTGTTGAGCTGGTTGACGTCCAGCCCCGTCTCGTCCAGCAGGCGCTGCTTGTCCGTCTCCTGTACGGGCGGCGCGACGCAGGGAGGAGTGACCTGCCGCCCCCCAGTGGCAGCCAGGACGGGACTGTCCACAAGATGAGGGGAAGGGGGGTGGGGGCATCCTCACGCTGGGGTAGGGCCATTCCCTGTTGGCCTCCCACCACGCCTTCATCGTCTCAGTGGCGTGCGTCGGCAGCTTCCCCTTCTTGCGCTTCTTCATCAGCTCCGCCTTCATGCGCTCGCTTGGGTTGGCCGCGCTGCGCGCCGGGACACGTGGGCAGTGAGCGCCATGGACAGCATGCGGACGCAGACAGTGCGGCGCGCACATTGGCATCATCGATGTAGCACAACAGCCATCCCATCATTTCATTAACCCGTACAGCATGGACACACACACACACACACACACACACGCGCGCGTGCGTCTCTACATGTATTTGTACCCCGCAACTACGATTCCGGGTCGCTATGCCTTCACCCCCCGCTATGTGAAGAGGGAACAACTACAGGGATCTCGAGATAGAGGAGGCTCCATCCTGGACAACAGTGCACCGAAAACGTGGGTCTCGATGCGGCGAAACGACTCATTCCTGTTGCGACTTGGGAACCCAATTCAATCACAGTTCATGTGCATTAATATGTGTGCGCACACTCATTTAACTGCAGTTGGTGCCACCACAGTAAGCCATCACATAATGACGCCACAGTGCGGGGGCTGCAGGGAGGAGGGGGGAGGGGGCGTACGCCTTGCGCTTGGGCGGCTCCACGCTCTGCGGCGTGTGGATGACGCTCTCGTCAGGGTCGGTGGGCAGCTTGGAGCCGCTCGCAGCCCGGGCGCCGACCTCCTCCGCCGGCGTGAGGTCCGTCATCACCGACGCGCGCGACAGGATGTCGGACAGCGACTGGTCGATGAGCTCCCCGGCCTTGGTCAGCGAGCGCTTGCAGTCCTCCAGCTCCACCTTGAGGTGCTCCATCGTCTCCACGCGTTTCCTCTGGGGGGCGCAAGGAGCCAAGGGGCCTCAGCACCATGCCTGGGCTCAACTTTGTGTGGTGGGGGGGCGTAGGCCGGTGGCAGGGAGGGGGGGCCGGGGTTGCTGTACCATGAAGAGGTCCAGCCGGGCCTTGAGCGCATGCGGCACTTGCGGGGCAGAGCGCTTCTTCATCTCCGCCGCGTACAGCTCATCGATGCTTTGGAGGTACGCCTTCTCTTCGCTCTCCAGCACCTGATGGCGCCGCAGCAGCGGCAAACATGGCAGCAGCAGCAGCATTTGTAATCCGCTGGTGGATGCACATGCCCCCCCCCCCCCCCCTCCATGGCGCCTATCAATTATCGATTGAGAACAGATGCACATCCCGGAGGCATTGGGAAGCAGGTCACGTGCATGCGCATGACAGACGCCCATCGCCTGCGAGGAGCTGGCCGGGCATCATCCCCACCTTGACCTCCTGCCCGCCGCAGCTGAGCTTCTTGCAGGAGTAGTAGAGGTGGACGACGCGCGGGTAGAGCTCGTGGCGGAGCAGCAGGTCGCGGATGAGGAATTGGCCCACCATGGCTCGCTCCCCCTTCTTTGCCTTGCCGCGCCGGGTGGCCGGCGGTGCGGTGGAGCCGGTGCTGTCCAGCTCGTCCACCATCTGCGTGTTCTCCTGCACCAGCTGGCTAAGCAGCTCCTCCGCCGTGTCCGTCGTCGACTGCTCCGACGTCGTGGACACCCTCATGGCGCCGCGCCAACCTGCGGCCGCGCTCCCTCGCGCTGCCGCGAACCCCTGCTCGACGACGAGCTCCTTCGCCTGTGTTCACGCTGCCATGCCCGGGCGCTGCAAAGAAGAGCACTCTCCACGGGCTGAAGAGTATTCGCTCGATGTCGTCCTTTCTCCAATAAACAATTGGAATAAATCTAATATAAAGAAGAAAAACAGGTGGAGCTTCCTCGGCCGCCGCTCCTTAGAAGCCCAAGAGCGGAGCAACCGCTGGCCAGGCGGGCCCTTTGAGGCTGTCTGGAAGCGCTCTGGCCGTGGCGCTGGTGCTTGACGGCGACTGGCAAGAGCAGGGACCCGGGACTGGGTGTGCACGGAGCTGGCCGCCGGTCCGTCGGTCCGTCGTCGGCCTCCGCAGTCGCCCGAATGCGCTAGCTCCTCGCGCGCTGTTTGAGCGGAGCAGCCCGAATAATCCCAGTGAAGTAAGCGGATGATAGCAGGCGGAATCGACCTCGCTACTACTACGACTACTTCTCGCGCCCGATGGGATCTACGGTAGTAAACCTGTAAACGGTGGAGGGCGGGTAGGAATAATATAAAAGTTCGGCGCGGAGGCGGCGGGCGGGCTGTTGCTCAGATGCTGTGCAAGGCGCTGGGCTATGCTAGCCGCTACGTCAGGAGCAGCTGACTGGCGCGCGGGAGGGGTCGTCGCAGCTCAGACCAAACAGTAGCGCAAGCGACATGCTGATGCCTAGTATATCGGGTACGACGGGCGACGGCAGCTTCAGCTGATGCTGGCGGAAATAAAAAGGCGCGCCATTTCGTCGAGCGTAGCAGCGCTGCCAGGTGCTGCGAGCAAATATAGAGGCAAATATGCTAAACCCTTATTTATAATTGTGTATGTCGACATAAAATATATCACTTGCCGCATATTTCAACAGCGATCAGAGTGTGAATATTAGTGACATGAGTTAGCTGCAAAAGGCGAACAAATGCAGGAAATATCAGTGTGTATACCCTGCCTTAGGGTGTGCTACTGGCGGCACGATGACTGCGATGTACTGATGGGACCCCCCCCCCCCGAATATTCGACTATCACATGGTCTAGTCGCCAGCAGCCAAGAAAATAACACGTAGAGACAAAGAATTTGCCAACAGCCCAACAGGGACAGAACAGTTAATCATTTCTTCTCCATATGTCGACGACTTGGGCGACGATCAGGTCGCGTATTATATTGTTTAGCTAATAGGATTTCGTGTGCTCGTATCATATATCCGTCGGATGCAAATTACTTTAGCGACGAGTAATTGAATAAATGTAATAACATTCATTCATCTGCAACTAAAGTTTCCGTGCATTCGAAAAAGCCATTATTTGGTTAGTGACTTAAATGCACGGGAAGGAACAGCTGCATGTATGTTCGCTACTCGTAGCGACTAGCAACTTGCGCCCTTTTTACCGACCTGCAATGTGCGACCAAAGTGCGACGTGTAGTAGCGACTCATCCTTAATACGCGACAAGTTATGATGGTACGGGAGGTACGGGAAGGGCACTGCTAGTCGCGCATCTCGTCGTCGGTGTACTCATGTTACGAGTACCGGTACGCGTTCCCTCGCGAGGCTCGACGAGCCTTGCGGCCTGCGCCCGATCGGCGGCGTTTGCCAATGGTCATATCGCCGGACTACTCAGAACCGAAGAGCATCCATCGAGTATTCACTGCCCATGGCAGAGGCAGCCACTCGAATGGGTATATGCTATGTTCCTCGACATCGGTTCCTCGACTGCGCGCGAACGTCGGTAAGTGCTCGACAAGTTCGAGGGATCAGCCACCCGCAATACATAGCCCACACAGAGGAGGTGGCCCACGGTCGTTGCGCGTCGGGTGAAATACCTGCGTGGCCCTCCCTCACCGTATCCACTACACTGGCAGGCATGATACTGAGCGAAAAGCTGCAAGGTCAGGAGAGGAAGACAGTATGGCGTGCCAAGAAGCTGCTTCAGCTGGGGCCACTCGACTGAATTGTAGGCTAGAGACACTGACCTCGAGCGTCTCGGGCGGGCGCGATAGACCAGTGCAAGTCTTGAATCCGCCCGCTTCGCTCGAACCGTAGCTCCTGTATATGCTAGCACTCGTTTGGCTCTTACTGCAAATATCCTCTGTCTTCAGCTGTGGTCGACGCTGATCTGCGTGTATGTCGTTGTGTGGACGGCGTTGGGTAGGCCCGGTGGTGGGTGACAATTACCTGGGCGAACATGCCCGAGGGCGCCGCGCTTTATTTCAGTTTTCAATTGCGCAGCCTGCTGCTTCGGGCTCTGCTGCGATTTATGCTTAATTTATATCGATATAACGCGAAAGGTACGCGAAAATAATCGCGCAGACTGTATGTAAGGATTGGTTAGCAGCGGCGAAATCGAATAAACATCAGCAGCAGACAGGTAGCGACCAAGTAAAAATACATATCAGAGAATACGTCGTCAGCAGTACCTGTACTTTATATATCACGACCTTTTTTATCAACGCAGTCGGAGCGCGGCTGCTGCCAGGTACGACAAGCACGGGGCCACACCAGGTATAATAACGGTACTGGTAACTAATATAAGGATTTGCTGGTGTGAATTACAAAAAGGACAGTTCCCCAGAATTAGAAAATCAACACAGCAAGCCGCCTAAAAGCGGCCCGCATCCCGCATGAGACGGGATGGATGAGTGATACGCGCACGGTTCAGAGTCCGGGCCACGCGAGCACGTGTGTGTGTGGGTGATCCTCGGACGTGCTGTGCAGCTTCAGCAACGGGATGGCAGACGAATCTGCGCCGTCTGATGAGGCAGCGAGCGCGCTCTCGAGCGGCCACCAAGCTCAGAACCCCGAGGAAATCTCTTGCGAGCAAGGCCTCCTGGTGAGCCCGGGAGATGCACCGAGTGCCCCGCGATGAGAGGGCACCCCGATCCGCAGCCAAGCACGCGATACCACGCACTGTGCGGTGCACCCCCTTGCTCACCTCTCCCACTGTGCCGAAGACCATGCCCGTGTACTCCGACATATCCAGGATGTCTCGAAGAGGACCCTTCTGCCCGGGCTCCGTGTTGTGCCACGCCGCATCCCGCGCAGCCAACCCCCGTTGTATGTCGCCCAACAGTGAGCGCTCAAACCGATCCACAGCCGTGGCCCGGGGCACTGAAGTGTACTTGACCCAGTACCGCATAGTCTTGAACTCCAACAGGGTGGACTTCAAGCTCCGGGGATCATAGCTCCCGGTCACGACGTTGAACGCCGGAAGGGAGAGCTCTGCGTCCGGCACTAGGTCCTTGAGCTCATCCCTGGGTACGGTGTTGCCGAGAGGCACTGCCTGCTGGAACAAGTCATCCACCTCCCGCCGTACTGCGATACCTAGGTCGTGAACACAGTGATCGCGGAAGGCATCTGCGATAGCGTCGTGCTGTACACGCCAGTGAGCGTCTCCAGGCGCCGGGAGGTTCATGAGCGCGTCGCCGTATAGATCAACAATGACAGGGTTGTGCTCTGTCGAGGGCAGAATGATCTGGCACCCAACCACCGGGGCCAAGCACGGGCTAGACAGAAAGAAGTACCCGGCAGCGACCTCTCGCAGCTCATGCGGAGTCATGGCTGTCCGCGCGGTGGGGATGGCCACTGTCCACATGCCTGACGCCGCGTCGAGCTGGTTGAACAAGATCCGTTCTCTACATGTGGCGGGGAGAGCGCACACCTCATTTCGAAGCCGAGAGTTGTTGGCCTGGTCTAGAAATGCCGTCAGCTCCTTTTGCGAGCCCAACGCAGCCTCCACTTCCCGCTCCATCTGGCGTGCATATGCGTCGCCGAGATGGCCAGCAGTAGCCACTTGGAGGCGGCCCCACGCCTCGCGCATCTCCGCGGCGTAGCTGTCCGACCCATGAGCATCGTTGAGGAAGTGGTCATACTGGCGGGCGGAAGAATTTGCGTAGAAGCTGCCTCGGCCAAGTACGGACCCGAGCTGTGGGTCGAAGAAACCAGGGGTGGGGGTGTTGGTGCCGGAGCTCCTAGTCAGGAACCTTGGGAGGATGGCATTCATGCAGCCGATGAAGGCGGCATCACGAACGGTAGCCATGCGGCGGATGCCAGCTCCCTTCAATCGAGTGGGGAGGTGAAGCCTGCTGCGCGCCCTGGCCACTGCATCCTCGCTCAAGGTAGCCACCTCCGCTGCCATGGGGTCGGGGTCGTGCAAAAGCTCCGCCAAGAAATCGGTGACCACCGGATTGGTGTCGGTGCCGTACGTGGAGGGATCAAAAGAGACCCCTAGCACCCGTTCGACCGCCGCGAGGATGGTGGCATCCACCGCCTCCGCAAAGGCCTCCACCTCGGACGGAAGACAATTGCGGAGCCAATACCCCGCCTTGTATTGCATGCAGTGCTTGAGCAGGGCCCATGCGTGGTGATGCAAGGCGTGTACCGACGGCTGGGCTTGGCAGATAGAAGCTTGCTCAGGCTAGCGTCCACCTCCTCTCGTAGCTCCTCCGCCTTGCCGCGCATGTACGCCTGCACATACTCTGGCGATCCGAGCGGCACGTTCAGAACCGCGATGCCGTGATGGCCATCTAGCTCGGGCCACTCGATGTCGGCCGGAGCCTCACGCCGCGCGGCCTCCATGTCAGCGCTGTACGCCTGCATCTTGTCGAAGCGCACCTCAAGCCCCACGGACGCCTTGATGGACGTGCGGAAGGCGTGAAGAGCCGGCCAAACGTGCTCCGGAAGGCCCACCAGAAATCCATCGTCGGCGTTGAAGCGCGCCGCCCCATCATTGACCTCCAACGTGGTATCACACTGCTGCACCTCGGGGTGAATCGCGACGCAAAAGGAAGTCGTGGCCAAAGGTGCGCCCTGTTGCACGCCGTCCTCCGACCGCAGAGGGGCGGACCGGTCGTCCACGACTAGATACGAATCCGTGGAGAGGGAGGCTAGGAGCGCAGGGATGACAGGGTGTAGTGGAGAGCAATCGATGTGGCGTTGGATGATGGTGCGGCGCCATGCCTCGTTGTAAGCGTTGCGAAGGTCTGTGTGGACGATGACGGCACATGGGCCAAGCTTCTCGGCGATGAGCCGGACGCCGTGGATGAGCACTGAGTCGCCCGCGGGAATGCCAACGCCAAGCTGAGATGGAGCGAGCACTGACACGTATGCCTCCTTCATGTTGTCCACCACTGCCCGCTCCGCTGCGCGCCGCTCCGCCTCCCCGACTGCCACAGGCCGCACGACCGGGGCCCTCCCCTCGCCTAGCTTCTTGACAGGTGCCACGAGCCTAGCAGACGCGAAGAGCCGGTTGAACCACCCGGGCAGGCGACCTTGGAGGTACATGGAGGCAACCTCCGACATGGCGCGGACTGCCGCGGGCCCGGACGCCGGGGCGTATTCGCCCACCAAGCAGCGGAGATACTCGTTGCGCATGCCTGAGGGCCCCGCCGCCACGTGCTGCTTGAGTTGCTGGTACGGCACGCGCATGTCCACCGTCACGGCGGCCTCGTCCACCGGAATGTCATACGCGGCGTCTGGGATCGGGTGGCTATGGGACGGGTGCTTGTCGCGCAGTTGGGCGAGGATAGCATGATCGGACAAGTCGCCCATACCCTTAGAAGATAGTCGGCCCGCCGCTCGGGAGAGCTCTCCGTCCTCCAGCAACACCACAACGGTGTCTGCGGTGCCCACGAGCAGCGCCGCAAAGAGATCGGCGTCCGTCCGACGCTGGCGGGCATGTCCGGCGTAGAACGCCTCAGTGCGCGCGTCGTCCCATGAGCGCACGAGTTCGGTCATGCGCCTCTCCGCGAAGGCGCGGAAGCGCCACGCCAAGGCTTGTAGCCGCCGCCGTCCGCCTCGGCTCGGGGCCCTAAGCAACAATTGCGGCAGCAGGTACTTCCACTTAAGCGCCCTATCCAACACCACGGGGTCATCGGCCTCCATCGCCGCCACCACCCGCTCATTCACGCAGCGTTGTGCCTCCGCCCACGCTTCTTGAAAGTCAATAGGCACCGCCGTCTCCATGGACATCTCCGCCGGCATGTGCACTATGTCCACGTCGGAGAGGTGGTCCACCGCACCCCACCCCACCCCGTCGCCGGCTGGAGATGGGCGAGTAGGGGGGGGCGGATACCGAGCCCGTGAGGCCTGGCTACCGGGGTGGCCGGCCGGTGCACCCACCTTTGGCGGTGTGGGGGCAACAACCGGGGGCGCTGCGACGCCCCAGAACGCAGCGACGGACGGCAATGCGGGCGACGGCAGCACCGACGATTGTCCAGCTCCACCGGCGCGGCGCGACCCCCGACGGCGGTGCCGCTCGGCCAGCACGGCGCGCGCCTTGGCTAGCCACGCGGCGGCGACCTCGGTGAAAGCCAACACGTCGGCCGGGTGGTGCCTGACGCGGGCGGGCTAGAGCGACCTTGCTGCAGCGTCAATCCTCGGCGCCCACGCGGCGCCCGCGGCGACGCCAGCGACTGAAAGCGCGTCGGCGACTGTCCAAGCCGCTGCCGGAGCTACGCCCCGCCGCGCCGGCCCGCTGTCGTGTAGTCTGAAATGCAGGCGGGCGAGAGCATCGAGGCTGGTGAGCGCTAGGCCGCGGTTGCCGCCGCGCGGCCGCGGCTGGCTGGGGCCGCTCGGAGACTTCCTGGCCGGTCGGAGCGCCATCGTGATCGCGCTGCGACGCGCCGGGCCCCGAAATACTGCTGAAAGTACTGCGGCGAGGCGACGACACAGGCGAGGCAGCGCGCGCGCCGGTCGTACCTGCCGCGCCCGTCGCGGACTCGGGACTTGACGACCGGCTCACCGCCTGGGCGTACGTGGGAGCCGGCGGAGCGGCAGCCGCGGGCGGGCTCGGCCTTGGCTGGGTGGCGTCGGGTGCACTGCCGCTGGACGGTGTTGCCGCGGGCGACGCTCCCGCCGCACGCGATGCGCCGGCGGGGCTGCCTGATATACTGCACGATGTACTGGGGGGCGGCGGCGACCCGGGGTCAACGGCGCGTTCTGCCGCACCATCGGCGGAAGGCGCAGACATCGCGCGGCGCCCCGCCGGATACAAGCGACCCGCCACAGCCCGGGCATAACGGTGACGTCGCGTGGGAGGGGGTTGAGGGCAGCTACGCGATCTGGGCGGCGGGTGAGGCATGGCGACGCACGGCCCCGCAGCGCCTCCGGGGCCGCTGGTGGGTGGGGCTGAGGGTAAGGATTTGCTGGTACCGGGTACCGGTACTGTAGGTACATGAGCTAACTGCAAAAGGCGATCAGGAAACGACCCGAATAGGTAATAGGAAACGTCCACTACAGCAGTTGCAAGGTGGAAGCAGCACCAGAAGAGGGTGCGGAATGAGCACGGTCAAACGCATCAGACTTGGCCGTCTGCACTCCGGCAGAGAGGATGCCGCCCAAGGTACCATGCATGCAGGCCAGCAAAGACTTGCTGCAACAACCCCCGCCGCGTGCGCAACAAGTGATGGCGGAACTCAGCGGGTTGGCTGGCAACAAAGTTTCGAAGAGCCTGGACGGACTGACCACGAAGGAAGCATGAAGTCGGGGCGGAAGGACCGCCAGTGAAGTTGCGCACCGCAAGTAACACCGCGAAGATGTAGACTTCCGTTGAAGCGGATTTTCCGAGGCGACCGCGGTCTTCAACCACAAAAGGGTAGTACCGGTGAACACCCTGCACCGGGGCGGAAGACGCCCGGTCCGCCGCCAGCTTGTTGCGCTCCGCCTCGGTCGCCGCGATCCCCGGGGTGCACCATCGGGGATCTTTGCCCCAAGTGGGGGTCGTGGAGGACACGCACGCGAAATCGATAGTGTAATCGCACGATGCCCCCCCCCCCCCCCCCCCGCCCCGCCAGCGACAAATCTGACGGCCGCGAGCGGTCCGCTGGGCGCAGCCCACTCGTCTCAAGGGTCAAGTCGCCGACTCCCGAGCGGTCCCGGTCGAGCATCGACCCCGCTTCAATCGCCACGGAAGCCCACAATTTTTTCAAAGCGGTATGCATGCGGTGCTTGTAGTTCGCGACGGGGTTGATGGGCAGATGATCCATGACGAACGAAATCCGTGGCGTTTGGTTTCGAGCCATCCATAGAGAAAAGCCATAAGGGGTCAATACCACACGTGGGGCCATGGCATATGACAAGCGCGGAACCCCCGCGAGGGCGAAGGCCCAGAACCCGCGCAGCGGCGGCCGAATAAGAAGCGCAAGGAATCTTGCGGGCTGACTCGTGATCCGACTCGAAAAGCGATACGAAGCCCGGCCTGCACGCGGTGTACAAGCGCAATGTATCACGTCGCGAGGCCGCAGCACCCGTACGTTGGAAGCCAAGAGCGAGGGCCACGAAGTCACGCAAGCGAATAGCACGGCTGAGGTGGCGTTGGACAACCATGGTCGTGGGTTGATCATCGGAGGTAGCACCCGTACCCGTACCTGAGGGCGGAGCTGTAGTACCGCCTGGCTGCGGTTCAAGTAGGGAAGGAGTTGCCACTGACGGAGGGGGTGCCACTAATTCGCGGGGCGACGGTATCTTGAGAGCGAAAGAATCGCATGTAGTAACGGTATTGGCAGTACTCGTACCCTCTACCACCAATCGGAAGCGATTGCTGGGCAGCACAGGGCGTACATTTATTCAATATAAATAATAAGCACGCGAATCTACGTGAGCAGTAGTACGAGTACCAGGTAGTCGCTACCCTTGTAAATACTGAGTAGCTGACGCAAATATTACGTACAACATAATGATTCGATTGAGATGTGTATATTTGAGGACCTTCCTGATTGTCCTTTTTTTGTGATTTCCGATAGCGCCTTCTGCTGCTAGCTCATGTAAACAATATTGAGATGTATCCCTGGGGGTGTCCAAACAATACCGCGGGCCCTTAACACCGGAAACCTGACATGTGGAAAGGTCCATACTTTACCGCGGGGGGTCCATAAAATACCGCGGGGGGCTCAAACTTTACCGCGGGGGGTCCAATCAATACAGCGACTAGTCAAAACAATACCGCGACCAGTCCAATCATTACCGCGCACACAGCCAGACCTCCAGCAACTCCGCCTGCTCCCCAGGGCGACTGCCCGCATCGGATATCGTGAGTTGTTGCGAGATGTGCTTGGAGGAGATGCTTGGTTCGGATGAGGAGCAGCAACACCTCCGCAGGGCCATGGAGAAGGTTGGGTGGTTCGCAGACAGTGACTCTGAGCTGCAGTATGACCTCAAAAAGGTGCTGCGAGAGGAGGACTACTACCTGCCACCCGCCCAAGCTGCGCGTGCTGCATCCGAGCGTCAAGTTGGTGTCATGTTGGATCGCAGCATGCGCGCTGAAGGTATCGATGAAGCATAGGATGCTGGCAGTTCTGCGCCTTCGGGGAGCGCATTTGGTGCTGAAAATGCAAATGGCAGTTGTGCTCTTGCCCCGGACAGATTCGAGCCCACAGCTTCCGGAGAGAGAGCCATGCTCGTGTCGCAGGCTGCGCAGAGAGCTCTTATTGGCTTGTTAAGCGACCCACTTGCCAACCGCCCCGAATGGACGCAGCAACCACGGATGAGAAGCTCCATGCCGCGACGTGGAGCCTTGATCACTGGCTTTGATTATGGAGAGCATTTACAGGCATGTGGCTCTCAAGACTGTCACTCAAATACACATGCCAATATGCCAATGCCTATCCTGTCACAAACTACATATTGCATGATATCAGTCAGGTTAGATTGAGTAACCTTGCTGAATTCAGTGACTGAAATAATTACTAACATCATCTTGCTGAATTCAGTGACTGAAATAATTACTAACATCATCTTTATGGAATAATTTGATTCATGGAAGGACAAGGAGCTAGAAGTGGAGCTGACTGAAGCTGTGGCGTGCTCCAAAGACGAAGTGGCGTCATCAAAAGAAATGTCAAGGTGCTGAGCCACCTTGCCGGTTGCGCCATCCCTCCCATGAGCTTGATATTCAGTGGCTGATGTTGAGGTGTATGGTCACGCATACAGACTGCCACTGAGAAGGCAAAGCATGCTGAGAGAGCTAAAAGGAAGGCTGAGAAAGAGCTTCAAACCATGAAAAATCACCTTTCAGTGGTCAAGATCGCGGAGGCTGTCATGAAAAATCACCTTTCAGCGACCTCGAGGCACGCCTGAAGGCTGCCGATGGCGATGTTGCCAAGGTGTTTAAGTCCGTGCGGGCTGTGACCACATTGAAGGTAGTTGTGGCTTTTCACCATTACTGACGCATTAGCAATCAAGTATGTAGTAGCAGTGCTCATTATAACAGGAAAATGCCATTGATTATGTGCCTTTTTGGAACATGACTATGTGTTCAGCCGGCAAAATGCCCTTGCGCGCTCAGCGACGCGCACTCTCAACAAGACTCAGCTCGGCGAGCAGTGGATGGCTCGTATCAAGTCACCTCGCGTGGACTATGATACGCCAATCGCTGCAAAAGCCTCTGAGTTGGAAAGTCTGATGAAAGACATTTCAAATGCTGAAGAGGAGCTGGAGGTGGCGCATAACATTTTACAGCACAATGAGGAGTGGCACGAAGAGTATGCCAGGCAGCTGATGGAGGTGAAGGACACCATGGCTGAGCGCCAGAATGCCGCCTCGCATGGGTCCTAGGAACAACGGTTACATGGCTTATAATGCTGGTACAAGTCAGGGAGAGGGTTTGGGGCTCTGATCTGCTTGATTGCCGCCGCTTTCAAACGTAGATGTTAATTCTCATTGGTGGTAGACCAGGGCAGGCACCAAATATGTTAGCAGCCATGA
Source organism: Tetraselmis striata (assembly GCA_006384855.1). NCBI lineage: Eukaryota > Viridiplantae > Chlorophyta > Chlorodendrophyceae > Chlorodendrales > Chlorodendraceae > Tetraselmis > Tetraselmis striata. The sequence goes on from VCJN01002014.1 coordinate 24,602, forward strand.
CAATGAGCCCAAAGAAAATACGATATTTAAATAATATTTTTTGTCATGCTAGCATGTATCCCGACCCGCTTAGCTCTACGGAAATTTTGGGCAGACACTACACTCGGTCCCCATACAGGCCTCCCTGGCTGGCTGCCACCTGACCGCAGCCAGCAGTCCCACTCCCTCTGCCAGAAGCCGCACCATGCCGAGGCCTTCCACCGATGTCTGCCAGAATTGTTTCGAGAATTGTAGAATTCCTCCCCTTGTCATGGTGGCAGTCTTTCGGGTAGCGTCCCTGCTCGATGCGGCGGCAGCCTTCGTCACATATCGTCGCCCGTCCCGTCGTTCCGACCCGGCCGACTACCCGACCGCCGCGGCTCGCCAAGTCACCGCCGCGCACCGTCACTGCCGCCGCCGCCGGCCATCCTACATCCGGGAGTGTTCCCCCGCCCTGCCGAGGGTGTGACTGGGGGTCACTGTGCCCGCCCTGGGGAGCAGGCGGGGTCGCTGGAGGTCTGGCTGTGTGCGCGGTAATGATTGGACTGGTCGAGGTATTGGTTGGCGTGATCGTGGTATTGATTGGACCCCCCGCGGTAAAGTTTGAGCCCCCCGCGGTATTTTATGGACCGCCTGCGGTAAAGTATGGATGGTCTATGGGCCCGCGGTATTAAAAGTAAAGTTCGCCCCGGGACATCGGCCGAAGCCGCCCCAGCACTTGACCTCGTGCGCCAACTGCAGACGTAGGTCTGGCATAGCCCATTGACCATTGCCTCATTCGAACCCCGAAGGGCTAATGCATCAACCGGGTAAACCCGGGACACGCCGGGCCGATATTGCCGAAATACATCAGCCAGGAATCGAACCCGGGTCTCTCGCATACGAGACGACCGCTCTACCGAGCGGACAAGGGATGTACCTTGTGGCCGGTATTGTTTGGACACCCCCAGGGATATACACCCCTCCACATAAGTCCGGGTTTTGCATTTTCGATCGCAAAGCGCATGCATGGGCGAGGATAACGCCGGCTGCATGTGCATACATGCCAACTACAGTGGGAATAGTTCGGGCAAACGCCTATTGTGCGCTTTATACCCACCCGCGCGACAACACGACCATTTGTGGGCGCCCTTGAAGAAACGCGAAATCATTGCATGATGCGTTGGCGCTATAAAATTGTGGGTTGCGCCAACCGTCCAAACCTATGGAAATAGCGGCACTCGTCGCACCAAACTCGGTGAATACGGCCCTTGGCATGAGTTGCACACACCGTGCGTGTAGGCCACTGAAAGCATGTCGCTATAGGCACGACGTGACACCCCAACGACAAGTTGGCCACTGTGGGGGGCAGTTTTGGGGTGAAAATGCTACTGTTTCTGTGGCGAACGCACGTAGGAGAGGCGTTCGATGGCCCCCTTGGCGTAGGGCAATGCTCTACTATGGGGGCGCGTGGTGGAAGGCCAGTTGCACCGTTTCGTGGGCGGGGTGGCGCGGTAGGGGCGTGGACTTTAATTAATATGAAATTCCTTGAAAAATGCTGTGGAAAATGGCATTTTGGCTGGTAGGTGTGTGTATCGCTAGGAGGCGGCACATGCCAAGTGTTGGTGGTCCGTGGTCATCCACACACATAACGCTCTCGCGCAACCGAGTATGGGGCTTAGACACGCACTTGGCGCAAAGCCACGCGCCCGACATGGGTGGGCACATGAGGCAATGAGGGGCAACTTGGATGATCATCTTTGGGGATTTTTCCGGGGCCCCAAAAATCGATTTTTGATATTGGAAGACTGATTTTGACGCAGATTTGAACGAGGAATTGCGTGGTATTTTTAAAAAGTTTTTCTGAGCAAACCCTGAGAAGTTATAGCGTTTTAAAGCCGAGGGGGTGTTGCTGAGCGTGGCCAACACTGATGCCGTGTCAGTATCGCAACGCGACATGTACTAGCAGCCACCCACACGGCTGCACCCCAACCAAATGCACCCGAGCCCCTCACCAATGTGTTTCCTCGCGCGTTCATGGCCATCCCGCCGTGTGGTTGTCTATTCACGCGCGTCGGCGTGTGCGCGATACCGACCCTGGTTTTGGTGCAGTTGCAGGCGACGCCCATCCACGCACCAAGTGCAGCGTGACACCCTAGTCAAAGGTCTTTAAGCTTCGGTTTGAGCCACTCGTCATGCAGGTTTTATAAAACCCTCTGAGATTCCAGGGTTTCATCTCATATACCCTACGTTCAGGTACCCTAGACTTCTGAAGTCTTGAGACTGCCGAAAAGGGACCCCAAACTTATGTGGAGGGGTGTATATTCTGTATTTTAGATCCACCACCGAGAATCAGCAGACGACGGCCTATCTAGTCGATATACAGTTAGTTTCCCACAGACGTATGCAAGGATTATCTCGGGAGGCAGGGGATGCTGTGCGCGCCGGCTTCTCGGTGTGCGGGATGCAGCAACTGTGGCGCGAATCGCGGGATGGCAGCGAGTTACATAATTACCAGATGGAGGCGGGTGAGCTGCCGACGACCACATCTCGGAGTGCCCGCCGACGGAAGCGCCGGCGATCTGCGAGGGCGCGGGCGGCTGCTGCTGAGGCTGCGGAAGGGGGCGCCGATGCTGCGGCTGATGGGGTGCCGCCGGCGGTGGTGGATGCTCACCGCCGGGCGGCGAAACTCACCGCTGTGCAGGAGCTGCGCCGCGCTCGCCAGGCGCTGGACACTGCTGACCTCGGCATGGTGTCTGACGCCGCTGCGGCGCTCCCTGCCCTCGATGCCCTCCATCCGCCTCCTGCTGCCACCAGCCCGGAGTACTCTCCCCCCGAAGAACCGCCGGACCTGCAACGGGCGCCGCCGTCGTGGGGCGACAATGCGGATGAGGTTATGCGGTGGGGGGAGGACCAGCGGCGGGTTCTGCGTCGTGCACCCCGCCTTTCCGCAGGGCATGTGGACTGGTGGCGTTGGGAGCACATCAGGGACCTAGACGTACCTTCATGGCGCCTGTGGGTGAACCGCTGCCTGGCGGGGCGGTGCCACTCGCGCACTGCGGCTTTCTTGGCGAGTGGCTCCGTCTTTGCGCTCCACAAGGACGACCCCGCCGCGCGCGAGGAGCGGGAAAAGCGCGGCGAGCCGCTGCGAGTACGCCCGCTCGGCGTCGGCTCCGTGCTGGTGCGCCTGGCCTCCGCCCACGCTCTGGGGCAAGTGGGTGCGGATGCGCGGGAGGTCATGGGCCCGGTGCAACGCAGCTTTCAGTCGGGAGCTGGCTGTGAGACGGCGTATATGAGCATGCGGGTGGCGCTGCAACTTTTCGGCGGGCGTGGTACTGGTGGGAAAGGACTACTACTCCTGGATATTCGGAATGCCTTCAATGAGGTATCCCGGGGTGCGATACTTTACGGCTTGCTTCAGCACCCGCGGCTACATGGCCTGATCCCTTTTTTCCAGATGTTGTACGATCGCCCTAGCGACCTGTACTACTACGCGACGGATGATCCCGGTACTTTGCGCGCCACCCTACAGTCTCGTACGGGTGTACGCCAGGGTGATGTCCTGGCCCCGCTTTACTTCTGCCTCGCTATCGCGGGCCCAGTCCAAGCGGTTGTGGCTCGTACCGCCGCTGATACTTTTTGCCAGAGTTTTGCGGATGATTGCGGCGCGGCCACTGCCGCGGCCCACGTTCCGCGCGTTTTCGACGAGTACTGCACGGAGCTTTCCAAAGTCGGACTGGTGGTACAGGACAGTAAGACGCGGTACGTTCGTCACCCCGGCGACAGCGAGTCCGAGTTGCGGACAGTACGGGAGAAGTTGGCCCCGGGAGGATTTCGGACCCCGGCCGATGATCCTGTCCAGGATGGCGCCGTGTACCTGGGTGCTCCTATTAGCCATTACCCCGAGTGGATGACCGGCGCGTTGGGGCGGCGCCGGGAGGCCCACGCCACACTGTTGGAGCGCATCGCCTCCTTTGGCACGTCGGGATACGGCTGCCACCATGGGGCCATGCGGTTGCTGGTCGTATGCGCGGTGCGGCAGACTGGCTTCCTCAGCCGCATGATGCCGCCGTCGGAGCTGGACCCTTTCTTGGAGGCCGTGGACGCCGCCAACATTTCGGCTGCGTTTTCGCTGCTTGGCCTGGACGCTTGCGACCAGTCTACACCGCGCATGGAGGCTGCAATCGTTCAGATGAGTATGCCCGCGGATTTTGGCGGTCTGAATATGGCATTGCTGCAGTCCGAGGCCCCTGCGGCGTTTTATTCCGCGCAATCGGTTGTCCTGCCAAAGCTAGTACGGGAGTACGGGCCCGCCCTTGGCCCCTTATACGAGGCGGTCCGCGCCGAGGTGTCGTCCGTGGCTACGAGTGCTTTGCCATGGGCGCGTGAGACGCGCCGCGTGTACGAGACTGTACGGGCCCTAACCACGTTACCGCAAGAAGATGTGCGGCGCGCACGCGCGGCGTATGGGCACGCCCACGAGATCTTCGAGTTACTTACGGTCAGTAATGCTACGACCACCGCTGCATCGGATCCAGCAGCTGGTACTACGACCCGTACGGGTACGAGCACTAGCGGAGGATTGCGCGTCACCACATCTCCTTTTACGGCCACTCCTCTTGGAGTTGGTACTGGTGAGGCCGCCTCTGCTGCCCAGCAATTGCTTCCTATCGGTGGTACGAGTACTGCCAATACCGTTACTACATGCGCTTTTGTAGCTCTGAAGATACCGTCGCCGGGCGAATTAGTGGCACACCCTCCGTCAACAGCCACTGTTTCCCTCCCAGAATCGCTGCCAGGTTCTACTGCTCCGCCCTCGGGTACGGGTTCGGGTGCGACCTCCGATGATCAACCCACGACCATGGTTGTCCAACGCCACCTCAGCCGTGCGATTCGCTTGCGTGACTTCGTGGCCCTCGATCTCAGCTTCCAACGTACTGGTGCAGCGGCCTCGCGACTTGATACCCTGCGCTTGTACAGCGCGTGCGGGCCGGGCTCCCTATCGCTTTTCCAGTCGGATCACGAGTCCGCCCGCAAGATTCCCCATGCTGCTTATGCGGCCGCCGCTGCGCGGGTACTGGGCCTTTGCCCGCGCGGAGGTTCCGCGCTTGTCACTTGCCCTGGCCCAACGTGTGGTATTGATCCCTTATGGCTTCGCTCTACGGATGGCTCGAACCGGAGCGCTACGGATTTCATCGTGGATCATCTACCCATATGCCCCGTAGCGAACTACAAGCACCGCATGCATACCGCTTTGAAGAATCTGTGGGCATCTGTGGCAATTGATGCGGGGGCGGTGCTTGACCGGGACCGCTCGGGAGCCGGCGACTTGACCCTTGAGACGAGTGGGCTGCGCCCAGCGGACCGCTCGCGGCCGTCGGACCTGACGCTGGCGGGGTGGGGAGGGGCAGCGTGCGATTACATGATCGACTTCGCGTGCGTGTCCTCCACGACCCCCACTTGGAGCAACGACCCCCGCTGGTGCATCCCGGGAATCGCGGCGACCGAGGCGGAGCATGCTAAGTTGGCAGCGGACCGGGCGTCTTCCGCCCCAGTGCAGGGTGTTCACCGGTACTACCCTTTTGTGGTTGAGGACCGCGGCCGACTCGGGAAGTCCGCTTTGACTGTGGTCTACATCTTCGCGGTGCTGTTGGTTGTGCGCAACTTCCCTGGCGGTCCTTCCGCCCCGACCTCTTGCTTTCTTCGTGGTCAATCCGTTCAGGCACTTCGAAACTTTGTCGCCGGCCAACCTGCTGAGTTCCGCCGTCACCTGTCGCGCACACGGCGGGGGCTGTTGCAGCGGGTCTCGGCTTGCGTGCATGGTACCCTGGGCGGCATTCTCTCTGCCGGTGTGCAGATGGCCAAGTCTGATGCGTGTGCTCGTGCCCACTCTGCGTCTTCTCATGTTCCTGCTTCCACCCCGCAGTCGATGTAGAGGCCCTTTCTGATTGCCTTTTATTTTGGTGATTTCCGATATCGCATTCTGCTGCTAGCTCATGTAAGTATATATTATCTCGTACATAGTTGCCTTTATTTATTATATTATATTAGCGATTACTACGAATAACCTTCGAGTACCTTTACCTATACACTACTACTACCACTACTACTACTACGAGTCTGTTTGTAGTGCGCTTTTGTGAAAGCCCTTATGTAATTAATCAACCACTACTACGAGTCTACCACTAGTAGTTATTGCTGCTCTTCGTTACCGTAATGGGCAGCATGCCGCATTATTGGCGCGGGCCGCATGCCTGATGTCTGCGAGTACCAACGACCTTCCTGATGAGCGATGCCACCAACCGTTATGCCTACTGCCGAGCGCGCACCTGTCAACCAGTTCCAGCCGTGCAACGCTGCGCTTCACCACGCACCCAGCGCACAGCTAGGTAGAACGGCGGCACTGCGCATTGTGGGTGGGGGCCCGCCGAGCCGTGCGTTACACCTGCGGGCGCCCCACCGTGTAGTGCTCCCCGCGCCGTGAAGCTCGTGACGGCCGGGTGAACGCCGTGGAAAACCTGTAAACTGGCCTGCAACCGCCGTTACTCAGCCGCGGCCCAAGACAGCCAGGTCGGTTTCTAGCCTCAGCGAGCCATTCGGCCGTGCAGTATGACGCTGTCGTGCTTCCCGTCGCCACGTGCGCTGGCGCCCCCCAGCCGCCCGTCGCTTTGGAACTGCAACGCGCTGGCCAGACGCCCGAGCACCGTCTCGTCCGAAGGCACCGGGCACAGCCGTGGCTCCAGCGGCGGCAGCCTGGAGGCGTTTGATTTCGGATGGAACGTGGATGGGCGCGGGGCCGCGGATTCGGGGACTGCCGCTGAGCAGGGCGCCGGTGTGGATATTGGCCTCGACTTTTACGAGTCGGCTGCGTTGCCTCTCGGCATCGACCTTGACGCGATGAAGGTGCACTACAACCCTGCCTGCGAGGAAGAAGGTGGCTCCGAGCGCCTGAGCATCTGGCGCAAGGGTTGCCGACGCAGCACTTCACCTTCTCCAAAACACGATGGGGCGAGCAAGCGGGCACGCAAGGCCGCTCTTCCAAGCCTCGCCGGGCTCTTCTTCCCCACTTCCGCCCTTTGAGCGCCCAGCGGCGGCAGTTACTTTTCCAAGACGCGAAGTGGCCACGCGCACGACAGGATAACCTCCTGTCTGTTTAGAGAGCCATGGTATGGACAGACGTGTGAGATGCGTCCTCTTGCTCAGAATAAGATGCGGCGAATGTAGGCCACTCCGGCGACCTGTGCTACCTGGAAGACTGTCACGCCGCAGCTGTTCCATTAGTATGCTGCGGGCGCTGTGACAGAACGTGTGGCGGAGATGTGGCATGTTTACTTGCCTATTGCCCTGAGCTTGGATGCGCGATGCCTAAGAGCCTGTTCTACTTCTTGAGCAGTACGCGTAAGCCCCAGTGATTTCTTAAACCTCCCAATTTCTTTATCCATCAACACCCTCAAAGCAATTGATTGTCATCGTCATCGTGTAAGAAACCACTCTTGCGGGTTCCCAGCCACGTCAAGCACTACATGACTGCATCTTGACATTCGTCCTTGTGTGAGGCCCTGTGACTGGCATGGTGCAAATCTCCCTCCATACACGGCAGACAGTGCAAGCGCATCTATAAATGCTAATGCCGTGGCTGCACTGATATACTGATGTTAGTCCAGCCTCAGGCAGGGCGATCAAAGGGACAATAGCCTATGGCAGTGCCCCCCATGCGCACTTTCTGATACAAGTACAATTTCTTCATGTACTTTCATTTCTATTACTGATGTACATAGCTCTGACAATGTCGGTAATTATTAAATGAACATTATACTACGTCTTCAATGGGTCAGGACAACACTTTGGATTATGAAGGAATCGCGTGTGCCCACCATTGAATGAATTAGGCACGTATGTCGTATTATCGGTGGAAGATTATGCGGTTAGAAGTGTAAACAGAGTTTAGATTTGCTGCAACCCCTGGTCGTCAGGATAGGGTGCCACTGCTTGTGGTAAATAGGAGGTTCGGCTCCTCCCTTGTTGCAGTCCATAGATCGTGATGTGTGTGGTGTTGATCAACATCCTCCTTTTTATTGAAAGCAAATTAGAGTCACAGGTTGTGGATTACGAGCAGCATTGGTGGCTGTACTTTCAAAGTCGTATTGCACTCAGCACGACGATAGTAATGGATAATACACACACACATACACACATTTCACCCCCTGCAAAGCATGTTTCTAAATGTAGTGTGTGTGTGTGTGTGTGTGTGTGGTGTGTGAGTGTTGGTGGTGGGGGGGGGGGGGGGGGGGCAATGGGGGTGCCATATCGTGATGCCTGAACAGTCAGGCAGTCAGTGTTATACAGTCACGTCCTGTCAAGATATTAACCATGGTCGATGGACCATATCGCGCTTTCACGTTATGTATTCTATTGGACCGAGGTCGACCTGTTCCTTTTGGTAAGCCAAATTAGACCTTTTATTCAATTGGTGCTATGAAGAAGTCGCTAAGTCGAGTCCAGACAGCCCCACGCATTTTGCCCCCAAGAACTTTGAAATAAGTATTCACAAAACACAGGGGTAATCCGAAGCTTGCTTCCAAGTTGTCTAGGGACGAGACCCGTGGATATCTTGGAGCTTGCTGAGTGACACACGTCTCCCGAGTGTCGGGGCTTGGGAGGCAGCGCCGCTCATGTCTTCGAATCATCGATAACCGTTATCCGTGTGCCAGCTGAGGATTCAGCTGAGGATGCCCTGGAACAATATCTGCAAAGTGCCTGGGATATATAGTAGGTGCTGCTGGAAACCTGATGCTGAAAATGATCAAGTAATAATGTGAATATAAGGGGGTGAAAGTACTGTTATGTTACATAATAATGATTGTTAATATTCACAGTTAACTAACCCGTACCGAACTCCGGCCAGGGGCGCGCGGTGGCGGCCGCGGACCAGCGGCGCGGCGCGCGCGCTTCTCGGCCGAGGCGATGGCCAGCGCGCGCTCGGCCACGACGGTTCGCTCGCAGCCGCGCGGGCGGGCTGATGATATGTCATCGCCGCCCCCAGTCCGCTCGTCGCTCCGGTGAACAGGTGGACGTCGCGCACCAGCTACCCCACTGCCGCCCTAAGACATGACGTCAGCCAGTCACACATCTCTGGGCGCCACCAAGGTTCAGGCTCGACAGTAACGCTGGCGGCCGGAAACCCGCAGCGCACCCGCAAGCCGAATACGGCGGGAGTGCGTGTGTCGGCGCGCGCGTGATCGGCCGCCTCGCTTGCTGCCCGGTCTGTCGGCATCGCAACGCGCCAATATGGTGTGGGCGCTGCAGGTGGAGGGCGGCGGGGCGGCGGGCGCGCACCTCCTGTGCAGCGGAACGTATATCCTGGGCCGCAAAGAGGCGGACATCCTGACAGAAGACCGCAGCGTGTCGCGCAAGCACGCGTCGGTGGCGGTGGGGGCGCTGAGCGCGGAGGAGCTGGCCGAGCCGTCGAGGCTCCCCTCGCTGCAGATCACCTGTGCGTCGCCCCCCCCCCCCCCCCCCCTTCTCCACACACACACACACACACACACACTGAAACCCACTTCCGCCCCGCTCTCCCGCGCACGCGTGAGCCAGTCTGCTACGTGTCGAGTCCGCCGACCGCACCAACTCCGAGCCATCCGCGCGCCAAACTAGCGACTATCGGCAGCAAGAGCCTTTACGCTGTGCCTAGCTTTTACGGCTGCGGGTTCGTAGTCGGTCAGACAGTCAGTCAGTACCCGTGCTACTCACGTCATATCAAGAAATCACTCAAGAACTACTGTTTTTGTGAATACACACGGACTCCGGGGAAACAGGGGGCGGATCCCCTGTTTATTGTTTCGATCGAAGTCTGCGATTGTCGGGCTGCCGCGGGTATTACGCAACAGAAGGAAGCGTCATGGCGTCCGCTGACCGCGGCGACCGCTGTCGCGCAGGCCTGGGCCAGTTCGGCATCACGCGCAACGGGCAGAGCGCGCTGCCGCGCAACACCGCCGTCGCGATCGCCGACGGCGACGTCATTCGGTGCGGGCAGGCCACGGTTGTGAGGTGCGGCCGCGAGCACGCGCCAGCCTCCGACGCGACAGAGGAGGGAGCCGGGGGAGCCGGGGGAGGGGGGTCAGGCGGGGACCTCTACCCGCCGCGCCGCTGATCAGCCGAGTTCCCCACTGGCGCCACCGCGCAGGCTGGAGCACGTCGCGATTGTGCTGTCGGTGCCGCCCGGACTCGCCACGCCGGGGCTGCAATCCTTGGCGAGGCAGGCAGGTAGGCGCACACCCTCTCAGCATTGCCGACCTGCCCACAAAACAAGGAGCGCATTGCCAACAATAAACAGTAAGGGTGCCAGGGGGAGAAGTCCTTTGTCTAGGCGGTGGCAGACCGTGCATGCGGCGGCACGCGGCACCGCGACATTGGATTCCCCTGCCTGCATTGCCGAGTGTGCCGACATTGGCAACCATGCATTTCTCACCAGCAGCTGCCTAGTGTCTATGCTGCTCCAGCACGAGGCTGCAGCCACATGCCCAACTGGGGTGGGGTGATGCCCCAATAGCCGCCTTGTGCTCTCAGCATGTAAGCTCGATCCCTCCCTCTCTCTCCCTCTACCTCTCCCTCTCTCTCTCTCTCTCTGATGTTGAGCTTCACATCCTCAGCTTCGTTTGTTTATGAATTCGCTCACTTACCTGTTGATGCTGACTGTATGGGCTCCTCATGAACGCCCATGGCTGCTGCTACCCCAACCCCCCTTGCCGCCAGGGGCGCACCTGCTGGAGGGCTGGGACGAGCGCTGCACTCACGTGCTGATCCCGGCGCAACCGGGGGGCGCGCCGCGGTCGCCGGCCGCCGCCGCTGCCGCCGTGTGCGGACGCCTGGCGGGGCGGCCAGTCGTGTCGGAGGAGTGGTGCGCCGCCTGCGCTCTCCTGCTCACCGCCCCCGCCACCACGGCCGCAGCTGCACCTCCTGCTGGCGGTGCTTCTACCACGGCTACTGCAACTCATGGAGGTTTAGAATGACAAACCTCCGGCCAGGAGCTCACTCAAGCTCCTTCCGCTTTCTTCCGCTTTTTTGGCCAGAACCAACCTTCTCATGGGCAGTGCCATTTTCATCAATTATATCGATGTCGGGGAACATCCGATTTGTGCGATTTTAGTCTGTTGTCATCCTCAACCAAGTCTATTTTAGTCTCACCGATATGAAATCCGAGGATTCTGATCCCAATCCCGGTCTTAAGGGTGGTGCAGTCCCCTTGTCCTCACGGAGCCCCTCTCTGACTGTCCCGTCCTTTCTGTTTCACGGCCCGATCAGGCTGAGCGCGCTGTGCGCGAGGATCCACACCACAGAGCCGCTTCCGGACACCTCCAAGTGAGTCAGACCCCCCCCCTCCCCCTACGACATACGCACGCATACCACCGCCAGCTTGATCACCCTTTCTCCTGCCCCTTTAGCAATGAATGCACGCAGTTGGGTGCTGCCACCAAGCGAAGGAGGCCCGGGGAAAGGGAGGGGCGGGAGGGGGGGGGGGGGGGGGAGGTGTTGAGGCGGCTGACAGGGCGGTGCCGCAGGTACTCGTGCGGGCCGAGCGGGCTCGCGGAGGGCTGCCGCGCGGACCTACTATCTGCACACGCCTTTCAGGATGCGGATGGCCTGCAGGTGCGGCCCGGGGGTTTCCTGCTCTGCCGCATGCGTGGCGTGGCGGTCGACAGCTATCCCCCCCGTCCCCTTCCCAAGCTGAGCACAGGGACCCCCCCGGTCACCGCGCCGCAGGTGGGCAGTCACCTGTCGTTTGCGATCGCGGCAGCCGGCGGGGCGCTGGTGGGCGGGCAGGGAGGCAGCCCGGGCCGCGCGGAGGGGCGGCGCCTGGTGTTGCTCTGCGCAGAGGGGCAGCCGCCGCATGACAGCGGGGCGGCGTGGACCACCCCGCGCCGACTCATCGTGCGCGACCCTCACACACCCCTCCTCCTCTCCGGCCCACTAGCCCAACTGCTTTCACCATGGGGCAGCATGTGTAGAGGACTGCAGCAGCGGCAGTGGCGCAGGCGGGTCCGCCATGCACTGGGTGAGGCAGTCGGCTCAATCATGCGGACGCCGGGGGGGCATCTGAGAGGAGCCGTCCGGGTTGGCCTGGTGGGGTGTGTCCGAGCGGGTTAAAATCGCCGTGGAGCTCCTGCAGCCGGTCCTTGCGGCTACGTCATACCACACCCAGTTTCGACTGGTTTTGAGAAGGGCTACCGAAACCCTGCGATTGGCGCATTCTTAGTCGGGAGTTTAAAGTGCGCCGACCTCGCGCTCTCATTTGCGGCACGTGCACGGCAGGAAGCGCTGGAGAGCGGGAGCACCGCCGGCATGCTGGAGCCGCAGCAGGGTGAGCCCATGCAATGCAGTGCCCCCCCCCCCCCCCCCCCCCGCCCACCGCCCCCCGTCTCATTAGTCTTTTCCCCATTGCACATGATAGAGTGCTCTGTGATGTCAGAATATACCACGAAAATCACACGGATATTCTGACTCTTTGCTGATGCAAAACAGTTCATTATTGTGTTGAGCCCCAAACCCTCGTTCATGGTACGGTATATATATTGTGTATATTTAAACTATAGGGAAAGTCACTTACGAAGAAGGAAGTGAATACAGGTAAGATTGCCGCGTCGCGAGAAAGCTGAGCTGAGCGGAGCTGCATTGCTGCCTTAGCAGGAGAGCCCGCCGCAGGCTCGCCGGCGCCGGCCAGCCCCGGCGCGTCGGACGCCACGGAATGCGGCGCCCCCGAGGACGTCTCCCCGCCCCCCCGGGCGCCGCTATCCCGGTGCGTCCGCCCACACGCCCCGCTCGCTGCCATGAAGCCATGCCTGCCTGATTGGGCTGCTACGACCCTCCGCATCTGTCTCGCTCCACTGCAATCTTACTCATATTCACTTCCTTCTCCGTAAGTGGCCTTCGTTATCGTATATATCTATATACATCTCTTTGTACATAGATATATACGATGTAAACCATGCAATATATCAACCACACAATATATACCATGACATGTAGAGGGTAACCCTTCATAGTTGCTGTTAGTTCTGTTTGTAGTGCGCATATGTTAAAGCCCTGATGTAAAAGTTTCACATGTAGAGGGTTCGCGGCTCAGTACAATTAACTGTTTTGCACCAGCATCGAAGCGAAGTATCCGTGTGATGTTCGTGGTTTATTCTGATATATTTCAAGATAAATGTACTTCTCTCCGCCAGTGAGGGCATCACAAACGATACCGTGCCGTGACCCCAAAGCGTGGTTACTGTGTGATTACGGTGTGGTTACGGTGTGCTCAAACGCGCCCAGTTCTAAGGCATGGGGGTAGTGAGACGAGGGCCCCATTCGGCCCCAACCGCCTTTTGGACTGGTATATAGTTTCTTCTACAGCGGCTTTTATTTTGTAGTTGCCACTGTTTTGTAGTTGCCAGTAGAGACCAGCAGACCTTACATCGGTCAGTCCCCGTAATCCCATGAACGGGTAACGGAAAATGGCCCATCGTTTGGGTGGGTACTACCTGAACATACAGTACAGCCCTGATTGGACATGTGTAATGACTGACTGACCGACCGACCAACCAAACGACCGACTGAACAACTGACCGGCCGAACGACCGCCTGACCGACCGAACGATCGACCGATAGATGGACTGACTGACCGACCAACCGACCGACCAGACGACCGACCGAACGACTGACTGACTGATGTTTTCGCATCCCCACGACACCCACCGTATACACATCTTCACAGGCGCCGTAGAGCATTCGCTACAGTTCCGCTTTAGTTCCTATGGTTCGCTATAGCTCTGCTATAGTGTCGTGTAGATTTTACCTTTGCCAGGCATGGCAGGCTCTTATTTGCCGTGTCGTTATTACAGCGCCGGCAGCTGGGTACATCCTCATGCACATGTACTCCTCCTGCTGCACTATGCCATGCAAAATGAGAATGGCAACCTGACCCTTCCCCCCGCTACGCACACCCAACAGGGCCGCGCCCCACGAGCCGCCGCGGAGCCCGTCCGCGGCTGCAGCGACTCCGGCGGCGGCGCCCATCCACACTCCCAAGCAGGCAGAGGCGGCGGCAGCGACCCCGCCTGGCTCCACTGCCCCGCAGCGCCGCCCGGAGCTGCAGGACGGGGAGGTGACGCGGGAGAGCGCCAGCGGGGCGGTGCACTTTGCGGTCGCCACGCGCGCGCTGGCCGCCAAGCGCTACGAGCCCGTCGCGCGGGGCGTCATCCAGGGGGAGAGCGGCCTCGAGGTGGTCCCCAACTTCAAGCGCTTCAAAAAGGTGCGCCGCGGGAGAGGAAACGAAATACAAGTTGGATCCCATCTTGTTGGCCTGTTGACCTGCTGCATGCCCCATCTCGTTGACTTGCTGCTCTCCGATCGCTCCGGCCGAGTTTGCGGCTATGGCGGCTGTGCCTCCGCCCCCCACTACATAGCCGGCTGCACTGGTGACGACCTACCCGCTCATCAGTGCCGGCCAATGGCTGCTTGACGTCCAGCCCCCCCCACCCTAAACTCGCCTCGGCGGCGCCGCGCGGTGAAACAACATGCGGAAAGAGAGGGAGAGAGAGACGGTACATTAATAATACAGCAATCGAGCGAGAGGGTGTGTGGGCCCTCGCGGGGAGGCGGGGTTGCGGCAGAAGTGTAGTGTGTACAGAAGGCATGGGCTGAGTAGAGTGTAGTATGTAGCAGATACGATGCGTGGGCAGGAGCGGCAAGCCTCCGCCCCTCCCAATCTCTACGTGTACTTGCCCTTGTCTCATATGACACAAGGGGCTGCTTTGCGTGCGCATCTTGCGTATGGATGCATCTGTTCACGTGTCTCGTCATGGATAATATGTGACATAGTGGGTGAGAGGGGGGTGGGTGTCATGCGCAACCTGCCCGCAACCGACGTGCTGGTCCATGTTGCACGTCCCGGCATGAGCCGGGGTTGGGAGGCGGAAGCCCATAGCCGGGAGAGTGTGGTTACAGAGAAGTGAGCAGGCCCGGAGCGCCGAACGCCTATATGGCTGGCGTGATGCGCTGCCCGCGGCGCGTAGGTGCGTAGCGCGGTGCTTCACTTAGGCGCCACCACCCTGCGGGGCACAAAAGACGCCCGATTGGTCAGCGGTCTGCACCAATCACAGCGTGCGCATCGACTTTATGATAGAGATGATCCGGACAGCTACACGGACGGCTGCTTACCCGCATGAGCGCAATCCTGTTGGTACGGGAGCTTTGAACACCTCCCAGCATCGATAAGAATGTGGTGTGACCCCGGGACCGGAGCTTGCGCACCATTGCGTCGCCTTTGCTCTGCATTGTGACGCCGTACGCACACGCACGCCATCGTGTGAAGATGCGCGGGTTGGGTCTCGCGCACCGCCCCCATCCCGAGAGTTTGGCCACCCGGATCTTGAACCGCTACCCGAGGGGCCTCCCTCGGCGCTTGCAAAGCCGCGGGCAAAGCCCTGCCGGAGATGCGGGCATGAGGTTTGTGGGGGCGCTGAACCGCCTCAAGTGGCAGTTTGTCCGCTGACGACGCCGCGGCTCCATCCAGGCGCGGAGGAGCGATGCCGCGGGCGTGACCCCCAGACTCAGCCTCCGGAGCTGGACGGACCCGGTGGTGACGTCGATGAACACCGACTTCCTGGCGGAGGAGCACGCGCGGATGGCGAGCGACGAGGAGGCGGAGGAGCTGTTCCACGCGACGCTGCCTGCAGTGAGGGTATGCGCGCGCCGGGCGACCCGCCATCGCGGCTCCCACCCTCACAGGATCACCGCCACTCGTGAAGGCAAACCAGAAAGCAGCCGCTGAGCGGAAGCTTTGCAGCAATCGACGGGTCATTCTGGTGACGACACTTTGCAATGGTTTAAGGTTGTGTATGTGTGTGTTTTGTCGCCTTCAAAACAACTTCTTGACAACAGGTTATAGCCAATGTAGTGGCTAGGTTAGCGGTGGGTATTTATAGCATATGGCTACAGAGTTTTTTAGAGAGAGCTGACAGGGAGCCCCCCCCCCCCCCCCCCCCCCCCGGCAGCACACTGCAGTAGAAACAATATTTATAGAAAGTATAATAGAAAATGCGGACTGGGTGCCTGGCCAGCCGCTAACTGGACAGCGCTGCATGACAGCGATAGGTCAGCAGCTGTAGCATGGCTGAGCTGCTGCCTTAGTTAGCCTCCAGAGGGCCCCCAGCATGATGCTGGTGAGGATGCGTCTCATCATTCCCGCGATTTTCTCCGCCCTCTAAAATTTTGCTGCTCAAGAATGTGGTTATACGGTACGGAATGATGAGACGGGGGGTTACTCGGCATGATTGCACCGTGTAAGCAGTCGATGGGATGATGGATATCTGCTGTAGCGGAGACACCTTTCCAAGTCCCGCCGGAATGTGGAATGTGGCAACGAATCGTCAGTACTCTCGCACGTCATTGATGCTGTGTTGTGCTGCGGGCGTGGAGGTTGCCTTGTCACCGGTTAAGGGGCGCCATTGAAGGGAGTGTTGATGCTGCGGCTGCGCTCGTTGCCCCCGCGCAGGCCAAGCCAATGGCGGACCCGATGGAAGACGACGACGACGTCGTTGACGAGGACCACACGGGCCGCGCCGCCGCTCGCGGCAGCAAGTCCGCCCGCCCCGCGCCGTCCAAGCCAGCTAAGCCGCCGGCCAACATCGCGGGCGTCAACTTTGAGAGCATGGCGCGCCGCGGGACGCTCAAGTCGCTCAAGGTGCCGGAGCTGAAGGCATTTCTGTCGAGCCGCAACCTGCCGGTCGGGGGCAAGAAGGACGAGCTCATTGCGCGCGTCACGGATGCGCTGCTGTAGACCGCTCATCGGGATCACGTGTCCGAATAATAGATGGTGCAAGCTTGCGTGAGACAAGGCACCATGCGCATACTGCCTTCACGTGGTACAAACACCACGTTCCCGAGCCTAGATCACGTGATAAGCGCATGTAACACCTGCCAGGCTGCCTTCGCTACGCTTGCGCAACAGTGAGGCTCCTACTTGCTGCAGACCGGCATTCGCTGCTGTTGGCATGCCGTCACCCCCTCAAGCTACTTGCGGTATTAGCGGCTGTATGCGTTGCGGTTGAGGAAAGTGTGAAAGCCGTCACCTGATGATGGGCATTTTCCAAGTGGTAACAAACGAGTATTTTATGTCGTACATAGTTGCAAGTGCTACATACATCGATACTGTTCGGCGGCTTGAGTTTCGTTTCTTGGTTATTTAGAGCCCAAATCCCTTTTTGGTCCCCATTTAATTACCCAGCACTATGCAAATTACCATGTCAAGATGTGTGGTGGGAAAGGGAACAATGGTTTCTGAAACGGCGGAAGACACAACCCCCCCCCCCCCCTCCGAGCGAAGTCGCAGAATCCAGTGAAAATGGCGCGGAAAGTCAACGTGATATGTACCCATTATTATTCCATTTAATGGGGGTCAAAACATACTATACTAAAAACAGCGCAGATATTCTGGGTGAAACTCCTCCAAGACTGTACGAAGGTACAGCCCCGCCAGTATCACGAATTCATTAGTTCCGACAAGCGCTGTGCTGACTATATAATGTACGAAACATACTATTTTCACGGCGTTCCGACCGGTATTTAATGACAGTTAAAGAGGTACAAACGTACCGTTACGTGTCAGACCCGCCACCACACGGCATTTACATATTGTAACACTTCACCCAAAATTGCACTCCCGGGGCTCTCTGGTGGGCCATTGTAGAACGTGCCCCGTGGGATTGGATAAGTCCATGGACGGTGTACGTTAACTTGGTGGAGGCGGTGGAGCGAATATAAATATGATGTAACTTAACAGTTGAATCAGCGATGCATCGATTTTTCAGAAAACTTTAAAAGAACGGGTTCTATATCACTGGCCTACAGTTCCATGAATTGCATTGCCAGCGCTTTGAAGTGCCAGCAGCGAGCGTTTGCATTGCCAGCGCTTTGAAGTACCAGAGTTTTTTTTTCCATTACCAGCAGCAAGTAGCGAGTATCAGTACCAGTGCCAGCAGTACCATAGCCAGCAGTGAGTAGCGAGTACCAGTACCAGCAGCGAGCGTTCGCATTGCCAGCGCTTTGAAGTACCAGAGTTTTTTTTCCATTACCAGCAGCGAGTAGCCAGTACCAGTACCAGTACCTCCCAACCGTGAGATCGTAATCGGACGGCTGTGTAATTAAGGACCGTGGGTGGGTGGGCGGGTGGGCGGGTGGGTGGGTGGATTATCGTACTTAGTAATACATGCCAGTAGATAAGCGCTTTAGTCATGCAACTATAGGCCCGATCCGCTGCACTATACGGGTACCCGTACGGCAATAAAGCTCACCGCCGAATAATCGACGCTTCGCTAGATTACGGCTGCGGCGGCCGTACGAGGCATCCCGGATGTGGCGGGCTGATGCTATACCACCAGTAGCTACTACCAGATAGTCGTTGCCCGGCATGTGAAGCAACACCAGCAACTTCAGCGCCATGGAGGGGGAGGCAACGAGTAGGCAGTCCCAGTAGCACCGGTGAGGAAACAGGTTCTCGCGCGGAACCGTCGCCATGGCTAATCCGAAATCGTCATTTAAATCCGAATCGGAACAGCGCCCGCACGGCTGCCCACCACCTCCAACACTCGCTAGATGCCGCGATCACAGCGCACCGTACCCGCGAGGCACAGCTGCAGGTGAAGCTGCACGACGCCGAGGCTGAAAACGCCTGCCTCGTGACGCAACTTGAGAAGGCATGCGAGGACGTAAATGGGGCGAAGGCATGTGTTACATGTCGAGCGTACGAGCAGCGTCCCGCACAATATTTATAATCTCGATACCGCCAAACTCCGACACCGTGCGATGCTCGAGCCCTCGAACACGTTCAAGCTTAGGTCCGCAGCGAAAACAACGTCGCCGACTTGCTAATGAGGTTGGCAACTTTATGGATGACCGGTTTGCGGCGGGAGTGGGTGGCCAGACGGCGTTCATTAGC
The DNA here is from genome assembly GCA_006384855.1 of Tetraselmis striata. Taxonomy (NCBI): domain Eukaryota; kingdom Viridiplantae; phylum Chlorophyta; class Chlorodendrophyceae; order Chlorodendrales; family Chlorodendraceae; genus Tetraselmis; species Tetraselmis striata. Next base: position 43,536 of record VCJN01002014.1, read on the forward strand.
ATGGTCACACTACTCAACGATCACCATCTGGCGAACGACAGCCTAGCCCCCAAAAGAAGCATATCATTTCAGATGAGCTGGGGGTGGGCAAGGAGGCCACCATCAAGAGGTTGCAGGATCATTTTAGTCGAGAAGACCAAGACTACACATGGTGAAGACAATGAGTACCGGAAGCTGCGCTTCCAATGCGGCACCGTGGATAGACTGCGTGGGCCGCCTCTATCACATCATCGACAAATACTATTTTGCCTGCGAGCAAGAGGAGTTGGAGCTGAGGTTGTTTGAGCCTTGGTTACTCCATCCGGACACTGGCAAGCTTAACAAGCCTTTGTTGGTTCATGGCGAACCGTGAGGCGGGCGACACCTTGCCCACCAAGTGGGGCGCTGTGCGGGACATGATGTGGCTGCCGATAATGAAGCTTCCCATCGACCACTTTGAGTACTTCTACAATAGCTCCGACGTACCCATTCCACTCGGGGCCCGGCTGCGCAAGAAAGTGGGTGGCTACGACGTCGTAAACATGCCAAGCATCACAAAACATGCCAACAACACTGGCACAGTCACCGATGTTGAAAGTGCAGAGGAACCTGTGCGAGTACGTGTTGCGTCTAGACACCAATGACGAGGTGTGGGATGGCGTCATGTTGCCACCAGACTGCCATAGACGTCTAGACCTCAGGCATCAAAGGCGTGACAAGCTTGACAAGATAGGTCTCTCTCAATAATAGGAGTGGCTCGCTGTGTTGCCCAAAAAGCCCAAGCGCAAGCGCAAGAACTATGACAACTACGATGATGAAGACGATAGCGAAGGGGTTTCGATATGTAACAAACTGTAGTTTTACACGGTCGCCGATACCTAGCATATGCATAGTGGTTTCGGAGCCCCTCCACGGAATGCATTAATCATCCTTTGCCAACACGCCTAGCGTTTGCAGCGCAGTACTTAGTGGCTTTATCAAGTTGGGGGTCAAGCGTGGTAGTACAAAACGTTTTCACCCTGTGACATGGACGCCAGTACTTTGCGCTTTACAAGGCGGCCATGTCACTTTATATTTTGAAGGTCGTTGCATCCTTCGAATTGTAATTAATTGGTCACATGAATACTACCGGTTCTAACTTAAGGGTGCGAAGTATGGCAAATGGATAAACTAGCGGCGCAAATAAATTGCATACCGTACTCAATCAGTCCTTGCGGTACCTTCACACATTATTATGGTGGGGAAAAATCCCATTGGGTTGCAAGTACACCGATGATGCGGAAATCATATATTGCGCCCATATAGAGGCTACCGATGGCCGCTGCCGCACGGGCCACGGTTCCTTAAAGCATCCGGCTTAAATACATGTATAACCCATTTAGTAGATCAACCAAGTTGGGCGCGCCCTAGCACGTGGACGTCGAGGATTGTGCTGCGGTGGATAATTCGACCAGCTACCTAGGGGCGCACTTTCAACTTGAGTGGAGGTCGCTAGCCGCACGCGATGCCGCTAGACTAGGTATCGGTGTGGGCGCGTTTCGAATCATCGACAGCGTTAGCCCTTACTAACGCATGGGGTATCAATGTATGTCCAGGCGTGTAATTAATACGCGTCAAACCCATTGCCACAGTACGTCCCCGCCCGCCGGGGTTGTGGCCGGGCTGCATATTATAATACAAATCAACAATTGCGCCTCCGAGTATTTTCCACTGCCTGCCGATTGGCCCGGATTCGTCCCATGCCTGAGTGGTTCCTTGCTTTGAACCTTATTCTGCATGTGGCGGAAGTGAACATGAGATTGCTATCGAACATAATTATGTTGGTGGAGTGTCCGCGTTAGGCGGGGTATCACGGACCGTTATAATTCGATGGGGTTGTCGGTTCCAGAGTTAAGGGATTTTATTAGTAGCTAAGTTGCGTCAACACCGGGGAACTGAACTGCCTTCATCTTGGGCGGGGTCCTCCCCTCTCTTCATAGCGCCCTGGATTTTGCTGGGAATGAGACTTCTTCCAGTTATGGCGTTGGGCCCTCCCTCACATTGCTTTTTTGTTCACATATATCCCACTCCCAAGACGCTTTGCTCCGCGGGATGGGGCTTGCCCCCACTCGCCGCACTTACAATCCGATTGGACGACGCCTAGACGGGTAGGGCAGACCTTTCGTGGTCAGTGCCGGGTAATTATATGGCAGTGTTTTAGATGGCGATCCTTGATAGTAATTCCATCACTGGCCTCTAATTAGTCTTGCAGAATACTTTGGCAATAATAAACAGCAATGGAACCTGCCAATGGTGCAGGGTTTGCGGGACTGCCGTCCATGCAAACGGTCAACCTGCTCCTACTACCGCAAATGCGGGGAAATGAATTTCGGAAGAACTTGAGGATTATGGGGGCCAGCCTTTGAATGAAGAGCACGTAGTTGAGGTAGCGACATACAATTTGTGTAGGCTTCCTCAGCAGGTAGTGGAACGGAGAGTGCGGCACGTGAATTTGCCTGGAAATTTACCCTTCGACGATCGGGGGGAATTTGACCAGTTATAGGATCCAGAGACTGGAAGAATTCAATACTCCGGCTAGTGTGGTCCGCTTCCTGCGCGTGTTACGAAAAACACTATGCGATGGCGCCAAAACTCAATGCGTACCGGAAAGAAGTGGCCAGCCCCCCACCGTATCCACCAGCATGTGGATCAAATCGGAGCAACACCCTCCAGGGGGTAGGTAGAGGGATGTAGTGCAAGCCTCACGGAACCAACTGATTAAAAACGTGGCTCATCCATGCACCACCTCAACTTGAGAGCATGCAGCGCCCTCTACCTCGGCAGCCCCGGCCCCATCGCCAACCCCGCCAGCATCAGCGGCCTCAGCATCCACGCCTCTGTTGCCGGGGGCGGTCTTCACGTTTCTTGTTGGCATGGTGGTCCAGCGGCGGCTCTGGCGGCGCCCCAGCCATCCCCACGCCCCCGGTGGTCATCGGCCTCTGCGGATTGTCGACCAGACGAGGGTAAAAGTGGTCTTCCGGTACGTTGGCGGACGTCACGTAGTCCGGCACCTGCGCAACACCACAGGATGCGGTAGTCAGCACCCTCCCAAGGGCAGAAAGCTGTACAAGACAAAATGTATTTTATTGGAGAAGTGTATGAAACCGCCTGGCAATATGTTGGATGACGAGCCCACGCTGCACAAGGCAAAATGTATGTTATTGGAGATGTGTATGAAAATCGCCTGGCAGTATATTGTATGACGAGCCCACGCAAGCTGCACAAGGCAAAATGTATGTTATTGGAGAAGTGTATGAAAATCGCCTGGCAGGATATTGGATGACGAGGCCACACAAGCTGCACACGGCTAAATGCATGTTATTGGAGAAGTGTATGAAACCGCCTGGCAGTATGTGTATATTGGATGACGAGCCCACGCAAGCTGCACAAGGCTAAAATTTATGTTATTGGAGAAGTGTATGAAAATCGCCTGGCAGTATATTGGATGACGAGCCCACGCAAGCTACACCAGGCAAAATGTATGTTATTGGAGATGTGTATGAAACCGCCTGGCAGTATATTAATACTGGATGACAAACCCACGCAAGTTGCACCAGGCAAAATGTATGTTATTGGAGAAGTGTATGAAAATCGCCTGGCAGTATATTGGATGACGAGCCCACGCAAGCTGCACAAGGTAAAATTTATGTTATTGGAGAAGTGTATGAAACCGCCTGGCATTATATTGGATGATGAGCCCACGCAAGCTGCACCAGGCAAAATGTATGTTATTGGAGAAGTGTATGAAACCGCCTGGCAGTATATTAATACTGGATGACAAACCCACGCAAGCTGCACAAGGCTAAATGCATGTTATTGGAGAAGTGTATGAAAATCGCCTGGCAGTATATTTGTATTGGATATATCAATATTGGATGACGAACCCACGCTGCACAAGGCAAAATGTATTTTATTGGAGATGTGTATGAAAATCGCCTGGCAGTATATTGGAGTACGAGCCCAAGCAAGCTGCACACGGCTAAATGTATGTTATTGGAGAAGTGTATGAAACCGCCTAGCAGTATATTGGATGACGAGCCCACACAACCTGCACAAGGCAAACTGGTTGTTATTGGAGAAGTGTATAAATCGCCTGGTAGTATAATGGATGACGAACCCATGCAAGCGGCACAAGGCAAAATGTATGTTATTGGAGAAGTGTATGAAAATCGCCTGGCAGCATATTGGATGACAAACCCACGCTAGCTGCACAAGGCAAAATGCATGTTATTGGAAAAGTGAAAAAAGCGCCTGGCAGTATATTGGATGACGAACCCATGCAAGCGGCACAAGGCAAAATGTATGTTATTGGAGAAGTGTATGAAAATCGCCTGGCAGTATATTGGATGACAAACCCACGCTAGCTGCACAAGGCAAAATGTATATATTGATAGAGTGTAGAAACTAATGTTGCGTCTATGTGATGACCTATGAATACTATATATCTGCGAGATACCCTGTGTGCGATGAGACAAGACGCCGCATGGATCGACGCAGTGTTACCTATTAAATCCATAATGCAACAGCGAACTAAATATCTGCGTGTGCAGTACTGCCATTAAATGAAACTTAGTAGTTTTATCAAAGGCACATATATTATCCATTCACTCGAGTTTGACCCGCTCATGACAAGTTCATACAAAGATGCACTCGGTAGCATTGCCTGAATGCATGTTCATGGCAGCGTACCCTTAGATAATCACATTGGGAATACCTCTAAAGACGGCTCCCCTCATTTTTTAAGGTTCAGGGCTACATACTTACGTTACTGTGTTACTCAGTTACGTCAAGGCGTCGCCTCCCTGTTCTTTTCATTTGGCTAGGCGATGTTATGAGAGAAGGGCAGAGAAAGAGGGGCGAAGAGGAGGGGGAGGGGGCATGACCTTGTACATCTGCATGAGCTTGGTGTAGTTGGGCAGCATGGCGCAGTTGAGCAGCACCTGGCGGGCGTGCCACCGCGCGTGGTCACCCTTGATGGTGAGCAGCGGCGTGAGGTAACGCACGCCTTGCTCCTTGATGATGGTCACCTTGTTGTTGTCGCTGAGGGAGAGTAGGCGCAGGCAGCCCGCCGCGTTGGTCGTCGCCTCCGCCTGCCCCGGCTCCAGCTTTTTCTTCTTGCCCTTCCCCTTCTTCCCCTTTTTGCCCTTCTTCCCTTTCTGCGCGCACGTGGGCGGTGCAGCGTGAGGTACTAAGCAAGGCTGCGAGGTCAGCAATCGATGTTTCGGAATTTCTGGGAACAAGCATTTAGCATTTATAATTTGGGGCGAAACACTACTCAACATACAAAACGCTGGGGCATATTAAGGCTGCTAATAAGGTCCAATATCAGCGTTTCTGTACACCGATCCACAAAAACTCGGTTTTTGCACAGCGCCACGTGAGAGCCAGACAACAATACGTTAACCACTCCATCAGCACAAATCGGCCGCTCACGGGCCGGGCAAGCGATCTTAGATGCCCCACTTTTAGATCCTGTGTCCGGGCAACCGCAAGCGGAAAACTGGAAAGTGTGCCAGTGATAGCGCGGCGATAAATCGCAAGGGTCCCTGACGTACAAACTGTGAGTTCATACGATCATGGAGTGCGAAGAGGTAGATAGACCCGAAAGGGGTTGTTTGCGGGTATGAAGAAGGGCGGTCGGCGTCGGTCGGTGCCCCTATGTATCTTGAGCTGGCAGCCAGCGTAGCGCGTCATATCCGGTACTGTATACACTGTTCCAACAAAAAACTGCTCAAATACGTTTGTGAGCCACGGGAGAGCTCAATCAATCCCACAAAGCCATTACCAAGGCGATGCTGTAAATCCTTGAATTAAAGAAAGGGCCCCGGAGTGCGAGGGAGAGATTGAGCGCACCACATCCGGGGGCGGAGGGTTGTTCATGTCAATCTCGGGCAGCGGCCCCTCCGCGCCCTCACACAGCCGCACTAACGGCCCAATCGCTCCTGCCTGCATGGACCAGCGCCGCAGAACACAGCGTCAGCGCTGGTGCGATTCATGCAAGAGGACCCGTGGACGGGAGGGAGTTTAGCGCGGTGTGTCTGACTCTCCAGACGGTGTAAAAGACAGAACAAGACCCCCGAATCCTTTCAATCTTGTAGGGTTTGGCTCTCAGCAGCCATCAACCAAAATACGGTTGCCGACACGGTAACAATAACACTGCGAGCAAGAAACGGCCCTGCCTGCCAGAGGTCGAATCTAGAAACAACTATAGCATAACTATAGCACACGTGCTTACATGTTCTTATAAGCAAGACCAATTCAGAAGGGTTATCGAATTTGCTCCGCCGGCACATGTGTGCCAACATCAAAAACATCTCAACAACAATGCATAGAAAATCCATTGTTGGATGATAGATTCGGAATGTGCTTTATGGATGGAATAATTGGATTCTGTGGAATGTAATATGTGGCGATTGGCACACGTTGGATTGGGCAAATGTCAGTATCAGAATAAGTTGATATGGACCTCGCGAAACCCGCCCCCCTTTGGCTGCCTCGAGGACAGAGCACACTGGCGGGGCAGAGCGGCCGCCACCCACCCGGGCCACAATCTCCACGCGCTGCATCACCCGCGCCTTCATCTCCTCGTCCAGCAGCGCCTCCTCCAGAATGATCGCCTCCTGAGTCTCGTCGCCCACGGCCCACGCCGGCGGCGCGTCCTTCGCGGACTCGCCCGGGAGCATCGCGCCCGTCGGCGCCATCGCGAAATCTGCACGCGACGAGTGGGGACAGCCGGGAGGGTCGCATGGGTCAGCGCGCAGACTGAGCGGTATAGGTCACTGCGGCGGAGCACCACAATCTATTCCATCTGACACCTCTGGAAACATGTCAGGCAGTTACAGCTATACCGTCTTCTACAGCGCCACTATAACATTTCCTTAAATATAAATGAGGTCTCATTGTTTGCGTCCTTCAGGAAAAGTGAGCATCATCCTCTACCGGATTAGTTAGGATCGGGAGCTAACGAAAGATAGCATGAATTATAGGGGGACTGCGCCAATTTCACGCCTCCAGCAGAGGGTCTCAATGGAGGCAATTAACGCCGTAAACCGCAAAAGAATGGCCCGAAGTACATACGAACATACATACATACATACATACATACATACATACATACGTACATATATGATGTAGACATACATCATTAGATTATCTGTTCATTTATTCATCTATGTGTGTATGGCAGGCTTTAGCTGCTCCCTCAACCGGGATGCAGTGATGCTCTCCAGCCACCCACAGCTCCATTTAAGGTATCTCTCTCTCTCTCTCTCTCTCTCTCTCTCTTATGTGTGTTTGTGTCTGTAGCTGTATTATCTTGTGACGCAGGCGGCCGCTGAGCAAGATGAGCTTGTTATTGGAGCTGTCAAGAAATCCAGAGATCTGACAAGTCGCTGGGTCGACAGCGTTCAGGGACGGGTGGGGCGCCGAGGGTGTGTTGGGGCACAGGGGGGGGGGGGGGGGGGAGAGCGTACTGTCTGGCTGAGCCACGGCGCTGCCGTCCTCGCCCTCCCCCAGCTTATCCTTCAGTACCTGATCCGCCGCCGCGTTTTCCTCCGGTGTCCGGTGCGGGAGTGTCACCCAGCGCAGCGCCCCGGCGCCAGCGGCCTTCCCCTGGTAATGCATATACCCCAGGTGGAAGCGGTGGTCAGAGCGGCATGCCAGTGGAGGCTCAGAACCCAGGGCTGTGAGCCGGTCCAAGGAGCAGCCACAAGAACGCAGCCGTGGGGCAGGAGAGCGTTTGCGTTGGGAGAAAGACATCAGAAAAGGAAGAAATTTATCGCAGCATTTCTCATGGTTGAATGCGAGGGAGAATTGCCATGATCAGCGAAGATGGTTTCGGAGCATTGTTACACGTAAATTGAGTGCAAATAATAACACAACATCCCTGCATTTCCAATTAATGTACCATGCATATCAAGACTTCACCATACGAAGCGAAGATGGTTTCGGAGCATTATAACACCTAAATCGGGTGTAAATAACGCTACATCTACATTTTGAGTGAATTCATCATGCGTATCAAAAGGGAGAGACTTTCTACGAAGTGAAGATGGTTTCGGAGCAACAGAGCACCTCAAATGAGTGTAAATAACGCTGCATCCCTACAATTCATCACGCATATCAAAAGGGAGAGACTTTATACGAAGTGAAGTTAGTTTCGGAGCAATGCAACACCTAAATGAAGTGCAATAACGCCACATCCCCTATATTTCTAGTGAATGTACTGAGCGTATGGAGAAACTTCATACGAAGCGAAAGATGGTTTCGGAGCATTGTAACACCTAAATCGAGTGCAAATAACGCCACATCCCCTACATTTTAGTGCATGTACCATGCATGTCAAGATAGACTTCATACAAAGCGAAGATGGTTTCGGAGCATTGATACACCTGAATCGAGTGCAAATAATGTTGCACGCTACATTTATACTGAATGTACCATGCATATCAAGAGAGACTACATCATACAAAGCGAAGATGGTTTTGGAACATCATATCACTTAAAACGAGTGTAAATAACGCTACATCCATACATTTTTATTGAATGTATCATGCGTATCAAGGGGGGATAGACTTTATACAAAGTGAAGATGGTTTCGGAGCATTGTAACACCTAAATCGAGTGCAATTAACGCTACACCCCTGTATTTCTAGTGCATGCACCATGCATGTCTAGATAGGCTCCATACGAAAGCGAACGATGGTTTCGTAGCATTGATAACACCTAAATCGAGTGTAAATAATGCTACACCCTTGTACATTTCTAGTGAATGTACCATGCATATCAAGAGGCTCCATACAAAACGAAAGTAGTTCAGGAGCATCGTAACTCGGGTGTGGACAATGCTACACCCCCTACATATCCAGTATATTTACCATGCATATCAAGAGAGACTTCTTGCGAAGCGAAGGTGGTTTCGGAGCATAAAAACACGGAATTTGGCTGTTGATGACGACACCCCCGCTATCTTTCCATTGATGATGCAATGGGGACATATATACTATCTATATACAAGCACAGCGGGAGTAGTGAAGGAGCATCTATCTACACCAAATAGGCGCACGTACCGTTTCATAGGTTTGGGGGGTCCGACAAATAATAGTTTCTATTCCAGCATTAAGTCGGACAAATGGCATGATGTTCGTGATATATTCTTATACATTTCATGCTATATATTGTTGTCCGCTCTTCGCGGTGGGTAGATGGCGGGGGTTTCAACTATGAAATACCGCAACGCAAAGCGTGGTTACAGCATCAAAACGCTGCTGCCCTCAACCTCGCTCCGCATCAGTGTTACTTAGCATATGGCGAGCCAATTCAGGTGTGAAGGCGGGAACACGCTCAAAGGGAAAGGAGAGAAGACGCATAAGACGGGCAGGTGGGAATCGCCGCACCACAAAGTCAATGCGCTCGTTCCCCAGAAGCTTCGTGACGTGCTCGATGCCGTTGCAGTTCAGGAAGCGCGCCTTGGCATCCTGCAGCAGCCGGCAAGGCGGCACGGCCTCAGCCGCCGTGTGCCCCACCTCATGCACAACGGCGGATGGAGCAGCCCAGAAGGGCTGTGCGCATGTGCAGGCAAGGGCGGTGCCATCTGCCACAGGGGCAACGCATGCGCCGTGCGGAGCTCTTGTCGCACCGCGGGTCCCCTCCTCATCAGCACGCTCAGTGCTTCCAGCGCTGCAGACTTGGCGACGGGGAGGTAGTAGCGCTGCTTGCAGACCTATCAGGCGCAGCGGAGATCAGAGTGCAAGTCCTGTCCGCCCATGGCTAGCGCCCCCACAGCCCAAACATACACAGGCGGGGAGGGGGATTGGGCACTGCCGCGGTACGGCCGGCACGTGAGAGGTGAAGTGCGCAAGCCCCACCTGCACGAGACCCTCAATCACGTTGCAGTCAATAAGCTTTCGATGGCACGCCTGTATTGCCACCACGTGCAGCATGAGGTCAGCTGAGCGCAGTTCCTGGCCTGCATTTCACCCAGACCGCCGTCGCCCCCCGCATTCAGCCCCCACTTAGCCCTGGTGGAACGAGAGAAAGAAAGGGGGGAAGGGAGAGGGGGGCGGGGGGGGGGGGGGGGGGGGGGAGGGGAGGCGCTCGCCTCCATGTTGGCCTGATCAACGGAGGTACCACCGGAAGAGGGGGGTGGCGGAGCCTGGCACAGGTTGGCCATCACCACCACCGCATCTGCCGCCGCGTTGCGGCCGCCCATCATTGGCATGTCCATGCACAGCCGGATGAGGTCCACCAGGTACTTGAAGTCAAATTCCTGCCAATGCACAAACCGGGGAGTAGAGGGCAACGCGGTGAGAGGTAAGGGGGGGGGGGGGGGAGTGCAGTGCCCCCGCCGCCCGGGCATGACAGGGATTCAGGCGAGGTTGGCTGGGTAGGCAGAGGGACGGTGAGGACGAGGTTGTGTGATGCTGGTAGGGAGCGTTGTGGCCTGGGGCTGACCTTGAGGATGAACTTCATGACGCGGGGCCTCGTGTCAGGGCTCACCACCAGCAGCCGGAGAAGCGCTGCGCAGAGGGAGGAGGAGGGGGAGGGGGCGGTGGCGGAACGGATGTCAGGGCCAGCAGGCCAAGCTCTGTGGATTGGGGGTCAGGGCGGCCAAGGGTGCATGTCGGGGTCAGGGCGCGGGTGCTCACACACGCAGGCGGCGGAGCAGCTGGTGCTGCCGTGCAAGAGGCCGCTCAGGAGGCTGTTGATCGGGTTGGGCCTGCAGCCCAGCATGGTGTCGCGCTGCTGCTCCGTGTCGACCAGGCACGTGAGGATGCCGGCGGCGGGCGTCACGTCCGCAGGGTTGCTGCTGCCCATCACGCTCACGCACGTCTGCAGGGGCATGGGACGCATGCATCAGGGCACGGCAAGCACGCGAGGAAGATTTATATGTGTACATATATGTGGCAAAGATACATATATGTACATATGCATATATGGCATACATATATATATATATATATACATATAGATGGCATACATATATATATGGCATACCTACATACATACATACATACATATATATGTATGTATGTATATAATATATATGATGTATGCCATCTATATACATACGTATATGTATATACATGTATGTATACATGGCATACATGTATGGCATATTGCAGGAGAAAATATATATGCATATATGGCATGGGGGCAGCTACGGGTGAACGCTATGGCTGGAAAGCCGGGGGGGGCGGGGGGGGCGGTAGGATGTGGCACAGCACACAAGCACACCTCCAGGATGCCGGCCTTGATGACCTCATCGCGCTTCTTCTTTGTCTTCTTGTCGTTGGGCCACACATGCTGCCATATGTACATGCCGGCCTGAGGAGTGCGCGGGCCGGGGGAAAGCGGTGCGGCGTGGATTCAGGCAGACGTGTAGACGGATGTTGCAGCCCCCCCCCCCCCCCCCCCCCCCAACACACACCTCTCCCCACATGGTTCCTGCCCTGCGTCCTGCCACCCCACCGCACTCGCCCTCCTGACCCCTACCGCCCCCTGTCAGCAGCCGAGCGTGCAGCTGCGCAATGTCGGTGCATGCGATTGCCCCGACAGCCCTCATGCTAGCCCGGGTCTGCTCTCCAGGCCGCAGGTGACAGCCAACCGCCCGCCTCTTCGCACCAGTCCAGTACGTTCGCAACCATGCCCGAGCAGGGGGGGGAGGGGGGCAATCATGCTGCGCACAGTGCTTGACCTGGCGGGATCCGACCCTGTGGTAGCTGCCTGGGAGGGGGGGAATGAGTGCCATGTTGCCGGACCCGCCCCCAGAATATCGATGGCTCACCACACCGCAGCGCGAGGAAGGCCGGCGGGAGAGGAGGCGGAGCGGGAGGAGGAAGGACGGGGAGAGTAGGAGGACTACAGATGGGAGAATGGCTCGAGTGGCCGCTAGAGTTCGGATGGCGGCCCGTATGCATCCCAAGTGCGCTGCACTTGTACAGTACAGGCAATTGGAGAAATTCTGCTTTGACCCAATGCCTCTGCGCATTTAATCACTCTATAACTGTAATCCAGGAACGAAGCGTACACACGGCGATAGGTGGAGATAAAGAGCAAAAGAGAGTGAGGGCAGGTCTGTAGAGAATGAGGGAGTGTGCACGGGGAAAAGGATTCCGGGAGGAGATGATTATACCTGGACACAAAAGGTATATCAAATGGGGTGCCCCCCCCCCCCCCCCCCCCCCCCCGCCCCCGCCGGGGGCCGCCCCTCTTCCCACCATTTGAAGTACGCACAACATGTCCGGCACGATTGAGTGGAATGCAGGACTGCCTACGAGACGGCTCGCGTGCGCAACACACGTGGCGCTCTGCCCCCCCCCCCCTCCCCCTCCCCCCATCCTTACCTGCTGCTTGGTGACCTTGGGCTCGGTGGGAGTCCCCTTGAACGCCTCGCACAGCCCCACTAGGTTCTGGGTCAGCGCGTAAAACTCGTCCGACATCCAGTTCAGCCGCCCTGCCTGCGCCTTCTTCTTGCCGCCTCCCTTCTTCGGCATCCTGCGCTATTTTACTTCGGCGGCTGTCGCGACTGCAGTGCCGCTGGCTGGGAAGCGCCAACTGGCTTGGGTCAAGAAGCGAACGAACACCTCGGCGAGTGAGTGAGTCGGCGGCGGCACGTAGGGGGGAGGAAGGTCCTCACCACAGACCCAGCGCCTCCCTCGACCGCGCGATGTTAAGCTAGAGCTGGGGGCGAGGGCGCAGCCTGGGCTACTTCTTGCGAAGTCTCTGAAATCTCTGAAGTTTTTAAAGATGTCTCAGCGCAGCGGGGCCGCCATGTGCCCCCATCCCTGGAGGAAGGCTGCCGGTACTACACGCGCGGCGGCATGCCGCCCGCAAACCGCTCGCGCCTCCTGGCACGAGTACAGGGTTTTTATGTCATACCCTAGAAAACCGAAGCAAATACCCTAATATAAACCTTATTACCCCATCACGACCTATGGTGCTGTCCGCCCGCGGCGGGCCGCCCGTCGGTTCGCTCGCGGCGCGGTTGGATGAGCGCGCAAGGTGCCGTCGCGAGCGGATCAACAGCTCGTACAGAGCAGCGCCCACTGCGAACTACGGCCAGTGGTAGTCTCGACGGGGCGACTGTTCCTGCAGAATAATAGCACTGTCCTTCATCTCATCAGACTTCCGCGTGGGCACGTGCCGGCGTTGGGCCGTCGGGGATCGCAGGGTAGCGGCAGCTCAGCGGGCTCGCTGATCACTCGCTGCCAAACAGCACAGCAAACCGCCGCTGCCGCTGGGGACGATGCGGCCAATGTTGCGTTGCGCGCTGTTGGCGCTGTTGGCGCCGTGGATCTCGTTGACGGCGGCCGCCGCGGCGGCAGTCGAGCCCAGCAGTGTCCTGTACACCGTGTTCCCGGCGCCTGTGCGGACGGAGCGCCACCTGGACCGGGTGGAGGCCATCATGGATACCTGGGGCGCGGGGCAGAGCGTGGTGGTGGTGTCGGGGGAGTCAGGGCAGCAGCAACCAGTGCACGGCGCGCCGGTGTGGCACGTCCCTGATGTCACTGGCAAGATCAGCGAGGCAAGCATGCGGATCTACCTGCAACGCGCTATGCAGGAAAAGTGCGCCCCCTCGCCATGCCCCCCCCCTGTGCGCGCCACATGCATGCGGGACCAGAGGGCGGTTGGCTGCTGGCCCACGTGGCTGAGCAACAGCCGCGGCGCCGCTGCGGCAGGTGGGACTGGCTGATGCGCGTGGATGACATGGCGGTGGTGCTGCCTCCCAACCTGCTCAAGCTGCTGGAGGTCTACAACGCCTCGCGCCCTGTGCTGCTGGGCTCCAAGCTGGTCCTGCCGGGGACAAGCAATGTGTATTTCACAGGTGGCCAAATGCGCCGCGCCTTGCCTATCGGCTCGCTTGACTCAGCATGCTGAGGCGATTACTCAGCAGAGAGGGAGGACAGGGGAATGCTGCAGGCCTTTGTGTATTCTGATTGCTGACGGCTCTGTGTCCTGCGCTACTCCGCGCCTAGGCGGCCCAGGCTGGGTGATCAGCCGCAGCGCAGTGCAGCTGTTTCTGGACAACTGGTGCCCGCCCTCAGGCAGCTGGTACCGCGACACGGTGTTCGACATCCAGATGCACGCCTGCCTGGCAAACCAGCTGGGCGCGCAGGTGGAGAGCCCGCGCGACGAGGTGAACGGCGTGGGCGCCAAGTTCAACACATACGGCCCCATCCGGTCCTTTCACGGCCCGTACGACAACTGGTTCCAAAACTACAAGCGCGCCGCCAACGAGCACATTTTCAACGGCGCCGCCTGCTGTGCGCGGTACCCGGTGTCGTTCTACTACATAGAGGCCGGCGAAATTGTGAGCAGCGCCTGCCCCCCCATCCATGGCGCTGGAATGCCACCTCCTCTGAACGCAACAGCACTTTAGGCCCAAAGCTCTCATACATCCAGTGACATGACGGCCGGCTTGCCCTCGCCGGTGTGCCTCCTGTCTCAGCCTGCTTCATCTTCGCCTGCTGACCGCGGATCTGATGACTTGTGGGTGCCGTTGCCTGCAGCGATCCATCTACAGCTTGTTAATGGAGCCCAGGAAGTGGCAGCGGATGAGCGCCCAGCAGAAGCTGGACATGCTGGGGTCGGATGTGTCGCCGTACTCGGGAAAGCCCACAGGCCCGGACGACCCCGTGCTGGACTTCCTCACCAACGATTTGCGGGTGTACGGTGTGTATGGGCATTGAGGGCCGCAGAGGGCTGGGGACGCAGCAAGACAGGTGTAACCAAGGCCGGACAAGATGCCACGTCATGCCTAGGAGCATGCATTGGAAGCGGTCATGAATGGGTGGCGTGACAAGTCAGATGCCGTGAATGAGTGGCTGGTTGTCTGAAGAGAACTTTGGGCACCTGCACAGGAGGGCGCTGACAGAGTTGTGTAGGAGATGTCCTGCCACAGAGTAGTAACAGTGGTGCCGGTGAAGATGCCGCTGCACTCCCCGGAGCAGCTGGGCGGGAGATGCTGAAAATACTGGTCGCTGTGAGGAACAGCCCCGGCTGCCTCCCCCAGTCTCTAAGAAACACAGTTCATTTCTAGACGGCCCCAGGCACGGTCCCAGGTCTGCTGGCAGTTGGGCTCCCTCACGGACCCAACTGCCACTTACCAGTGATTGCAACTATATTTTTTTCTAACAATTCTTGGCCTTGGTCTTCTCTTGCCTCATCCTTCATCTTCGCAGAAAATCAGTGTGGCCCTGGCCCAAAGGCCACCACCAAAAATGCCACGTGCTTATCAGGCTGATGGCCGCTGGGGCGCAGATGTGATGCCTCCCCGGATGGCCGCCTTGATCATGGTGGAGCGCTGTGTACTGTCGTACCGGTCCGCTGAACGCAGTCATACTTTCCTTGGAGCTACTCACTGCTTCGATATCGATACTAGACTAGTGTTGCGGTCAGACTGACGGAGCGCCGAGCAGACCCGGGAATCATTCTGGCCAGCAAGTTTACCTGCACAGCGGATGTGGACGCCGGGCAGCATCCATGATTATGGTAGACGGTGCTACAATGGTAGTAACTCCAGGAACAGACACCCATCAGGAGCCTCACAATGAAGCAAAATGATCTGCACTGAAGCAAACCGGACCCTAACCATTGAGGCTTCAAGGCCCTGCGAGCAAGGACATTCACGTCGCCAGCTGACCGTATATCCCGTCTGATGGGATCTTGAACAGTGGCGTTGTCATTAAAAGCCTGTATAAGAAAAACGGTTTCCTGAAGAACATACAATATATATATATATCATCCAGGTATGATGATTATCCCTATAATGTGCCAAATAAAGCGACACATAATCAGCATCGCAACATTATTGTCATGCGGCGCTCACCTGATTATGTGTCGCTTTACTTTGCACATGTAAATATTATTACACGTCATCGTAATGTTTTAACACACACACACACACACACACACACACACACACACACACACACACACACACACACACTTACATATAAAGTACAGCACAGGCACATACAGCAGTCCCAAAATAAACATCATCCACGTATCATCATCAAATCATATATAGCGCAAGTACTCTCGCGTTGCTGTATTTATATTCGTTTAATATCGCCGAGAATTTACTGTCATTTTTTCCAATTTTACTAGCGTTACGGTGCGTCGCGCGTCCGATCAGCCGGCAGGAACGTCGGCACACCGCCGGCACCTCAGGAGCACGCCTACTTCACTACTTGCGACCGGGGCGCGCGTTGTCACGACGCTGCCCGCCAAACCACACACCAGACTCGTCACATCAGACAACAGCTCATAATTGTCATACGATGCTGATTATGTGTCGCTTTACTTGGCACATGTATGCATTATATGCACGTCACCGTTATGGTAAATACAACAAATGTTATGTTTTTCAGATCAGGCACATACAGCAGTCCAATAAGAAGGAACATCATCCAGATATCATCGGCAAATCATGAACAGTGCAAGTACTACCGCGTTGTCAAGTGCTGGGGCGGCTTCACCAAACCCTGTGATCTAGCTCGGCCCATGTGCAGCTGGCTCATGTGGTAAATCTAGCTCGGCCCGATGTCCCGGGGCGAACCATACTTTACTTTACTACCGCGTTGCTGTGTTTATATTCATTTAAGACCGCGATTTTCAAATAATTTTATGAGCGTTACAGTACGTCGCGCGTCCGATCAGCCGGCAGGAACGTCGGCGCACCGCCGGCACCTCATAACGCCTTCTTGCGACCGGGGCGCGAGTTGTCACTCCACCCGCGACACCAGACTCGTCATATCAGACAACAGCTCTTCAACCGCATCAGCACGCGACGTAGTCACACAGCTTTGCACTGGGAACGGAAAAACAACAAAGGACCCATTCATACAGAATCTCAGCAGCTTGCTTGTGTCTCCCTGGTGAAGCTTCAGCAGCACCAAAGCTGCCAGCCCCCTCGGCTTCCGAAGCTACTACACCCGCCGGACGCACGACTCCCGCGACGACACACTGCCCGACGTGCGCCCTCTCCCCCATAAGACGTAGGTCACAAGTAGACCCCCGGTTCTATAGCAGCTCTTGGATGTTTTCGCCGGCTGATGGAATCTGCACCATTCTTACGTCCCGGGTGCTGATGTCACTAGCACACGCCCGCAGTTGCAACCGGGCGGCGATCTCACGACGGGGCGGACGCGTCATCGGCCAAACCACAGCACGGCGAGTACTATTCCTCGCCCTGCCCGACCCGCCGACTGCCCGATGCACCGCCGCTCCGAATGATATCAGCTGGCTAGCTCGCCGTGTCTCTTCCGTATTGGCTCGGTGCGGTGCGGTGCCCATTTGCATGCCTGGAGGACGCGAGCGGATGCTACAATGGCCTCCGCGTCGGCGGCTGATTCGGCGACAGGCCGTCCGGCTCGTCGAGACGATTCGGGCGGCGAACCGCCCATTACTGGGAGCCGGGCAGCAGACCGGCGCCAGTCAGATGGCCGTGCACAAAGAGAAGCCGAAACAGACAAACGATAAAATGTGTACAGTCTCCATAGCTAGGCAGCCAGAATGCACGAGGCACGATCCAAGGGCGGCGGCTGCGGCGTGGGTTGTGGGCGGGGGGGGGGGGGGGGGGGGGGGGGGGGGTCGTCCCCTATTCTGGACGATATTCTGCGCGATGCTGGAATGCCGGCTCGTCGGCGCTTGGCGGGCATCTCGTGTACCGTCACGGCAGTCCGCGGACAGAAGAATTCCACCGCTTCAAATCCGACCAGGCGGCCCTACCATCACAACACCAATCTCGAGGGCCGAGATTGGCCCTGATAGCACAGCTCCGGCCGAATGTGGTTGCTCGCCGCGTCGGCTGAAATTTCTGCCGGCATTGAGCGTAGTGGCTCCGAAGCGACTCCTGTTATTTAAGGACAACCTAGCTGCGCATCCCGCCACTGACTTCACTCCCCACTCGCCGGCTGTGCCCGATACTGCAGCGCGTAAAGTTCTCGACATCGCGATGGCACCTGCAACCATGCACGTCTCGGAGGGATGCGAGCAGGAGGCGACCGGAAAGAGGAGCTTTGGTGACGCAGGGTTTGCCGAGGGACCGGAGGACGCCCCAGAGCGGGCTGAGCCGAAGATTGGGGATTCTTCAGCAGGCGCAGGCGCGGTGGAGGCGAGATCGGAAACCGAGGACGGGCAGTTGGACGAGGGCGTGCTTAGTCTCTGCGACGCCGCCGTCCACTGCGTCACCGACGACCTGCAGCAGGGCTTGGCCTCCACGCACATGGCCAGCCTAGTGCGGGACGCAGACGTCGCCATCAACGAGCTCTTCATGGAGGGGAACGCCATGGCGGACTCCACCCGCGCCAAGAGAAACGACTGCGCGGAGCAGCTGGAGTCTGTGTCTATGATGGTTCATAGCCTCGTGCAGGCACGTGCTGCCAGTGTCCGTCATGCCCTGGCTGGCATGGCCCCAGCCCGCCTGCGCGCTATCCCTGGCAATCATACGCCATGGCACCAATCAACCCAGGCCGGATGTCGTGGGTTCGTGCCGAGTTTTACAGGCAGGCCGATCAGTGTCTCCCTGTGCTGGGATCAATGCCGTGACATGGCTCCTCTCGTTTCCGCTTTCACTCATCCTTTCGCTGACCTGTCTTTGCCTTTCCATCTGCGCCTCTGAAACCCACCCGAATCCCGACTTTCACTCTGACAGGAGCTCGCCCCTTTGCTCCCGCAGGCGCTGTGCAGCCCTCTTCCCCCCTCTGGAGGTGAGCTGCCCCGTGCCCAGGAGGGCAGCGCATGAAGGCGGGGCGAAGCACGGTGGCAGCCAGGCAGCGCCAGCACGGTCACGCCAGCAGTGGTCCGCATCCACCAGCCCGCCGCCTATCTGACTGAAGCGGCAATCGCACTGCGCAAAGCCCCGAGCGCTCGGTTTTATGATGCCATGATCTTCAGCAAGCAGTTACATCTCTCCTGCACCCACCCACGCTCACTCACCTTCACTGATGCAGACCCAGGATTCCACTACCTTATTTATTGCTGGCCTCTTGCTGCGATTTGATGTATTGCTTTTTAAATTATGAACGGCTGAGCTGCGAGTACCAAAGTTTCCAGCCATGCGTATTGCCTGTGTGTGATCCCGCAGCAGCTATCGGTGGGACGCGTTAGAAAATGGTTGTATGTTGTGCTGAGGTGCGGGGTAGGCTGTGACATGTAGCGCAAGAGAGCTCTCTCGTTGTGACATGAGTTCCATCACACGTGTGTGTGTGTGTGTGTGTGGTGGGTGGGTGTTTTGGGGGAAGGGGGGGGGGGGTCAATGGAGCATACCGGAAGACATGTTATCTAAAACAGTGGCGCGCTGGCGCGCAGACGTCGGCGGACCCCCCCCCCCCCCCCCCCCTCAGTTCAATACGAGTACGGATCTAGGTTGTCAAAAAACCGGTACCTTGTAGTTGTCAAGGACCGGTATCCTCTTGACCTACCTGGTACCACGGAAGTCAAGAGCGGGCCAAAATAAGATACCTCTGCAATATGGTAGTCAGGCAGCATACATAATTATGCATTGCCAGCGCTATAATAAAGAGGATTACTTGCTGCGGGTATCATAGTTGCTGCCTCTCAAACTGTGCATTCAGTCCAGCGGCGGTTCTGCCCCCACCCATTGTAGTACATCCAGGTGACCCCAGCAGCGGCACGGGAGCAAGTGCCCGTAACCCAGGGGCAGCACTGATCTCTGCCGCCATCTACATTGAGTGCACGTGCATCAAATCCGCACACTGTCACTGATAGAACTACCATCAATACCGCACTGCATCCCACGGGCTACAGTTGTTTGCCATGTGCACCTGAAACAAGGTCTCGGGGACCCAACTCGCGCCGCTCCAACTTGGAAACCTACATGTGTAGCTTCAGCCACTTCAGAACATCAGTACCTAGACGACGCTTGGACTCACTGAGACAGTCCCCAGGATCCCATCGGCAGCCTTACGCCCTCGCCCGTTTCAGGACTCCGAGGTGGCCTTCACTGGCAGCAAAGCAGCAAATGTCTTCACGCCACAGGAATCCTTGCCCCCTTGCCCACTGCAGTACTGTCAGATGACCTCCAGCAGCGGCAAGCGAACAAGTGCTGGAATCCCAGGGGCAGCCCTGCTCTGTTGCCCCCTGCAGCACTTCCAGATGCCCACCATCCATGCCGTCGCGTGCCGCCCGGCACACGCCCGGCAACTCGCCGCGCCAGCTGCTGCCGCCCTCCCCATCGAGCTGCCCCGCCACTTGTGCCCACTCGTCCGTCGACAGCTCGAGTGCCGCCATGGATTCCGCAACTTGGGATGCAGATAGATAATCGCTGGCTGGCAGGTACGCGATTATCGCGCAAGGGAGGATAGCAGCACGATGTCGACGTGTCGGGGCGGTGCAAAAGCGCCCAGGCAAGTAGCGCGCTCGCTCGGCTGTGCGCTTGCCACTTGCTGTTTGTGCTGGCGTCCGTCCACGTGGTCGTATTATGTCGAAACAGGTCGAGGCGCCGCTCTTGGTGGCAGGTGGCATAGCCCTCGTCGGCCGGTACGAGGTAGCGACGACTATAATCTTTCTACGGGTGGCGCTTCGGCCAGCGTTATGCTGCTACTGCCTTATTACTCCGTCGTTCTCGTTCAGAATCACTCCTGGAACTTTAATATCGTCGCGCCTACCTAAATAATCCTTATTTATTCAATAGTCGATAATGATCATCAGTAGTCCATGTCAGTCTGCTACATATCATGAAGCTACCCTCAGTAGTCTGCTGTATATCATGAAGTTACCAACGGCAACATATGCTTATTCTGCTCTCGTGTGCGCCAGCGCCTAGTGACGCCGCGTCGTCGTCATCAGCGCTACGAAACAACCAGCGCCGCTTCCGGAGTTTTATTTGCGCGGAGATTAATGGTTTCGTCGGAGCTATTGGGCATTTACGGCAATAGTATGCGCAGTCGGCTGTCCTCGTGGTGGATGAGAGCCGCTGCGCAATAACTACTCACATGCCGCACGCGCGGATGCACTTAAACTATCTGTCCGACTACAGATCCCCTCTCCCCATTACGCCAAATACTGACGCAAGCATGCTGTATTTGCGCCAACGCTGTACAACAGGCTAGATTCCTCATGTGAGGGCGGGCTGCCTCGACAATGGTAGCGACCAGAGAGAGTGAGAGACCGCGAGTTTGAATGTGCTGCAGCATAGGCTCATGAAAGCAAGGCAGTGCCAGCATGATCAAGCTACCCGCCGCAGCTGGTGGCATTTCCTTTGGGCCACTGCTCCCTATGCTGTCTCTATCACGTAGATAAGTGACTCAAGAACTTGGCGTGTCTGAGCTTGAGGCACTTTCACATTCGATAGGGACTGGTTTCCCATCAGCCTCCTCTCCAGAGACGATTGACTTACCGTGTATTGCGGGAAATGTTGATTGTTTGCCATGTCCACAGTTGATTTGCGGTTCACTCACAACTAACTATTGTGTTGAATCAGTGTTGAACATCTCTGTGGTTCATAATCTAAGTACTTCAGCCAGGAAGGCTGCGTCGCATGTGATCACTCTCAGTGTGGCCGAAAATAATTCACTGATGTCTTTACACTCCTACACAAATAAAGCCTTTGCGAACACGTTTCGGCCGAATGGCCACGTCAGCACCTACGGTGGCCGCAGTGTCGTGCAGGTCGGCGAGTAATTTTGTATAATGAATAGCTGTTTTGATTTCGCGATGCGGTTGGGTTGTGACTGGGCGTGGTGGGGAGGGGGCGGTATCACAGTCTCGTAATCCTGCATCACCAGTTTGACCCCGGTAGGGGCGGGGTGTACAAAAAATACCGATGCATTGATGTTTTTGCTTACCCTATATACCCTAAGGGCCTGGCTTTACGCGCGGCTCATCTCCCGGTGACAAGCTGTTGCACTGCACCACACGGCGGGATTTTTATCGACTTTTGGGGCCTGTCTGGGGTGCACATGAATGGCCAGCCCTACAATTTACCCTAGACAACACCCTAGCAGGTGGCCGCATGGATCTGCCCGCTGGGTTTGGGGCTGCACGCCACCGCAACCCCGGCGGAAACTCAGCCCTGCCAAGGGCGCATGGAATGCGGATAGCGATTTCGGGCGGGTTTGTTTTTGGAGCGGGCTGCAACTGCGGTATTGGCCGTTGTCCGAAAAGCGCTCCCCCACGTAGACGCCGCCCACATGGAGGGCGCGCCATTGTGAATGTGTCTTGTGATAAAATTAGTGGTATGATTAAACGCGCCTAGCCCGGAGGCCTTGGGGGAGGTAAAGGGCATCACCCGGCCCCAATTGGGTGCCTGGCTGCAGCCCTACTCCGTGATATTATGGTTCGGTTTGACGTGGTGCGGTACATGTAGATGGGATCCATGTGCTCCCCACAACAAATGCATGCCCTCGTGACATTAGCATGCCTGATCCAGATACTGAACTGCAAAACGTACACCGATGGCTCTTGTAGCAAGATCAGAACAACACCATTAGGAGCATGAACCAGGCCGTAAGACCGGTGGCCTGTGTAGTTGGAAGACCGGCAGGAATAAATTTTTGATATTTTTTGTGGAGGACTGTATGTGTGTTTGTTGCTGAAGGGGGGGGCATTCAGCAGAGCCACAGGGCGGGAAGCAAGGCAGCCGAGGGAGGCTGCGCTCAGGGATGACCGCAGATTTGGGTTTCAAAGGCGGTGCTAGCCAAGGGGGCGCCTACATGCCGGTCACGTGCCGCCACTGCATGTAGAGCCGGTGCAGCGCCGCAGAGGGCGAGTCGAGTGCGGGCCGCACGTCAAGGTGCATCGCCACCGGGCTCTCCGGCGACGGAGGCGCGTTGTAGAAGTCGATGACGTAACGCTTCTGCGCGCCGCAGCGCTCGATGACCCAGTCGTGTCGGTCAAAGGGGAGCTTGTAGCCCTGAGAGCGCATC
This sequence comes from Tetraselmis striata, assembly GCA_006384855.1. Lineage (NCBI taxonomy): Eukaryota > Viridiplantae > Chlorophyta > Chlorodendrophyceae > Chlorodendrales > Chlorodendraceae > Tetraselmis > Tetraselmis striata. The sequence continues at coordinate 66,446 of VCJN01002014.1, forward strand.
ACCACGCACACAGTGAGATCCCGGGGGCATTGTAGCTACCCACCTCATGCAGCCCCCCGGCGTGTGTGCCTTGCCCAGGTGGGGAGGGGGCGTTGCACACCAGAATGTTCAGCAGGCGCGCCTTGGGGCTGTACTCTTGCGGCCTGCCGGTGAAGCGCTTCAGCCGCGGCTGCTCATCGCAGCTGCCGGGGAGAGAGGCCTCCCACTGCAGGATCTGCGCCCCAACCACACACACACACACACACACACACACACACACACACGAGCAGTGCACAATCAGCAGCTCGCACGCGGGCCGGGAACGACGAGGTGAGTGCGTGCATGCGGTGTGTGGGTGGGAAGAGCAGAGGTGGGTGGTGCCGCAGGTGGAGTGATTCCTTGGCGCCCTGGGGAGACCATCCGCGCGCACCATGTGCCAGGCCCTCTCGTTCACCGCATTGTGGATCTTCACCACCGTCGTCATGTCTTGCGCGTTGGGGTCCCAGCCCTTCGGCCATCACGTGTGCAGCGTCAGCCCCGTGACAAGCGGCGGGGCCCGTGGGGGAGGGAAGCTCCGGAATGCCCAGGCCGCGCATACATACGCACGCACCTTCCGCTTCATGGCGTTGAAAAACATCTGCTCCGACGGATACACCCATTTATCTGCCGCAGCATTCTCCTGCAAGGGTGGAGCACAGCACCTCAGCACCGCCTGGCCCACACGGCGGGATTCTGCCTGATGCGGCTGCCTGATGCACCTGGCAGACGGTGGCACGCCCACCTGGTGCTTGGGCGCATCCTCGGTGCTGCCGCGCGGGATGGAGGACACCACCCGCTCTGTGCCCAGTTCGGCTGGCGCCCCGCCGGCGCCCTCCAGCGCCACCGGCATGTTGTTCAGCGGGCTCATCCGGCTGTCCCCCACCACCGGGCACCCGCTCGCCTGCTCCGCAGCCCCACCTGCTCCAACCACCGGGCAGGCTGGCCAGCGCGCACAGATGCGGTGCGCCTCAGTCACGATAGTGGCACCACGGGGCAGCCCCTTCCACCCGCCGGGCACCAGCGACAGGGCACTACCTGACGAAGACTGGGAGCCGGTGTCCCTGGATCCGGCCCCTGCGCCTTCGCCTGCCACATAAACAGACAGCACCGCGGCCAACAACTGTCTTCAGCCACCACCACAGGGCCGCTGCGGCATGGCACGGCTTGCGCGCACGGCCCAGCGGCGCGGTCCGCCTCACCCACCTCCCGAGCCGGTGCTGGCTGCTCCAACAAACAAGCGATGCGCCTTGTCCATCGCGCCGCCGCGTATCCTTCAGGAAACAGAATTCCAGGCTCTTTGACGGGTCGCCGCCGTGGAGAAGTGTGGGTCCCCACAGGGATTGCTACCCGCCGCCGAGGGCCCGCTGCCCGTGCGCCACCACAACCGATGCCTGTATGCAGCCCTATGTAGCTGTCCGGGGTGAAGGGGGGAGTTAATAGTGGAAGGGTGGCCTGGCCAGCAGGACGACGCAACTGGAACACAGCATACACTCAGACGCTGTGACTACACTATCTTCCGCTTGCCTTCCCGACGTTCTACTGTTCCCAGCACAGTCGTGGCGCGCAGGCGCTCAGAGGCCGGCGGAGCCGGGGCCCGCCCCCAGTCGCATACTGTATACAGAAAGATTCGCGTGCATGTACCTGGTACTTGTATGGCAGATAGCTGCCCTATCCCGTACTATATCACAGCATGTACTATAATCCATGTAATACAATACAATCATACAATCATAATAATCATACAATACAATCATACAATCGTACAATCATAATACAATAAAATCATACAATCATAATAATATTTTGGGGGCCTCGGCATCGGCGATAAGGTGGTCATAGCAGATGCCTCCCACATCGGCGCTGCCGCCCTCGTGGTTGGCCAAACCGTGACCTTCCTCCGTGCTCAACACGCCACCCTGAGCGACGCCGGGGCGTTCTTTTCCGACCCGTCCGGCGTATCCAGCCCTCATAGCCTCTACCTTGTTCGGACGTCCTCGATCCACCAGGCTTTGGCCACCCCAACGTTGGAGCTCGATGCCGGCGCCAACTCGTCGGCGCCGATGTGGGCTGTCGAGCTTCGCGCCGCTCATACCCGTGTCGTTGACGAGTGTGGAGACGCGGTGCTCGAAGATCTAGCGGGGCCGTTGGCCTCTGCCCTAAAGTTGCTCCCCTCCAAGCGCTCCCACGCTGCCCGTGCCGGCTGTTCGGCCGCCGGGGCTGAGCCGGCGTCTGCATTGCGCTCGGCGGCCGACCTCCAAGCTATCCCGCATTACTCGGACTTCCCCTTGCACTCCATGCGGAAAGTACAGGAAATCTTGAGCCACCGCATTCACACGGTCCGTTTCGCAAAGCTTGTTGCGCGTATGCCTACAAGCGGCCCTGACAGCAACCGCTTCCGAGGCCGCCTCTTACGCGCTGCGAAAGCGTTCGTGGTGACTGATCCTCCAAGTGAGGGTCGCCTTGGTGAAGTCCGTGAGCGTTTCCCTGAGTACTACGACTCCATGTTCCGTGTTGCCGATTGCCGCCCATTTGGCCTTCCGGCGGCTCCTGTCTTCTCCCTTGGCGAGCCATGCTCTTGTGCTTCTTGCTCCTTCTCGGTACAATGTATGATGGCCCGTTTTGAGGATGCTAGCGTGGAGTTCACTCCTTCAACTTGGGCGGTCGCATACGTTGATCACGTGGCACGTTGCTCTGGGGGCGACTCCAATCACGCCGCACACGAGTGGGCGGCACATGGCCTTTCCGACATTTGCCACGACGTGAAGTCCGCGCTTGGCGTGCGTGTCCAGATCCTCACGGACCTGTCGGTGCTTGTTTCTCTCCCGAAGGGCAGCGACGGCCGGCCGGCCGATGTTGGGCTTTTTGGGTATGGCGGTATCCGCGGGAACACGGTTGCTGTCGATACCACCATTGCCCCTATCCTCGGCGTGTCAAGCTCGGATCCAACGACTGCTTTTGCCTTGCTGCTCGGTTTTCGGCGGTGCTGCTCTCGTCCAACAGAGCAAGGACGAAGGCAAGGTCGCGCCCATCCCACTAGTGGTGAGGATTCCCTCGCTTATCGCCCAGCTGGGTGACTGTGAGTCTAGCGCGGCCTATGGCTGCCTAGGGAACAACCCAGTACTGTATGATTGGGCTATGACGTTGCCTTGGCCCGAATCGAGGCTGAGTGAGTGCGACGAGGTGGCGAGCTGTGCGGTGTGACATGGTGATGTTTTCCCGTTTGAAATCCACAGCTCCGTCCGGCGACAAGAGCATGTCGGCATGACTCGGCGAGCGAGACACGCGTGATGCGCGCGCAACCGACCGGGGCTCCAACAAGGGGGGGGGGGGGGGGGGGGGGGGCTTGTAGAGAAATGGCCGTGCGACCCCCATGGACGTCCGCTTTGTGCCACGTGAGCTTCGGACAAATGGGGCCATGTTTCTGTAACATTTCGCGCGTTGAACAGTAACCGCTCAGGTGTTAATCGGTATAGTGCGGTGTAGCGGAAAGTACAGTGCACGGCTACGGCTACCGCAACAGCTCAGGTATTTCTCATCCTAAAAAGGGGGTTAGACGGTAAATCCTTACATTCCTTGTCCGCTCGGTTGAGCGGTCGTCTCGATTCCTGGGCAATGTATTTATTCGGCAATATCGGCCCGGCGTGTCCCGGGTTTACCCGATTCATGCATTAGCCCTTCGGGGTTCAAATGAGGCAACGGCAATGGCTATGCCAGACCGACGACTGCAGTTAGCGCAAGAGGTCAATTGCTGGGCGGGCGGCTTCGACCGATGTCCCGGGGCGAACTTTAGTGTACTACCTGTAGTAGCGTTTTCACATTGCTTACATCAGTTGCTTTAACATTTGCGCACTACAAACAAACTAAAAGCAACTATGACAGGTTGCGAGCAAAAGAGAGACAAAAGCCTAAAACCAAGGGTCAAGCAGGAGGCCAGTGAGCCAAGAACCAAGGAATAGCCAAGGGAACCAATAAGTCGACAAGCTGCCAAGGAACCAAAGGGTCAAGGGAAGCATTGAAGCCAAGAAACGACCAGAAAGACCGAAAGGGGAATATGAAACCAATGGATACCACCGCTCCGGGGTAGGCCATCAGCCACGGCGAGTACTCTTGCAGCCGGTGACCCGGGTCATATATAGCAAAACAAGCCGACGACCGACGCGACGCGGGCGCAAGAGCACCATCACGTGCCGCACGCGCCGCCGTGGCCCCGCCAAGAACGTTGTCTGCATGTGCCATGTTGACGAGCAAGGAGAAACGGCGGCGCCACGCAGAGCTGGCCGATTTTTTTGCCGATGTGGGTGTGGCTAGCTTTCGCAAGCTCCACCAAGAAGGCCTCGGCGTGCGGGGCCAGCGAACCGAGCTCGGAGACGGCGATGAAAGGAACACAGTGAAGCATGCCGGCGACGTATCGGAAACCCTCGTCATACTTTTGGATTTTGTGGCGGTCTGCGGCCCGCAATGCAGTCGTTGGATCCGAGCTTGACACGCCGAGGATATGGGGCAATGGTGGTGGAGTCGACAGCAACCGTGTTCCCGCGGATGCCGCCATTAATACCCAAAAAGCCCAACATAGGCCGGGCGCCCGTCGCTGCCCTTCGGGAGAGAAACGAGCCCCGACGGGTCCGTGAGGACCTGGACACCCACGTAGGGCGGACTTCACGTCGTGGCAAACGTTGGAAAGGCCATGTGCCGCCCACTCGTGTGCGGCGTGATTGGAATTGCCCCCAGAGCAACGTGCCACGTGACCAGCGTATGCGATCGCCCAAGCCGAAGGAGTGAATTCCATGCCAGCATTCTCAAAACGGGCCACCATGCCTTGTACCGAGAAGGAGCAAAAAGCACAAGGGCATGGCTCGCCGAGGGAGAGGACAAGAGCCGCCGGGTACATGAGCAATAATGTTGTTCCAAAATGTGTCCACGTGGGCAACATCAATCCATATACTGATGTGCGCGTGTGACGACCCGCGACCCTCAAATTTCACAATCCAATGTTTTACTTGTGCAAAATAACCTTTGATGCTTGTCTATTGAGTGGAAAGGTGTGCGCTACTTCTGAGAAAAGTCATCGCTCTTTTATAGAATGCCTCCGCGCTTTCAACTGGAACGCCATGCCATGCCCGGTCAAGTTGGTGTTGAACTCATTGAATATTGACTTTGCGATCTAGGAGCTAACACTTGTTCCGAAATCAGTGGCTGCGGCAGTCTCCGCGGTCGAGACTGCAACGGCAAACGAAGGTGGCGGTGTGCAGTGGGGGCGCAGAGACGAGTGGCTGCAATGATTTTCAGAACGCAATAATTTGTTTTTTGAATTTTGTATATTTCTAAATGCTTGCCATTTTGTGTGAGATTTCATCGTCTTTAGGGCTTTAGAGCTTTAGGGTTTCAGGTTTAAAACCCTAAAAACCTGTCAGCCATTTCTATCACATGTGTTATACTTCTATCATTTGCAACTGTAGGTGCATGACTTACTTACCGTTCTTGCAAATTCCCAGCAAAGTAACCATTTAAGCTTTTAATCATTTCAATGCGAACACCCATGTCAGAGGTAGTGCAGCACGCTGAAGGGTGTCCGAGTAAGGTTGCAGATGTATGTTTCAATAAGCAGTGGAACCACGTGTCCGCGCACATGTCGTACTTACTCTGTCATGCAATCTTTGCATACGTACGCTATTCCTAGTTCCACACGGCAAAGCTGTCTAACATGCGCGTTCGAGTAAAAAATGCAGCTCCGACACGTACACGACGTCCGCAGACTTTAGGTTAAAGCCATGCAAAGTCGTGTGAGTTACTACGTGGATTCAATGTGGTCGCGACTGTGTTACTTTCCGCAGCAGAGCAGATTGTCATATCTCTATACAGCGACGGACCATCATATAACCATGTTTCGTTCAAATTGTCTATGTCACAATTCATGATTGGAAATCCGTGCACCTCCCACGTAAGCGACGACATACTTTTGCTGAAAGAATGATACCCTTGCGAGTAAAAATGTGACGGCATGATTGATGAGGTAAATTCGGTTTCGGTGTTCTATGTGCCTACGCACAAAAAAACGGAGTGTTAAGCGCACATAGTTGTTGGGGATGTGTGCTACACAGATTTGTATGGAAAATTGTCAAAATTATTTAAATGCAATTCTGTTGTTCGTAATGGAGGTTTAGGCAGGTATGAGTACCTTGCCAACCCGTCTGGGCTGAGAAAGCAGTATTCGAATATCTGTCAATGGAATCCTGTTGTTCATAATGGAGATTTGGGCAGGTACGAGGACCTTGCCAAGCCACTCCGGGCTGAGAGTTTGCCAGACGCCAACACACCACTGCAAGCTATCCGTGCACTGCCTAATGCGGGACATCCGGGGCACAACACTCAGATGTTGCGGCTTGTGTCCCAGGCGGGGTCAAGAATGCCAAGATGGTGCCTTGCCAAAGGGCACACAACCGATGCTGGCTCTGGACATCAGCGGCGTGCCTTTCCCAAGGGCACGAAAATGAGGCCAAAGAACACTAGATTTTTGATGTGTCAAAGACATCATCAAGGCAACCTCATGCCTACTCAGCCATACTCAGGGCACGACGCTCATCACACATGCGAGGCTCATATTATGTTTCATATTATTTTTCGAATTTTACACGTCGTGGATTTTCAGGTTTGTCATGAAGGCGACATCCCCGGCATCCTATCGGGTTGCTCTACAGAGCGTGCAATCCTCCGACACAAGACATCTCCATGGCAAAATAGCGATTGTCACAAATTTGACGAGCCAAAACTTGATAGTCATGTATATGCATGAAAGGCAATGGCGTAACGATGACGTAACGACACGCAAATGCAACGATGCATAAAAAGGCACGTCGATATCTACATCATGATGTATATCGTAGCCTCCTATCATTTATTCGCACGCCGTGAGCGGGCTGGTGGCCATCGTGGGGACGGTGAGCATCGTGCGTCGTGAGCGTTGTGAGCGAGTGGCTGGGCAGCGGGAGCCTCATGCCTCGTGAGCGTTGTGAGCGAGTGGATATCGTGAGCGGGCATCACGAGCGGCGGAGATCGTGGACAACGTCAGCTAGTGGGCACATGCGCAACTTATTTACCTTCCCGAATTCCGCTTATCAAACCGAGACACGCTTACATTAATTCCACACTCCACTGCTGCCCTCGTTGCACCCACGCGCCGCATCACCAAGCGCGCGCACACACGCACACACACACGTGCGCGCGCACACGCACTACACACGCACACGCACACGCACACGCACACGCACACGCACACGCACACGCACACGCACACGCACACACGCATGCACCCCCCCCCCCCGCCCGCACACACACACGCACGCGCACACACATGCACACACAAACACACACGGACACAGCTGCAGTGGCAAGAGGTGTTCACGTTGGTCAGCAAGCGCATCGGAACACCGCACATCTGCTCTCTTGGTGGAAGCCCGCGCGCCGCACGGGTACGTACGCCGCCATCTCACCTTGCCGACTTCTGTCCTCACGCCTAGCTTTAACGCTTCCTTTTCTTTGCCGCCTCCACTTTACTCCGCACGCCAAACGGGCCAAGATGATTTGCTGATTGTTAGGACGGGACGCGCTAGGACAAGATGCACGTGCGATGCGCCGCAATGCTGATGGGTGGGCGGACAAGTTGTAAGACGGTATGAGACGCTCATTGTGTGCAAGCCTGACGAACGTTACAACTAATTGTCTGTGTACACACTATAGACGAACGTCTGCGCCGCTGCTTCTCGGCGTGTGGCGATGCTAGCACCATCATTGGTTCACGTTCAATCATACCAATCCCGGCAGCTAATCATATCGCCACATCTACGCCAGATTAGTAACACAAACATTGACAATTGCCGTTCACCGGTCCCTCATTTTGGACACGTTGCGCATTCACTACGCCATAATCTGCTGAGAAAGATCCAGCCGGAATTCCTCAACCGTTTCTTCCGTCGTTCCAATCCCGCCAGAAAATCACATCGCCACATCTTTGCCACATCGGGAACTCAATCTTGCTTTCAATATTGCCGTTCAATAGTCTCTCATGTCGGATCCATTGCAAACTCACAACGCCATACCGCCCGGCCTACCGTACTCCAACCCTACCTCCTTAAACGTGTCTGCTTTGCGTTGTCGCGCAACGGTAAATCGCGGATACTTCGCACCCCGATTTCTACGAGTATTCCCATCTCCATACAAGAAATTGGGGTCATACTACGAGAATCTCAAAAGGACCACTGCCCATTTCGCTCTTTCGTCGTGGCCCTCTCAACTCTTACGAGGACACACGCTAACACGCACTTCCCAGCTAAGTTCCGACATTTGGCGCAAGCGTACTTGTCAAAATACTAAACTACTGCTCGTTCGACCTACAACACTCCACATAAGTCTTTGCGCATAGAAATCCGCTCTTTTTATCCTACCCTTGCTGCCCAAGCCATGGGGCTACGGGGCCATGAAGCCTGGTCTTGCCGTGCATGCAAGCCTCCTATGCCAACAAAGCACCCGCTGCTTCATCCGATTATCGCACTTGTAAGAATGTTTTTTCGGTAATGGCTATTTGGCACAAGGCTATAACCATGGAAACACGGTCCACGGACATGGGAGCAGCCAACATGTTGGCGGTGTAGCTGCCGTCCGTCGCATTTGCACGCGTGCTCCCGGTTGTGGGTGGACATATGCATGGCATGGATGCCGCGCAAGTTTGAGACCAATCAATTTGTGCTACTACCGTTGCAATGCATGAGCATTTCCGGGACAGTGCGCCAATAATGCATGCTATATTATATATTATCCACAGTTTCAATCCCACAATTTTCCAAAGTTGCAAAATAAGCGTGGCTGGCTGCGCCTCGTTGGGTTTCAAAGTAGTACACATTAAGTGCTTTCGATTCCACAAGAGCATGCTTATACCACCCGCATTGTGGGCTAAGCGCGGGCTCGCCCCCATCAAAACCAATTTCACAACCATTAGCGCACATGTCCGCCACGCACATGATCAAAGGGAAGGAGCCCGACTGACGACGGGGTCGACGCGGAGACGCGTCCAAGTGGTCCTCGCGCCTGGAAGCTTGCGTGGTATGGCACATTAAATGCCCTTATTATCATGCTCCCCCACCCCCCACAATGAGCTACCTAGCTAGGATGCCAGAGCATGGGGGTATCTTTGACAAGCCATAGAATTTCGCCGTTTTATCGGAATGATGTGCTAATTTGCGGACTAATAGGCCCTTCTCAAGGGATTTTTATTCTGCTAATTGAACATGAGTCTTGATAAAACGGCGACATCTTCTAAAACATCTTGTATTGACATCTTGTATGACATCTTTAAGAAAAGTTTGCCAAAGGCTGGAGCAAAGGATCACAACATGCCCCAAGGAGTTCAAATTTGCGCATTTTCAAAGTCAAAGATAAAACTCGCGCCTTTCAAATATTTGCCCCAAATTTGCGTCTTGATTTAGCAGGCGCAATGGGTGACAATACGCATGCGGAAGAGGTTGGCTGCCGCCAGATGCCGCGACGCTGCGTGCCGGCGATGAGACATCGGCGCTCGCACATGCAGAGGTCGGGAGGAGACGAAGGGTGGGAAGTGACAATAATCATGCACGTAGGTGGCTGCTTGTGCATGTGATCCAACTTCGGCTGCCTGCCTGTGTTGCACGCGGTTTTCTTGGCGCCCGCCGCCAGGCAGCGGCCCACCAGGAGCGGAGGATCCTGGGTGCGGCAGGCCCGGCGGCACCACCCCCACATCCACGTGGTGGGCGCTGGTAACCCTTAAGACCCGTACCCGGCTGGGTGCGGCAGGGGGCTGAGCGGGGTGGCCGGTTGTGGCGGGTCCTTGGATCCTGCGACGACCGTGGAGCCCTACGGGGGGCTTTTTAAATAATACTCGTGGTCCAAGTACCGCCTGCTGGCGCCGCCGGGCAGCAGCCCTGTACGGGGGGCTGCTAAAAATAATTCTTGTACGACCTCGGCCTTGCGGCGGCCTCTCCGAGATCCGCCTACGGGTGGGGAGGGGGTATGTACGACTCGGACAGGGGCAGCCTACTCTCGAGGGATCTTCGAAATAAAATCGTGTTCTCGTACCTCGGTACGACCCGCGACCGACCTGCTGAAGATCTGGCGTACCCCCCCCCCCCCCCGTGTGTGTGCCACCTGTGAATCACTCGAACCCGGCCTAGTACAACGGAGTGTTCGGCGGCGCCCTGCGGCCGACCCGTTCGGAACACTCGGGAAACCCTCAGCCGTCCCGTGAGAACGGGCGAGGGCGGTGAGCGCGAGGAGACAGGAGTCCGGCACTTAAATGCGGGGCGGGCGTTCGGGGGCGGAGAGGCCGGGCATGGCAGCGACTCAGGGGCCTAGAGACAGGAGCCGGAGTGCCCTGAGGGAGTCGCAGCCATGCAGCGGGAGAAGTTAGCTGGCGGTCAGCTCGGTCTGACCTTGGACGGGCGGCTACAGCGACGAGGCGCGCTGCGGAGGCGAGCGGCGCGCGGGCGAGCAGGACCGGCATGCCGACCACGGAGCGACGACACGCGGACGCGGGGTGGGGGGGGGGGGGGAGGGACGGGGGGGGGGGGGGGTTGGTACCCGCCTTTCCCCCTCCAGACCCCCTTGGGGATCCTACCCCAAGAGCTTAGCTAGACGGGCGAGATGGAGGCAACATCGGCGGACCGCGGCCTAGGCCGGCGGACCTACCGCCACAACCGGCGTGGTGGGGCGATCAGCGCCGCGACCTGCGGGATATTGTCAGCGATGGCGGCAGGTGGAGCCAAGACGCACGATGACCGAAGATTGCGCGGTGCCGGTGCATTGCCAATGTACAGGAAAACCTTTTCGGGGGTGGGGCGAGTACTGCATTCGTAATCCCCGTACTACCAATTGGCGGTAGTCGCTCGTATTGGCGACTACCCGTAGTTATCCGATAGTAACACAGCTACTGATCACGTGATGAAAGGAGGCGGGGCTTGGAAACGAACGAGGATGGCCGGGAGCCGGAGCTGTGATTACGCTATATGTGTTCCCTACTATGGTTAGAGATGGCATGCCTTATTAAGAGCAACTCAGTCTGGGCGGTGGAGAGAAGCAGACTAGCACGTTATAATCAATTTCAATTTCAATTTCGGTTTTCCTAGCCACGCCCACCCATGCCGGGCGGTAATTTGGAGACAGACAAGCGTATATATGTAGCCTCAGTGTGCAACCGGAGGGTTTGTCAGCACATGGGTGTCGGTTGTTGTAAATTAATTGTTGTGAATTTCCGCGTGATTGCAAGGTTATTGCCCTTTGCATGGCGAACCTCACTTTTGCGAATGTCGCATGCAGCCCGCTAGCTGACTATACACTCTAAACCATGCGCCGTGCAGCACGGGGTAGGTGGCTAACACATGTAGTATCTCCACGACCATTGGAGAAAAAGCAAGGTTCTTTACGTTCAAGTGCCGGCGCGCCGTGCGCTCAAACCGGCTACAACCCCGTTTTCCAACACATGGTGCAAGGATATTGCAAAATGACAAGTGCCGCGCGCGCACCGCACACCGTCGCGTTGACCCTAGCGCACCATGTGCACGCCCTTTTATGAGTTCCCCCGCGATATCACCGCAACTGCAAAGGTTTGCGTGCGTTTATCGACTTGAAGTGCCCCAAGCGGAATCACACCATGTAAAACACGCAGAATTTTGTGGTCTGCTGTACGATACTCTAACACGACGAGACGACGATTTACATATATGTATGCAGCGTCTTGTTGTCGTCACACTACCATGTACTTTTAGTAATCGTACGAGCTAACTAACAACCTAGCATGTATCAGCTTGAGCAACCCGCACGGTCGACGGGACACCCATGCTCTACCTTTGAGGGGCACATTTGGCTCACAATGTCGGTCTATAGGTGATCGTCCCGGCGGTTATCACCCCGCAGATCAGTCATGTTGCGGGGTTGAAAATGATGGGTCGGATCGTTATTAAAAACTCACATAGTTCAGCATACGGTATGCGCGACATTACGAAAGTATTGCTGAAAGTACTGCGGAGGCGCGCTTGCGCATCTCTCGGCGACCCGATGGTGCCCACCTGCGAGCTGCCCACTCCGACCCCGCGCCCGGTCCCTGAGCCAGCTGCACGAGGGGTGTCACAGCATAGCCTAGACCTGAGAACTCAACATTATCAATTTCGGTGGGTCTCGTTCCGCCTGTGTTGCTAGCTAGACTGGCGCATGGCGGGGCGGCGGCCGGGTGGCCTAGTTTGCGCAATTACGAAAGTATGGCTGTAAGTACTGCGAGACGCTCTCGACCCGCTAGTGCCTACCCGAGCCCACTCCCGTTTTTGCGCCCGCTCCCGCCTGGGCCATCTTGGTGCACAATTGGTATGCCATCACAGCCTCGAACCGAGAACTCAAAACCTGGCTTTGTCGGTGAGCCTCTTGTCGCCTATGCTGCCAGCCAACAGACGGACTCGTGGCGGGCGGGTCCTTAGTCTTGGGGGGGTTGCGGTCGGTAGGCATCAAGCCTAGCGCGAAGTGGCGCGGACCTAGGGGTCTCTCTAGCCGCAAGGTCCGACCGCAGCGGGCCCACCCCGCTTTACTCCGCACGCCATACATTGTCTCGCGGCTAAGCAGCTTGTCAGACGTAGCAATGTTCCCGAAGGCCGTGGTGGGGTGTCCCCCATCGCCGCCGAGTTATTGCTCAGAGCGTTAATTCGCTTTCTCGTTGTCCTCCGAAAATACCCATGGATGGAGCGCGTTCCTGACCCGCATAGGTCAGACACCGCCTACGCCCAGTCTCCCTAGCCTTTGGAAGCATGGCTAGGACAAGACCTTGGAGGCCTTGAGTTGGACCATGTCAACCCTGGGGTGGCTGTCCAGGGCCGACCATGCGAAAACGTAGGAGCTTGTAGTGGTTAGTCCCATGTGTACGATTGATAATTTCAACTGGTATGTGCATCATCACCTCATCATCTCACGATGATACGACTCATGAGTCCTACTGGTAGCAAGAGTCTAAGTCCTTACTTTTGGTCGTAGTGCTACTCGTACCTACCGGGATCACCGAATATGTAATTACATGTATAACAATTATTATGCGCGGTACCGGTATGGTCGCTATTCATATATTATATAATGATAATATATGATGTATATATTAGAATACACAATACATTGTAATTTAGTAACCTCGAGTCGTTTGTCGTCATTGGCCTTGAGGAGGCCATCGACGCCATTGCGGGAGCGCTCGGCGGCGGTGGTGTCGAAAAATCGGGAGTAGACAAGGCGCTCGCGACTGGCACTAAGTCGTAAGTGCCTTCTTGCACTTTAAACGCCGGAGGTAGGTGAGCCGGTCTTCAGCAGCCTGCCCGCACGTCGCGATCGTGCGAATCGCGGAGTCGAGTAGGTCGTTGGCGTCCGCGATGTGGCGAGCGCGCGGTGGCGTTTGTCGCGCGAAGCGTTGCCACAACGTCCGTGAGCGCCGCGTGCGCACATGCGGTAAATACTCCATAGCACAGCAGGTGGCGATACTCGTCGCGCGTCGCGTGCTTCTTCTCGTGGGCGAGGTAGCGGTCCCACTCGTCGTTGCGTGGGTTCCACAGCCCGGGGGTGGTGAGTCCTATGGGGGGCACAGACTCGGCGTATGCCCACGGCATGTAGTCGATCAAGTCGCGCTGGCTGGTCGATGAACGCGGCGTGGCCAGGAGATTTTGCAGCGAATAAATCGGGCGGTGGAGGTCGTCCTCGTCGTCCTCACCCTCGAGGCTGCCGGCGCGTCGCGGGAATGGGTTTATGCAACGGTGGTTGTTGAATGGAAGAGGTGCGGGAAGCTAGCTCGTCGAGTCGCAGCAACACCCGTTGCACCAGTGTAGTGAGGCTAGCGGTGTTAGCTGTCGAACTCGCGGCGTTGCCTCCACCGGCCCCCTCCGAATCGTACATGTCGTCATGCAACCGTGTGCTGTCCATAATACGGCCTTCTGTCGTTAATGCGGTCGCCGCGAGCGGCTGACGTCGAACGTCGTGTGAGATCGTGTGTCACCTTGCGAGACTGCGAGAGTCTCGATGCCGTCGCGCTAGCTAGAAGTTGGGGCAGAGGCAGAAGGTGGAGACACCGCCGCGTCGCATAGCGTCATATAGGGTTGAGGGAGGGACGTGGGCACACGGCTGTAGCGTACTAGCCTCGTACTGCGGAATTTGTAACGTCGGGTAACACCCGTCCTACTTGGTACTTAGCCCCGTGTGATTCAAACCTCTATAGTTCCCAATATGTACCACTGCAATATGTACACTATTAAAACAGAGATATATATGTGCACTATTTCACATGAACCGCCGCTCGCTTTGACGTACCTATACTTTAGCGACCCATGTTGTTGAAAAGCGCAGCGCGCGCCACATCGCCGCCACTACCCGTAGTACCAGTATCCCCGAGCATCAGTATTAGCCGCAGTACTGGGAGTCGCAAGTCGCTGATGTTGGCGGCCCGTCCGGCGCCGGCGGCAGCAGTGCTGGCGGGTAGGCACGCGCCGCCGCCACCTCGCGCGCGCCGTCTGCTTCGGCGCCGGCAGCTCTGTCGGGTCCGATGCTGAGCCCGCATCGAGGGCCTCTTCTCCCGCGGGCGTAGCTCTCCCCGGGCCCCTCTCCGGCAGCTGACCTGTTTGCGCGAAGCTCCGCTTCCGCTGTCCGGTCCCGAGACACCACCTCGCGTGGTGCGCCCTCCGCACGCCCCCTGCCGACGGCCCTCATTGGCGGCTGTGTGATGCGCCGACCCCCCCCCCCCCCCCCCCCCCCCCCCCGCGGCCCATTCCCCTGCGGGCGTGGAGAGGGCCAGCGTCAGGGGGGGGGGAGGGGGTTCGCCTGTGTCTGACCGGCCTCTGGCTGCGCACAGTGCGTCGCCGCGCAGGTCAAGCTCCCCGTGGACGCCAGCCCGTCCCATCAGCCAGGCCTCTGCCCACTCAGCACAGCAACCCCCCTCAGGTCTGCGCGCCAGCCAGCCAGCCAGCCCAGGGGCAGGGGCAGGGACAGGGGCAGGGGCATTGCCATGCAGGAAGGTGCACTGGGCGTGTAGCGGGCGCAGGTTCGGAGCGTTCTGTGCCCCACTGGCGTGTGGGGCAGGGTGGGATTGGGCCCGGCGAATCCAATCCAATCCAATCCCTGCAGGCAACACCCCCCTTACACCCTTTCTCGTCCCGGTCTCCCCAGGATGTCGAGCGCGTCCCCCGAGGTGGCGCCCGCCGCCGGCGGCTCCACCCCCGCCGCCGCCGCTGGCGGGGGCAGCGGCGCTGCCAATCCGTTCAACAGCCTGTACGTGGGCGACCTGCTGCCCGAGGTGAACGAGGCGGAGCTGTACGACCTCTTCAGCCGCATCGGCTCTGTCATCAGCATCAAGCTGTGCCGCGACATCATCACGCGCCGCAGTCTGGGCTATGCCTACGTCAACTACCAGCAGCCGGCGGATGGTGCGCCTCCCGCCCCGGGGGCACGTGCTTCCCCATTATTACAGCCCCCCCCCCCCCCCCCCCCACCGCCCCCCTTCACCCCCCTCCCTTCACCCACTGCTCCTCTCCTCCCTTGTCGGCCGCGCTGACCGCCACGAATGTTCTGCCCAACCACAGCCCAGCGCGCCCTGGAGGAGCTCAACTTCGCGCTCATGCGCGGGCAGCAGATGAGGATAATGTACAGCCAGCGTGACCCATCGGCGCGCAAATCCGGCGTGGGCAACATCTTTGTCAAGGTGCGGGCCGGAAGAGCGGGGCAGGGGAGCTTTGCGAAGGGGGCAGGGGGAGGGGGGGGGGGAACAAGGGGTGAGCGGGTGGAGGGCGCCGGTCAGTGCATTCCAGGGCTAGGAGGCAATGACTGGCCGAAGCACTGACTGACTGTTTCGCCGCCAAGGGCTTTTCTACTGAATTGAGTCAACATAGACCGAGCGCTGGCCGGGCATGGCTGCGTGCTGTACTACCTTCTGGAATGACGCCCCTGCTGCTGCCGAGCGGTCTAGCTTAGATGGCGCAGCAGGTCACCAGCGCGCTCCGGGCAGCTCTCGCTCGTCTGCCTCGTTCTGTTCTTACCCTTGCGCCGCACGGATCAAGCCGTCGTGCCTGTTGCCCCTCTTGCCGTAGCGGCTCTTGCACTGTAGCAGCGGCTCTCTGTCTTAATGGAACGAGGACGACAACGGGTGGGGGGTGGGAGGGGGCACATGCGGCACCAGGCTTTGCGTTTGATATGTCTCATCAGTGCCCCCCCCTCCCCCTCTGCCTCCAGACGCCAAGGTAGGGGGAGCCACATTTATCGTTGAGTATATCAGATCGCAGCGAGGAATCCCGACTCGTGTATTCTGCCTTGGTGCTGCACTTTCCTATTCGTTGTCGACACGGGAACCCAATCCAACGGCATGGTGCATTGCCATGCCATCTGCCGCCCTGAGACCCCCCTCCCCTTTCCGGCCGGCTGCGCAGAATCTGGACAAGTCCGTGACCAGCGCGGCGCTGTACGACACCTTTGCGCAGTTTGGGCTGATCCAGTCGTGCAAAATCCAGATGGACAATCAGGGCAACAGCCGCGGCTACGGCTTTGTGCAGTTCCAGAAGCAGGAGGACGCGAACGAGGCAATCGAGAAGGTGAACGGCATGCTGCTGGGCGGGCGGCAGGTCACGGTCGCGCCCTTTGTGCGCCGCCAGGACCGCGATCAGCCCGACGCCAAGTTCAGCAACGTGTACGTGAAGAACCTGGGCGACGAGGTCAGCGACGAGTACCTGAAGGAGGTGTTCGGCAAGTACGGCACTATCACGAGCGTCGCCATCATGCGCGACGGGGACGGCAAGAGCAAGGGCTTCGGCTTTGTCAACTTTGAGGAGCCAGAGGCCGCCAAGGAGGCGGTGGACAACCTCAATGGTCACGAGCACGAGGGCAAGGCCTGGATCGTGAACAAGGCGCAGAGGAAGTCGGATCGGGAGGCCGAGCTGCGGGCGCAGCGCGAGCAGGTACGCCCCCTGTCACCCCTTGTGACTCCCCCCCCCCCCCCCCCCCTGCCGCCATACCAGGCCCTGAGGGAAGCCCACTCACGCCGCCGCCCTGCGCCCCACGTCATCCGCACAGAACCAGGCCAAGTACGACAAATTCGCGGGCTGCAACCTGTACATAAAGAACCTGGACGACTCCATCGGCGACGACGAGTTCCGCAACTTGTTCCAGGTGTCGCCCCCCCCCCCCCCCCCCCCCCCCTCCCTGAGCCGCCCTGATCCCTCTTTGGTGTCAGATTGTAGGTGTAGGATCTCCGGAACGTAGGGCCCTAGAGCCGGCCATCAACCTGATAGTACAACCCAAACGCCGTAACCTGATGCCTGCGGCTCGGTGCTCGCAGGAGCATGGCAGCATCACGTCGTCCAAGGTCATGAAGGATGAGAACGGCGCCAGCAAGGGCTGGGGCTTTGTGGCCTTCTCCTCCCCTGAGGAGGCCACGCGCGCGATCACCGAGATGAACGGCAAGATCGTGCGTGCCCCCCCCCCCCCCCCCCTCCCTCCCCCCCGGGGCTGACCCTTTGATCCCTGCCCTGGGAGCTGAGGCATGTTGTTGCTGCAATACTAGGCTGAAACTAGGCTCATTTCACTGGGTTTCTTATTGACCTAGTTTAATCTGAGGTTCATGTACATTGGTATAATCATGGCTAACACGTGGACGCTTGGTACGTGTGCATAAATCATCTGTTTTAGGGTTTCTCGGGTCATCCATGACCAAGGTTACCTGGTGTCTGCCTGGGTTAGGTAGGACACCGGCATTGTCTGCGGGTCTGTGCGCATGTGGCTAACTGTCATGCTGGCCGCCACCGCAGCCGGCGGGCGGGAGCAAACCGCTGTACGTTGCGCTGGCCCAGCGCAAGGAGGACCGGCAGGCTCGCCTCAAGGCGCAGTTCCACGCGGCCCAGATGAACCCCATGGGCGGCATGCCGCACCACATGCCCATGTTCCCGGGCGGCGGCCCCGGCATGCCCGGCCCCGGCATGATGTTCCCGGGCGGCCCCGGCGGCATGATGCCCCCTGGTGGCATGGGGTGCGCGCCCCCTCCCATATGTGCTCTCACTCCAAAGAGGGGATACTGCAGTACATGCATAATCTATACACCCGCGCTTGTCATCTTGACGCCTCCACCACAATTTTAAGCATGTAGCCATAAATGTGTGTGTGTGTGCGCTACCCTACAAACCGTCCGCAGATACATTACCCCCCCCCCCCCCCCCCCCTCTCTCCTCCCGGGAAGAGAAAAAACTGTTAAAACGGAGAAATAATCATCGCAAGTATTCTGACCCGAATGTGCAAAACAATTCCTTTTGGCCGCGCGGACGGTGTATAATTGCATGGTATACTTGAGGAGTTCACCTTAGTGCCAAGTCCAGATGAAGAAGCCGCCATATCCACTGTGGGCTCTCCGGGCTCGTAACATTTTAAGTGTCATCATGAACTGTGTCATAGCTTGGGGTGAAGTTTAGCTTCGCGGGTCTCTCTGGCGTGTGCGTTGGAGCCCATCGCTTGCCACGTGGGGGCGGCCGGCTGATGGTTCGCCGCGCAGGTACCCCGCCCCTCCCGGCATGCCGGGTATGATGCCCGGCATGAGGCCCGGCATGCAAGGCATGCCGCCCTACTACAGCATGCCGATGATGCCCCAGCAGATGGGGCAGCACCAGGGCCAGCCCGGTGGCGGGCGTGGCCGCGGCCGCGGTGGGCGTGGCCCGCAGGTGCGCCCCAAGCAACCCCCCGCCCGCCTCCCCTCTTTCTTTCCTGGCTCGCTCCTTCCTGCCCAACCCCCTCCCCAAGAGCCCCGAGTGGTCGCGTCCTGACCACTCCTCGCCGCTGCTTCCAGGGCAACCAAGGTGGCCGTGGCGGAGGAAGGAACGGCGGCAAGGGGAACAGCATGGCCCCCGCTGCCCCACAGGCGCCCAAGGTAGATCCCTCTCTCCCTCCCCCCTCCCACACACGCACGTGCTCCCGTTTGCCCGCTAGAAACCTGAAACATATCCATGTCATTCCACCGTGTTGTGACGCCGAGCTAATAAACTGGTGAATCTTTACAGGCGGGCTATGCTCGCACGGCACCGCTGTACGGCATCCTTCAAGAGTATATGATGATAATCGTACATATGACCAACGCCTTCGGCATGTTGCCGCAGTTATATTGACTTTAAATGCAAGCATGCATGGAATGCGCTGATACCAACCCAGCTTGGTAGATGCATGCACACATAGCGCAGTCAGGAAAGCGGCATCCCATGTGCGCTCTGTGGTGCGGCGCCTGGATATACAAGCCCGGAACGCGTACCTTCCGATCCAGCGATGCCGGCGCCTGTTGCGTCTTTGGAGGATGTACTGCTGATGGTGTTTGTTGCGCTACGCTCAAATTGCACCGATGGCATCGGCCGGATGCTCC
The DNA here is from genome assembly GCA_006384855.1 of Tetraselmis striata. Lineage (NCBI taxonomy): Eukaryota > Viridiplantae > Chlorophyta > Chlorodendrophyceae > Chlorodendrales > Chlorodendraceae > Tetraselmis > Tetraselmis striata. The sequence continues at coordinate 85,878 of VCJN01002014.1, forward strand.
GCGCACATCCGCTCTCGCCGCGCCGCTGACTGCCCCCCCCCCCCCCCCTGGTGCGTTGCGTTCCGTGCAGCCTCCGCAGGCGTCGGCCACGCTGTTGACGCAGCAGCTGCACGCCGCCACCCCGGAGAACCGCCGCATGATTCTCGGTGCGGCCCCATCCCGTGCCCGCCCGCATGCATGCACTTGATCCAAGGGCCGCACGTAGGCAGCGCCTAACGCTCCCCCCCCCCCCCCCCCCCCCTTTGTGGCCCGTGGCTTGCGCTCGCTGCAGGCGAGGCCCTGTACCCGCTCATCCAGGCCGTTGAGCCAGCGGCTGCTGCCAAGGTCACCGGCATGCTCCTCGAGATGGACCAGTCCGAGGTGCTGCTCCTCATCGACTCGCCCGACCAGCTGAGGAGCAAGGTGCGCCCCCCCCCCCCCCCCCCCCCCCCCCTCTCTCACCCACCCTTCTTGCGTGATAAGAGCGCCATGCGTCATTGTTTTGTTGATTTGATTAATGCTCGGCCTTTCTTTGGTATGATGTGGTACGTACCTACCTACATGCGCCTTTATACTCACAATGTGGGTCATTGTTGCATATTGTCTTCATTTGTCTCCTTCATGGATTGCAGCTCTTGCGATTTCTACGCTGATTTAGCCGCCTTGTTCCAAAATGACACCGCGTTGCGTTTTCCTGCGGATTTCCGCTGCCGATTTCCGCTGGGACAAAACCTGCTCCGGGTTTTCAATCCTGCTCCACATCAAAACCCTACACAGATAACCTGCTGTGAGCGACCGCCTGACCGAGGGGTGTGGCTGCCGTCCCTGCCCCCCAGGTGGCGGAGGCCATCAAGGTGCTCAAGGAGGCGGGGCAGGACCCCGCCACCGAGGCCGAGTCCGCTGCGCCCACCGCGGACTCGGTGGCAGAGGAGATGAAGGAGATGAGCGTCTAGCTCGCCGCAGGCCGACCCCCCAAGAAAGGAGCATCCGCCGATGTTGCGCCGCATCGGGCTGCCTCCAAGAAAGCAAGAAAAAGTTATCGATCCCTATGAACAAGATGCAAAGCAAGAATCCTGCGAGGCCTCCTGTGGGGGCAATGCCTGCGGCGGTGCTTTGTGCCCTGTAGCCGGCTGTAACCACAGGTTTCCCCCGCCACCAAACCCTCGTCCTCCTCGCGCGATTGCGCGGTTCGTCCGAGCCATTAATACAAAGTCGTACATAACACACATACAGTATGGTGTTTGTGTACGTCACGTTCCACGGATAATTAATAACGTTTTTGACACCCGCCCCGCGGAGAGGGAAAACTAAACGGATAAGCAAGTAAGAGTAAAGCACGAATAAAGCTGTTAACAAGCCCAGGCGTCGTGGCCTAGGGCCGCCGCTCCAACGGTCTATCCTAGGTGCGATTAATCGTCGGCGCATGGCCTTTATGGCGTGCCGGGGGACTAGGGGCCCTCGGGATGCCGCTCTAGCGTCGGCACATTATGCTGCTGCACGGCATAGGGTCCGGACACTAGTACGTAATAACCGCCGCCGCCAGAGGGAGCGGGCCGTGCTAAAAGCGGTTCAGGATTTTAAGAAGGGTGGTGGGAGACGGGAGTTCTGGAAGTGGGCGCGCTCTCTCCGTAAGGGGCAGGGTTCATTCGAGGGCGCGAACGACCAGCCAGTACGCGATCCGGTATCGGGGGTACTTTATACCGAGCCGGGCGAAATCAATGCGTGCTGGGCGCGGCACTATCGGGAGCTGCTGCGTGACCCCCACCCCCTAGCACAACGGGTGGCGATATACCGTGCGGCGTGGGAACACCGACACGGTACATCCCCACTTATTGCCCCCGCACTAAACGGGATTAATGGGCATATAACATGGGAGGAACTAGTCAAGGCTCTTAGGCGTTTAAAAAATAATAAGGCCCAGGGGCAGGATGGGATCACTGCAGAGGCTTTAAAATTGGCGATATACGCCCCGAATAGCCATTTTGGCAAGGCATTGCTGGCCTTAATTAACGGGATATGGACTAAGAACTATATCCCCCAGCAGTGGCGTAGCTCGGCCATAGTATCGGTGCCCAAGAAAGGCGACGCGACCGTTATGGACAATTATAGGGGTATTTCGATTATGGGTGCCGCTATGAAACTCCTTATGACCATCATTTCCCAACGCTTGCAAGACGTCTGCCAAGCTAAAGGGATAATCCGCCGTTGGCAAGCGGGTTTTATGCGGAATGAGGAGGGCCCCATGCAAGTCGCCAGCTTGTTCGATATCGCGGCTCGTCGCCAAGCGGCAGGTCTACCCACGTACGCGGGTTTTATTGACTTTAGGAAGGCATATGACACCGTACCTCATGAGCTTTTATTCCTAAAACTACAAGCCATAGGAGTTTCGGGTCATATGCTTACCTTCATTAAAACTTTATACAGGGATAGTATGGTACGGGTCAAGACAGGGGTGGCCCCGGGAACACTATCAGACCCCATACCCATAGAGCGTGGCCTCCGACAGGGATGCCCCGCTTCCCCCATCCTATTTAACATATTTATTAACGATATATTCGATGGGGTAGAACATCTAGGATGTGATGTTCCAGGGTGCACTGACACATTAGCGGCAAGGCAACCACTAAGGGTGCCAGGTCAGTTATACGCGGACGACGCTGTTGGTATCACAGGCTCGTTCGATAACCTGCATGCCATGTTCGCCCACTTCTCGCAGTGGGCGGAGGATCATTTTATGGGGTTTGGGGTACTTAAGTGTGGGGTGATGGCATTAGGCCGATATTCCGACGAGACCGCGTTACGCGAACAAGCTGCCCGATGGCAGCTTGGGGGGGAACGGGTACCGGTTGTAAATGAATATAGGTACTTGGGTACGGTCATTAAGTCGGATTTAGGTATGCAACACATAGTAGACGACCGGGTTAAGAAGGGTAAACGCGCTATTGAGGCGCTCGATTCGGTATTAGTCGGTGGACGGGACATAATCCCTATTAATGTGCGTGTGTCGGTTTTTAAAACCTGTGTACTGCCGGTTTTAACTTATGGGTGTGAGGTATGGGGCATGGATAGAACTAGCGGCGCAAATAAATTACAAACTGTACTCAATCAGTGCTTGCGTTGCCTCATTGGGGTAGGTAAAAACTCCCCTGGGGTAGCCACTGCACCGATGATGCGGGAATTGGATATTGCGCCCATAGAGGCTACGGCCGCTGCGGCACGGGCTCGGGCGTTCCTTAAAGCATCCGACTTGAATACATGTATAACCCATTTAGTAGATCAGCCAAGTCGGGCGCGCCCTAACACGTGGACGTCGGGGACTGTGCGGTGGTTAGATCGACTAGCTAGGGCGAACGTAGGGCTAGCTGAGGGGGCGCACCTTCCACTTGAGTGGAGGTCACTAGCCGCGCGCGATGCCGCTAAACTAGTAAAGGCATCGGTGTGGGCGCGTTACGAATCGTCGGTATCGTTAGCACGCAATAACACCTGGGGTATATATGTCCAGGCGTCCTATGCGTCAAACCCGTTGCCACAGTACGGTGTGGGTGTCCCCGCGGGGGTTGTGGCCGGGTTGCACATTATGATACAATTACGCACCCGAGTATTTCCCACTGCCCGCCGATTGGCCCGGATTCATGCCATGCCTGAGCGGTTCCTTGAACACTGCCCTGCATGTGGCGGAGGTGAATCTGAGACTATCGAACATATGTTGGTGGAGTGCCCGCGGTGGGGGTATCACCGTCATAATTTTGGGTTGTTAGTTCCGGAGTTCAGGGATTTTATTAGTAGTCAGGTTAGTGCGTCAACACCTGAGGACTTAACTGCCTTTATTTTGGGCGGGGTCCCCCCCTCCCTTCACGGCGCCCTGGATTTTACTGGGAATGGGAAATTTTTCTAGCTATGGCGTCGGGCCCTCCCTCACATTGCCTTTTTTGTTGCACATGTATCGCACTCCCGAAATGCTTTGCTCCGCGGGTTGGGGCTTGCCCCAACTCGCATTACTCGAATGGGCCGACGCCCAAACGGGTAGGGCGGACCTTTCGTGGTCAGTGCCGGGTATTTTGATGGCAGTGTTTTAGACGGTGATCCAACAGTGTTGGAAATTCCGCCACTGGCCTCCAATTAGTCTTGCGAAATGCTTCGGCAATTTGCTTGATGACTATAACGGAGCGTCGCCTACCCAGGGCTTTCCGTAACTGGATTGCTGCCTAAACGGCCGTCGTAGAGACGCTGCAAGGGTTTCACTGGTGCCAGTCCTGTCCCGGGGGCGAAAAAAAAAAAAGAGTAAAGCACGAATACATCGCGAATACTACAAAACAATAGAGCAATACAATTACCTGTACTTATTTTTTGATCCCGCGAATCGTATTTAATTGCACGGGATGTGACGCGAACCTGTCGCACACTCGAGCTTGCATCAAAACAGTGCGAATCAAGGAGTAGCCGCTATACATCGAAATCCCGAGCTTGCCGTGATGCCTTGCGGGGGAAATGGAGAGAAGGATGTCTTTAAAGGAGTAAGTTGCACGCGGACTCCCTCTGGACGTGAACTATCTATCCTGCCCCCCCTTGGGGCAGCGGGCGGCTATAGTCACGGCGGTCGGGTGTGCAACACGAGGGCAGGTCATACGGGCAGAAATCAAATAAAGACGCCTTCAAAGCATTCCGAGTGTGTGTGTGGAGACTCGTGCCAGCGTCAACTCCCAGATGTGCGCAGACCCCCTGGCTACGACGGGATTTTTTAGTCCCCGGTGAGACGGACACATCACGATCAGATGCTACCACGATTTTTTACAAAGTGCGCCTGGCAACCCCCCAAAGCTTTCGTTTTTGGTCCACACTTTGTTAGTGCCGCACGGGCGGCACCCGTAAACTGTCAAAATCAAACTCCTAGAAATACCATTACCACCACCTTTCAACCCTAACTCCCCCAAATCGGGTGACCATGCCGCATGTATGTGGGACTTGCCATACACACACACACACACACACGCACACGGGTTGTCCAAAATTCGGTTTCCAATTCTCCTTCCTGCGAGCTGTGGCAGTGATAGCAGAGGCGCAGGTGGCGACAGCTCAGCCCGGACAGCTCAGCCACGGGAAGTGGGGCAACACGCGAGATACAGTGTGGCAATGGGGCCGTGTTCTCTAAGGAGCCGTGCGGGTAAACAGCAGGTGATCCCAATTCCCATGGTGGGGAGAGGACAGCAAGCCACTCTGCCCCGTTCCTTGCCATCAAGGACAGCGGTCCACTGGTATCAGTGAGGGGACAGAGGGGTGTATATGTAGCGGAGGGCGGCGATGCGCTGCTGCTGTGCCGAAGCTGCGGAAGGTAAATCTTCAATTTACACATCTACAGCGGTAGTCCTACCACAGCCATGGCCGGGCCCGGGTGTGCACGGCGTGGAGGCACCGAATCATGCCCCGGGGAGCCCCCCCCCCCCCTTCCCTGTCCCTCCGCCTTGTCGGGTCGTCACAGCAGCACCTGGCTGAGGACGCCCTCGCCGGTGGCGATCTCGAGCGTGAGGATGATAATGATGGCGATCATGGCAATGCGGCCGTTCCACAGCTCCGCGCTCTTGGTCCAGCCCCACCGCCAGCCGTCGTTGTAGGGCGCCGGCAGCGCGAGGCGGTCGCGGTCATAGGTCTCCATCAGGGTCTCGATGTCTCCTGGGGGGAGCAGCCACGAACCGCCTACGATCAGCTCCGCCAGCCAAATATACTCCGAAACACCAACAACAGCATTATGACTGCGCGCATGGCGATTCTCTCTGCCGTTGAACGAGCTGTTGTGGCAGCGTTGGGGAACCGGGGGGGGGGGGGGGGGGGGGGGGGGGCACCCATGGGCACCAGCGACTGCTCGCTGACAGCGATGGAGCCGACGTAGGGCAGCGCGTCCACAACCGCCTGCGCGAGGTCGTTGATGAAGACAGGGTTGGTGTCCAGGGCGGGCACGCGGCCCCAGTTGGTGATGCCGCTCTCCTCCGCCAGCTCACGGTACTCGCAGTCGATCTCCTCCAGCGTCTCGATGTGCTCGCTCACAAAGCTGATGGGCACCGCCAGCAGGCTCTTGCAGCCCCGCGCGCCCAGCTCCCTGCACGGTGGCGACGCGTAAAGGCCACAGATACAATTCAGTCACAGGCGGGCTACAAGCTGCATTGTCCATCTGATGTCCTCTCATAACAACATTACTGCTACTAAAAAGGGTCCCTATTAGAAAATCAGAAATGACCCAAGGAACGGCGACAACCCAAAATAGCTGAGGATGCCCAGCTCCCCCCGCGCAGGACGAAGGGTGCACGCACCGGATGGTGTCGTCGGTGTAGGGCTTGAGCCACTCGACGGGGCCCACACGGCTCTGGTAGGCGAGCGTGTGGTGGTTGTCGATGCCGCGCCGGCGCGCCTCGTCCATGATGAGCCGCACGCACTCCTCCATCTCCTCCTTGTACGGGTCGCCCGCCTCCTCGACGTAGCTCTTGGGCACGCCGTGCGCGCTGAAGAAGACCTCGACGTTTTCCGGCACCGCGAACTTGTCGAGCTCCGACTGGATGAGGTCCACCTGCGCGGCGACGTACCCCGGGCGGCTGTACCAGGAGGGAATGACGGTGTGCTTCAAGTTGCGCAGAGTGGAGTCCGTCTTGAACAGATGCTCCAGCAGCCGGAGGCTGGAGCCGCTGGTGGAGATGGAGAACTGCGGGTACAGCGGCAGCACCACCAGCCGCGTGACGCCGTCTGCCTTGATCTGCTCCACCGCCTCCTCGGTGTACGGGTTCCAGTAGCGCATGGCGACATACACCTTGCCGTTTACACCGCGCGCGCGCAGGGCCTCGCCCAGCGCGCCCGCCTGTTCCTCCGTGATCCGCCGCAGCGGGGAGCCGCCGCCGATGGTCTCGTAGCCCGCCTTGCTCTTGGAGGCGCGCGCGTTCGAGATGAACCACGCGAGCGGCGCCTGCAGGAAGCCCACCGCGGGGGGCAGCCGGATGATGTCCGGGTCGGCGAACAGGTTGTACAGGAAGGGCTGCACATCGTCCAGCGTCTCCGGCCCGCCCAGGTTCAGCAGCAGCACGCCCACTGTCTCCACCCCGCTAGCCGGCGCCGTCCCCGAGTCCCCGTTCCGCTGCGCGGCGCCCTCCAGCTGCTGCTGCCCGAACAACGCGTCGTCGGCCACGGCGCGCAGTCGAGACAGCCTGGCGTCGTGATTTTTCCGAAGTGTTTGCGGATGATGGGCGGTATTCACCCGCCTTGTGCGCCCCAGCGAGCGGAGCCCCTTTGCGGCCACCGCAGCAGGGCGGCTGCCGTGCTGGGCGGGCAGGGCAGTAGCACGCGCCCGCGGCGACGAGCGGACCAGTGCGGAGCTGCAGGCCGCGGCGCCGCTGGTGCTGCAGGAGGCCGCCATGCTGCCGAAAGAGCCGCTGGGGTGGCGCAACCCGGAGAGGGCAGCACAGCAGCGGGCACCTACTGGCGTGGCAGCGCCTGGCGGCAGATTTAGCTACTTGAGTACTCGAGTATAGATACCCGTAGTTCCCTGCACGCAACACCTCCTCCGCTATCAACAGCCGTCAGCGCCGAGGCCACCCTCACCCGCGCTGCCTGGGTGGCAACAGAAACCCGCACGAGTTTCCTTGCGTACTTGGTAAAGATGAGGCGAAAGGCGGCGCATTCGACCCAGGCCGGTAGTATTGTGGCAACGGAACGCTGTCCGAGCGCATCAGGTGTCGGGATGGGGCGGGGCGCGTGGTGGGCGGTCTCCACAACAACACAAACGAATGAAACGATAAATCGAACGAATACATTTTATTAAACTAGCGAAATATTGATTTGTTACCCGAGGCATGTGAGATATCTGACAACTCGTCGAACCCGGGTACTCAAATTTGCTTCTCTGTACCACGTGCACCGGCGGTACCAGTAACTGGGGAGGAAAAAACAGCAATTCGTCGCACCACGTGACGCTTACAGTACCACGCGTATTTCACAAGGAACGTCTGGCTTGCCGACGAATGCCAGGTCTGGTTACAGGTTGTGAAAATCAGGCATTTGCAGGCACACAAATCCACAGCCAGGGGGGGTTGGGCGGGCTGTGGTGCGCTCGATGGAGCGTGCCACAGCAAAGGAGAGTGACCGGTCGGTCCGCCGTGAAGGCCGGTAGTGGCCCTGACCGCCCCCCCGCAACCGTGCGCGCGCACACGCGCGCTACGGGCGCCGTGCCAAGGCTATCTCGTACAGGTAGAGAAACCACAGAAAGTAGTTTAGAACATGTCACAAGGAACGTCTGGTTTGCCGACTAGAAAATGCCGGGCGCAGCAGGCCACGGGTGGGGGTCACGGGTCGGAATGTTGAAGGCAACGACAGGCCACCGGGGTGCACCCACGGGAAGGCGATCGCCAGTACGGCCAGGAATGAAGAGGTTGTGGCGCGGCTTCCAGGAGCGTAGGTCAGAGCACATCTCCGAGAGGAGCTGGTACCAAGCTTTGTCAGGCCAGTGGGGAACAATGACGATGGCTGGGGCACCGCTGGACTCCAGTTTGGAGACAACATCGCCGATGAGGTTCCATGGAGAGTTACACCAGTTATGCTCGCAACGCCACGCAGCGTCGGAGAGGCGCAGGGCGTCGCTCGACGGCCTCGCACCGTGGGTCACGCCAACGGGCGTTGTAGCGGGGTAGGAGGGCGTTTTCAGCCGTCGCGAAGCGGTCGATGGTGCAAGCGCCCCATTTAGCAGTGAGCGAGGCAAATCGACGAGGGTTGAACTGCCAGTCGTCGCAGTCAACCTCGCGACTAAGGCGGTCAGTCCAGATATTCGCCGCATAACGGATGTAGCGCACGGAAAGGGTAATGCCGTGCGTGTCCATGAGGTACCATGTTTTGCGTAGCTCAGCCATGAGGCGCGGAGAGCGAGAAGTGAGGTGGGTGAGGACGCCGACAACCGCTTGGCTATCCTCGTGCAAGCGGATGTGACGGTTACGGACCATGGGGAGGAAGGACTCAATAGCCAAGCGGACGGCTTTGAGCTCTTTCAGAGTAATGTGCGCAGTGCGGTCATCATCGTACCAAAACCCCCGAGCTTCATGGTGCTCGTTCAGAACGGCACCCCAAGCGTACGACGAACTGTCAACGTGTAGGTATCCGGTTTCGACAGGAAAGCACGCATGATAGGGTTGGAAAGGGTACGTTGCGCTAGCTGGAAGACACCGCCGCGTCGCGGGGCGTCATATCGGGGTGAGGGATGGACGTGGGCACACGGGAGTAGCGTCCTAGCCGCGTATGGCGGAATTGTAACGTCGGGTAACACCCGTCGTACTTAGCCCCGCCCGACCGTGCAATTCAAACCTTTATAATTCTCAACATTTACCATTATTTTACGTCCGCTTTGACGGTGGTCTACATCTTCGCGGTGCTATTGGCTGGGCGCAACTTCCATGGAGTCCTTCCGCCCCGACCTCATGCTTCGGAACTTTGTCGCTAGCCAACCTGCTGAGTTCCGCCGTCACTTGTCGCGCACACGACGGGGGCTGTTGCAGCGGGTTTCTGCTTGCGTGCATAGTACCCTGGGTGGCGTTCTCTCTGCCGGTGTGCAGATGGCCAAGTCTGATGCGTGGGCTCGTGCCCATTGTGCTTCTTTTGCTACTGCTTCCACCCCGTAGTTGCTGTAGAGGACCTTTCCGATTGTCCTTTTGTGGTGATTTCCTGATACCGCCTTCTGCTGCTGGCTCGTGTAATTATACCATTTACATGAGCTAGCTGCAGAAGGCCCTGTCCATTATTATTACATTTCATTTTTGAAAGTCGCGAGACGGGCGCGGACGGGCGCTGTGGCGGATTAATCTCGTACGGGTACCTGGGTACCTGTAGTCCGTGGATTTCGATGTGCCTTCACCACGTCAGAGTACAACCCACAAGCTTTCGACACCGATAAACTAAAAATGAAGAAAACAATAGGATATACGCAGCGTGGCACGATTTCGTGGCAACATTAATGCCAGCTCGGCCAGAAGATTTGGGGCTGACTGGCTTGGCGCCTTGGCGCCGCTTTATTCACACACCACCGACGGCGCCATTCGCCATCGGTATTGCGGCCAAACGACCAACCAAGGGTCGGCTGCCTTGTAAGTCTCCGCCTCCCCGCTGCCAATCCGCCCGTCCCGCCTGAGCTTTGTTGGAACACCGTACCCGGTCATATCACTTAGACCAGGTGAGACGCAGGCCCCGCCGCGTCGGCCCCACTTCCTATCGGCTGGCAGCGGCGCTCTGGCGTGGCCCTCCCATCTCGGGCGGTTGTTGCCGCTCGAGGCTACCCCCCCCTCCCCCCCCCCCCCCCCCCCCCCGCCCTCCCCTTTCACTTTCCCGTCCACCGCGCAGGCCCCTTATTCTACTCACAGCACCCGAAGGAACACGCACCTTTCCGATTTGCTGCGATGTCGCACCGTCTCGCCATGCTCCACCTCGACGCTCGCGTCGGCCATTTACCCGTTGAGGCGGCGCGTGCCAATGCCCGCGCGGCATGCCGATAGTACGGGCTCCGCTTTTGAAATGACTTCACGGCCAATGTGCCGATGTGCAGGGCGAGAGATGGCATTCAGCATGATGGCTACCTGTCCCGCGGCCTCGGGCTCCCAGGCCCGCTCTTCTGTGGGCCCGGCCCGGCGTCTGGGTAACACGATGGGCGGCACGCCGGTGGCTGTCCGCCGGCAGTCTGTCAACAGCAGGTACAGTCCGTCTGCAGCAGTGGCGCTGGCCATCAGATGGGCTCGCATAGCATGACAGCCATTCCGATATGGGGGGTTTCCATTGTGTAAAAAGTGCGTCGGCGGGTCATGATGATTGGCCTACTGCTTCTGCTATCAGGTTGATCCCCCAGCGTGGAGCGCTGCGTGTGGTGGCAAGGGATTACCCCAAGCCGTCGCAGATCAACAACACGCAGAATTACCGCGACGCGCAGGATCTGTCCGCTAAGTTTGCCACCCTCAAAGGCAAGGGTGAGTCGAAGACTGTGGCCGTCATTGGCGGCGGCTTGTCTGGCCTAGCTTGCGCGCGGTACCTTGTGGACGCCGGCCACAAGCCCATCGTGTACGAGGCGCGCGATGTGCTGGGCGGCAAGGTGTCGGCCTGGCAGGATGAGGATGGGGACTGGATCGAGACGGGCCTCCACATTTTCTTCGGCGGTGAGTGCCCTTGCTTGGCAGATAGCTTCGTGGCCAGGAGCTGCGGCATATGCATTTGCATGGGTGACGGTGGGGCGATTTGTTGCATTAAATGCCCGGCCTGCCATTTGCCACTGTGCAGCATACCCCAACATGATGAACCTGTTTGCGGAGCTGGACATTGAGGACCGTCTGCAGTGGAAGATCCACCAGATGATCTTCGCCATGCAGGTCAAGACAGTGTCTAGAACATGCCTACCAGCACTAGAGCTCTTCTCGTAGTGCTCCGCATGCATGCGCGGCCTGCTGATCCCACCGCATTCCGTCTTAACCCGCAGGAGCTTCCTGGCGAGTTCACCACATTCGACTTCATCCCCGGCATCCCTGCCCCTTTCAACTTTGGCCTCGCCATCCTGAGCAACCAGAAGATGCTGACACTGATGGAGAAGCTGCAGACCGCCCCGCCTCTGATCCCCATGCTCATTGAGGGGCAGCCCTTCATCGATGCCCAGGACGAGATGTCCGTCACCGAGTTCATGCGCAAGTACGGCATGCCGGAACGTATCAACGAAGAGGTGTTTATTGCAATGGCAAAGGCGCTGGACTTTATCGACCCCGACAAGCTGTCCATGACCGTGGTGCTGACCGCCATGAACCGCTTCCTGAACGAGACAGATGGCCTGCAGATGGCCTTCCTGGATGGCAACCAGCCCGACCGGCTGTGCGCCCCCATGAAGGAGTACATCGAGGCGCGGGGCGGCAAGGTGCTCACCAAGATGCCGATGAAGAGGTTTGTGCTCAATGAGGACGGCACCGTGAAGCACCTGGAGATGCGCAACGGCGACACCATTGTTGCGGATGAGTACATCAGCGCGCTGCCGTGCGACATCATGAAGCGGCTCATGCCCACGCAGTGGGCCACCATGCCTTTCTTCCACCAGATCAAGGAGCTGGAGGGCATCCCTGTGATCAACATCCACATGTGGTTTGACCGCAAGCTCAAGGTGTGCTGACTCACACCCGCCGCAGACCCCCCTCTCACCATCCTATCTGCCTCCGGACATCTCCTGACCCGCCCCCGTCTCGCGCCTCTCCTCAGAACGTGGACCACCTCTGCTTCTCGCGCTCCCCGCTGCTGAGCGTGTATGCCGACATGAGCACCACCTGCAAGGAGTACGAGGACCCCAAGAAGTCTATGCTGGAGCTGGTGTTTGCGCCGTGCTCGCCCATTGCCGGCAGCAAGACCAACTGGATCATGAAGAGCAACGAGGAGATTGTGGAGGCCACTATGACGGAGCTGCAGCGGCTGTTCCCCACCGAGATCGGCCCTGGCGCGTCCGACGGCGTCGGCGCGAAGCTCATCAAGAGCGCCGTTGTCAAGGTGTGCTCGGAACCTCTCGCGAGAGTGAGTATCGGCTGCTCACAGCGCATGCCCTGACGCGGGCTTCTTGTCCTCGCCGTGCGTAGGTGCCGCGGTCCGTCTATGCCGCCGTTCCCGGCCGCAACAAGTACCGCCCCAGCCAGCAGACGCCCATCAGCAACTTCACGCTCGCGGGCGACTGGACCAGCCAGAAGTTCCTGGGCAGCATGGAGGGCGCCGTGCTGGCTGGCAAGTTGGCGGCGGAGGTGGTGTCGGACAAGGCGGCCGGCATTCCCACCAAGTGAACCCCCCGCCGACTCATCTGCATGCCCTCAGCCCCCGTCTCCTCTGCCATGCCCACTCGCATTTGCCCCTCGTTGCCATGGCTGCAGCCATAACCTGACCAGTGACGCTGCCATGACCACGTTTTGTGTTACCTATCTATGGCTGTCCTCGCTAAGCGATGTATGGATCCTTAAACAAAATCCGTGATGACGCTCAAATCAGTATCATGAATATTTTGACCTGCGGATCAAATTCGATGTGGTCAAGATATCCAGTGTACCTACGATTCTGACATTGGGACCAATGCCGCGCGGCCTGCAGGGGGCTGAAGGACGTGCCGCAGCACATCAAGGACTCGGCCAAGACGGTGGTGCCGCAGGAGCCGGTGCCGCAGTACGGGGACGGCGCAACTGTGTTCGGCGGCGGTGCCGTGCTGACGCCGGCCGCGCAGAAGGCGATGGGCGAGAACGACCCCGCCATCATCGAGTTGGCGTAGAGCGGAGCCGGCGCGCGCACGGAGAACCGCATAGACCGAAACAAAGAAACATGTATAGATCGCGGCGTCGCGCGTAAGAAAGGCTCTTTCGGAGCTGCCCATGCTGCTGTGATTGGCAGGGCATGTGGCCAGAGAGCGTCATGCACCTCTTGCCCTCTTTCAGCAGGACGCTGGCGGGTCGTGTGATCCAACCTGATGCTGTTGACCTGTGCCGGTGCCGCATCGCTGTTCGTTTACAACAGCTGCGGTGGCTCTAACCGACGCGCAAGCCTGCGCAGCTCTAGCTCGCGCCCACCCCATGCACCCGGAAGTGGCTCGTGAGCCAGTCCAGCACGGGGTCGTCCGCCCCATCCACCCTCTTCGAGTACGGACCGACGTCGGAGCGCAGCAGCTTCGCCTGCTGCTCGGCGCCCATGCTCCTCCACTGGCTGGGCTCCATCAGCATGCGGTGCAGGACCCTCTGCAGCGGCGGTGACATCAGCGCATTGCCGTAACCACGCTTTAGGTTCGATAGGTATCATTGCCTTTAACCCCCCCCCCCCCCCCCCCTCCGGGCAAAGAGAGGAGTATTAAACTCATCTCATTATGTATATCTCATTACATATATTCTCAGAATATATGCGGAATGTATCAGAATACACCACGAATATAGCAGGGAATATCTGACTCGATGATTCAATTCAATTATTTTTGTGACTTGCGGACCCGGTCGAATGTTGCGTGTATGCGGGCATTGGACGGCCAAGGGAATGGGCGGTCGCTCGGCGAGGAGGATCCAGGGGCGGGAGAGGGGGGGGGGCGGAGGGGGCGGCTTACGATCTCCGTGGCGGACAGGTAGTGGAAGGACACGGGGTAGCGCGCGCAGCAGGCGGCGCCGGTGACGATGTGCTCCTTCACCGCGAGTTTGTAGTTCCGGAACCACTCGTCGTAGGCGCCCTTGAAGCTGCGCACCGGCCCGTACGTGTTGAACAGGGCGCCCATGTTGGCCTCGTCGCGGGCGCTGTCCGCCACCACGTGCAGCGCGTTGGCCATGCAGGTGTGCATCTGGATCAGGAAGACGGTGTCGCGGAACCAGGCGTTGGCGGGCGGGCACCAGTTGTCCAGGAACAGCTGCACTGCCGGCCGGCTGACCACCCAGCCAGGCCCGCCTGCGCAGCGTTAGCGGGACGATGGCATGCGCCAGTCCCACAGGAACTGTCGAAATGGCGCTTTGGGTTTGCTATACACTGCTGCTGTTGACCCCCATCATGTGAAACAGAAGTTGGAAGTGTACCTTAATCCATTAGAATACAGCTTAGAATCTCCCAGTCAATGGCGCTAAACTATTCATTACTTTCCTGCCCCTCTATCCCAATAAAATGTTACGGTACCCTAGCCGCGAGGCGAAGGACCAGGATTGGCGGGGGGGGGGGCGGGGGGGGGGGAGGAGCTCTCAGGCTTACTTGTGAAGAAGATCTTATCTGTGCCTGGCAGGCCGAGCTTGGACCCGATGATGGTGGGGACTGAGGCGTCGTAGGACTCCAGCAGGTTGTGCAGGTTTGGGGGCAGCACCAGCGAGTTGTCGTCCACGTGCATCAGCCAGTCCCAACTGTCACGCTCGGCACGGCGAGCCGGTCAGCTCTGGAGTGTGGCATGTCGTGAGCTGTCACCAATGCTGATGACCGCCCCCCGCCCCCCAATGACGAGCGTCTGACGGGAGTGCATCGATGCGGCATGTGGGGGTGATTGAGCGATGGGGAGATGGCAGTGTAGTTGTGCCGGGGTGAGCACACCTCTCCTGCATGGCGCGCTGCAGGTACGTTCGCACGGCTACCTCGCTCATCGCGCCAGTTGTGTTGGCAATGTGCCACACCGGCGTCCCTCGCACCGGCTGCTCGTCCGCGTCCCCCGTGACCACCACCACGCGCTGCCCCGCGCCCCAGGTGTCCAGGACGGCCTCTACTCGCTGCAGTTTCTGCTCCGGCTGCACCGGCGAGTGGAGCACTGTGAACAGCACGTCGGGGGGCTCTGCTGCTGCCACTGCTGCGAGTACCAGCCCGCCGACTGCGGCCAGCAGCGCAACGGCCAGTGCCGGGAAGCGGCGTTGCATGGTGGAGATGCCCTGCTCGCTCCCTGCTGGACGATTGGAGCGGAGCGAGTGGGGTTTTGCCCCTGGTGCTGGAGAAGAGGAGTCGCCATCAAGAACGACCCCCCCCCCCCCCCCCCCCCCCCCCCCCCCCCCACCCCGCGCGGGTCGTGATCAATCGACGACGACGAGAGCATCGGCGGGACGGCGGAAGTGCACATGCCGCCTGGTGCTGCGCGCGCGCGATGGGACGAATAAAATAAGAACAATAAAACTGTGCGTGCACGCGCAATTAACCGTAGTCGATGTAGAACGTCAGGTGTATACGAGTACATGCAGAAAGTACCGCAGAACCCAACGGCCTCAGCCGGTGGCGTTACATTACCGTTCTACCGTACCGTGTACGCCGCCGGTTGACGACGCCTTGCAGGCTACTTATTGCCGGAGATGCAGAGGCTCGTCGGCCGGCGCATGCGCGTTGGCGGTCCTGCAAGGCAGAAAATATGCCCGGCATGCCGAACTGCCCCACGACGCATCCCTACGACCCCTCGGCCCGGGGTACTTATCCCAGCACAATGCCCCAGTGCACCTGGCGAGGTTGACATAGTGACAGCTCACCGTCTAAGCTCGCATCGCCGCGGCGCTGCGGCCAGCAACTGCGCCGACTCCGAGTGCTGTCGGTGCAGCCGTACGGGCAGCCGTACGCCCTGCACCGGTGCCGTAGTATATTGACGTCGCCGAGCGGCAGTGAAAACCGCCTCCTCCGCTGCCACACGCGTCCGATCTGACCGCCCCGCTGCAAGTGCGTTCCTCAAGAGCTTCGGAAAGAGGGCTCGCCGCTGCCCGGGGGCCGCCGCACGTGTGGCGGCATGCCGGAGCCGGGAGAGCTGACGATGCAGGGGAGCAGCCACCTGCGCTTCATGTTCCCCTCCCAGGACCCCAGCTCGCACCGGCCTGCCACAAAGAATCCTGGCACCGACAAGCCGTCGCCAACGGGAAGGCTGCCGCCCATCGGGCTCGGCGGGCCGACAAGCGCGAGCAGCGTGGTGCGTTGCCTGCTTGTCACGAGGCGGCACTTTCTTTTCAACGCAGCATAGATAAGCGCCGGCAACAGAAAGGCACTGCACTGCACGGGGTCAATGCCTGTAGGCAGCTGTGGGGTAGGCAGCTGCTTTCCTCGTGGCATGGGTGCCTTGCCGAGTCTGTGGGGTGGTGTCGTTGGTGGATGCGGTAGGTACCCTGGCAGGCCGGCAAAGAGAGGGAGATACGATAAGGGGGGGGGGGGGGGGGGGGGGGGGGGAACCATGGACGTGAGAAGCACCCCCGAGGGGGCAAAGGGTACCAAGAACCACAAGGTGGCCGAGGGGCACCACCACATCCTGGTGAATTGTGTGGCTGTAGCTTGCCCCGGGGAGATAAACACACGCCCCGCGTCATGGGCCGCAGTTTTCTTGCTGTGGGGGTGGCGCACCAGGCTGAGCGCGAATCAACGACAGCATCGGATAGGCAGCTGGTGACACATTGGGTCAAGGCATGCGGTGGCTCGCTGAAAGTGTCCCCTCGAACTTGCCCCTGCAGCTGGCGCTGTTGGATAGCGACCCCACCGGAGCCAATGTTCAGGTACACCCGTCGCCCCGCGCTGCCGACGCTGCCTTCCTCACCCATCCGGAGGCAGCCTTTCCTGGTCGTTGCATGGGCGCCGAAACTGTCAAGCGATGTTCCCCCCCCCCCCCCCCCCCCCCCCTCCCTGCAGCGGAGGCGGCGCGTGCAGAGCTCTAGGCCCGCCAGGCTGGAGCCAGTCCGCGCCACCTGGCCAGTGTCAGAGCCCGGCTCCCCCCAGCCTGGCAGCCCGGTGGCCAACAGCGCTCTCATCCCGCAGCCGTCCATGGAGACGACCGGGCTCAGCCTCAACTCCCCTTCCTACCTGCACTACGATGTGCTGGTGGATTGGGACAAGGTGGGCTCCCCGCTACGGAGCCACACGCACCCCCGCACCCAACAGAAGCAACATCCCCGCAAATGTCGATGACTGAATCGGGGTGTCGCGCGCTAGGACCCTGGACTGGATACGTCGCCGTTCTCACCGCAGATGCAGGAGTACACGCGGCTGTACTACACCCGCCAGCCCGGTACGAGCCCCCCCTCCCCGCAAGCTGCGCTTGGGGCTACGAGATGGCAGGGATGCGGTGGCAGCGGCCCCGGGACACCTCACCCACTGCTGCACTGGGCCGGGGGCCTGGCCGCCACAGGCAAGCAGAAGAAGCTGCGCCCCATGTCGGAGCGCCCCTTCAACAAGGCGTCGGGCCGCATGGACACCATCACCGAGAGCAGCCTCACGGACACCGGCGAGAACGGCGGCACCTTTTCGCTCACGGAGGCCAGCGTGCCGGAGCTCCGCGGCGACGAGTGCGCGCCCCTCCCCCCAACTAATCCCCTCCTCTTGGTTTCCCTCCTTTGGGCTACACGCATACGGATTCAGCCCCATGTGGCGACACCCATCTGCCGGAGCTCACCCACATCCCAAGCCATCAGAGCACACCGCCGCTGCGTTCTGTGCAGTGACGTCCTGGAGACGGAGGTGCCTCTCCACCTTTGGTATCAGTACGCCAGCCAGAGCCTGAGCGAGATGGACCTGCACAAGCTGCGGGTGAACCCCCGCCTCCCCCCTCCTCCCCCCACCCGCACCCGCACCCGCACCCGCACCCGCACCCCGATTCTCTTCCGTTCCTGGTGACCAGTGCGCGCTTCATCAACCTTACTGAGAGAGTACCGTACAAACACAGGCGGTCTGCGAATAAGCAACGTTCTTGACCCCTCCGGCCAAGAGGACAAAACTATTAAAACGGAGAAATGATACCTAATTCAGCACGAATACAGTACGCATATTCCAACGCAAACTAAGGCTGAAAACAGTTCATTATTGTTTCGCCCTTAGGATCGTGTTTATTTCTACGGTAGATTGTACAGGTCACTAATAACACGCGCTTGCTAGATATCATCGCTCAAGCACTGAACTGTACGAGTTCAAACCTGTGAATCGCGACTCAATCGTTAACAAGTGCCTCTTTCAAAGTGCGGTGTAGTGCCGCCATAACAAAAAAGAATGGTAAGAATGTAAAGAATAGCAGTGCACTACACAACTCACACAGAATAAGACACCAGGGGGAACCGAAAAAGTACTCGCACCGACGCCCCTATGTTAAAACCCCTAACTGCCAGCCCCGGATTGCGCCTGCACGCATGCACCCTATGAGAACATCCGCTGTAGGCCGCCCCCTCTATCCATTCGTATAATTTGGCCCTGTCCGCGCGTAATCGCACCCGTATAAAACTGCAAGGAGGTAGCTTTGATAGCCGCGCTCTATCAAAAGCGCGGAGGATCAATGGATGGGATCGTATGTATATCGTGAGAATATCTCCTCACAGAAACTGCAAACGTGTACTGATACTATATATACTGATGCGGATTGGTACATACCGTTGCACTGCAACATCGCTACGTTGGTCTGCAGAGGCCCCACCCTACGCGCTGTGATTCGCAGACCCTCAAGGACACGGGTACTACGCCGTACTATATTAGAAACTTTGTCTCCTGATGGCTGCGCACTTTAATTAGCGGACCCTGAAGGAGACGGATACTACGCCATCCTAGATTAGGAGCTTTCCCTCCTGAGGGCTGCACGCTACGGGCAATGCAAAAGCAACCGGCCCTATGCGGGCTTGTGCCGCGGGGCCGTGGGACAGCTGGCCTGCATACCTTGGGAAAACTGACAAGAATAAAGTTGTCATAAACTTCAAATTACATATTTAGCGAACCCTATGCGGTTTAGCCGGGGCCGGGGCCCTCCCTGATGTTGGGTGAAGATAGCTTGTCAAGACAAAAGAGCTCGAATCAGTTTCGACAAATTCCTCATCTGAATTGACCTCGCGGCAGTCTCTCACTTGGCGTGTTATGATAATGACCGCGCCGGCACCCGTACGGGAGACCATTCATGCATATGGCGGAGAAACGTATTTTATCGACCAAGTCGTGGCGCCCCTGGAAGCTGATGGCTGCTGGGCCGCAGCTGTGGCGCTCTAGGTCGCCACATTCGCGGGACCTGCGCCACGCCTGGTGTCGGTGGCGGGTTGACGTGTCGCGCTGCGCCCCGCAGGACTGGGCATCCAAGCTGCGCCCGCGCTCCATCCAGGACCTCAAGCCCATGCTTATCCTGTGCCAGGCCCTGCTCAAGGACCTCCTATTCGGTGCGAGCTCGCCCAGCCCCACGCCGAGCGCCGCGCCTTAGCGCGCGTGACCGCAGCGTAGTGCGCCTCAACATGCGTGCGCCTGCCTGCTTGGCCGACGAGCGACGATCCGCTGTTCCGGCAGGCAAACTGGCCACGATGGAGAAGGAGATGATGGAGGCGACGGAGCGCATGGGGAGAGAGCACGAGTCCGCCCTCGCCAGCCAGCAGTCAAAGATGGAGGTGACGCTGCGACGATGTGTCCATGTGCTGGCCGCCCTGCCGCTCGGCGAGATGCGGAGTAGCTGGCGATGGAAGGGGCGCTGCGGTTTGCGGAGGCTGAGGGTCTGCGCGGGCCCGGATCCCCGCAGGTGATGCGCAAGGAGATGGCCCGCGTGCACGCGGAGCTCAGCGAGGCGCGCAAGAAGGCTAAGCTCTCCGGTATCATGAGCAAGGTCCAGAGCCACGTGAGCATGGCCAACCTATCCAAGGCCGTCATTGACCCCAAGGAGGCGCAGGCCATGAGCGGTGCGCCCCCCCCCCCCTCCCCCCCCCCGGAATCCCACTATGACATCCAATATGTTTGCATGTTCACTCATTGGCCGGCACCCCACTTGCTGCGCATGTACCTAAGAATTGTTATGACTCCCCCGAGCAGGCGGAAGGAGAGTTAATAGTCATAATTCTTTTTCTGCTCATCCCGGAGGAGGGGGGGGGGATCAGCTAGTGTTGTACATGGCCTTTGCGAGTAGCAAGCAATCCTTAGGCACCGATAGCAGTTCCCGAGGACAGGATCAACCGCACACCCGTCAACATTGATTTTTCAACTCATCGCGGGTGGGGGGGGGGGGGGGGGGGGGAGCTGATGATACGCCCACCGCGTGCCACTATCGCGGGGGTCAAACGACATTTATTCATAGTACAGTAGTCGGTGGTGCTGTAGACTTCACATCGTTCCGCGGTCCTTAACAGTTTTTAGGGTAAGTTCTTAACTATTTCACCGGTTCATTCGTCGTTCCCCACTCAGGAGTGTGGAAAACGTTATTCATCCGCGGAGCGTTACCTATGTTTGTACGGGAGGTGGCCCCGTGACGCAGCGCAGCCCCCCGCCCTGTTGTGATTTGTTTGCCCCCCGCTAACGAACCGCAATGTGCCCATTGACCGCAGTGGAGCTCCAGCAGATGCGCGCGGGCATGGTCGCACTCACCGGTGCGCTGCTGCGCTGCGCTGCCGTGCATTGCGCGAGTGGCGGAGCTGCCGCGGACGGCGAGGCGGGTTCCTTGTTTGCTAACATGTGGCACTGTCATTTCAGAGGAGAACCTCAAGCTGGAGACGCAGGTCACTGAGCTCAGCTCCCGGCTGGAGGTAACCATGCCCCATGCCGTAACCATGCTTAGCGGCCGCTATGTGTGTGTATTAGAGTTTACTTTCATGCTTTATATTATTGTGTTATATTCAAAATAAGAAAAAACAGTAATTACGAATCTCTTTTAGTGATGATTATTAAGTAATATAACATTGATATGATATAGTTCTTTGACTAAGAAATCATTGACCCCCCTGGCGAAGAGAGCAAACACTACATTAATCGGGAAAGAGTGTCAGAATACATCACGGAAAATGTGCAGATATCTCATCTAGGTATTGCAAACTAGTTCTTTTCTTTGGACGCGCGACCCCAGTTAAATGGCGCTCTGGCGGCATGCAGCGCTGTGCCAATGGCGCACACGGGCTTGTTTCACTGCGCGTTGATGGGGTGCGTGCGTGGCGCCAGGTGTCCAAGGAGAACTGCCGCACGGTGCAGACCAAGTACGGCACGCTGCAGCAGCACGTCGCGGACCTGCGGGCGTGGTACAAAGAGTCGCTCAGCAGCCTGGAGTCGCAGGTGGAGATGCACCTGCTGCCGGAGAATGCGCCCGCGGAGCCGCAGACGCCACAGGGCTCCAAGAAACCTGAGCGGAGTGAGCCCCCCCGCCCTTCCCCCCCCCCCGGAATATGTACTACGTGCGATGCGGCTGCAACCGCAAGGAGGGATGACGAGGCCCTGCTGGCAGAATGCCTGCTGTTTTCTGGCGTGGCAGGGGGCGCAATCAACTTGGGAATAAATACACATTGTTTCTTTGGCGGGCAGAGGGAGAGTTCATTGCTTTACTTTTGAGGTGTAGGGTACAGGCTAGTACGCGTAATACACTACGCTGCAACAATTGATATTGCGGTAATACGGGCGCTGTACGATGCACAACCGTACAATTTGTGACACTCCTGCAAGTCGCTATAGTGCAAGTTGCGACACTTTATAAACAGTCGTTTTTTGGAATCCGGTGTAGTGGTGGATAATGGACACCTTACACTTAAATCCTTAGTTAGATACAGTCCCTCTGGCCCCAAAGTAATGAATTGCTTCGCGCCTTTGCGTTCGGAATGTATAATATTCGTGTTACATTCTGTTATCGTTCTCCGTGCTAATCGGTATTTCGCTCTCTGCCCTGGGAGGTCAACAACGTAATTTATCTGCGGACTGTTTGTGTTTGTACAGTATATGCGCCTATAATAACTCCCGGAATATTGGCTAGCATCAGCACGGTGCGGGCGGCGCGGAACGGCTACTCGGACCCATATTACGTATTCATTCACTGAGTCGCGATGTCAATATCGGAGCTTGATATAAAGCTGAGGATTCCTACGTTGCAGGTATGTTGCTCTAGGTTTAGGCGGCCCAGGGGTCGCTTCTGACACGAATTCCTGCCGCACAGCTGGGTCAAACCTGGACGACTCCCTCCGCTCCGGGCCCTCCGCGCTGCAGCGCGCCAAGCCCTACGGCAAGACGCGCGCCTCGGAGAAGATCAAGTTGGCCATGGAGGAGGCGGAGATGATTGAAAACGCCGGTATCACCGACCCAGGGGTGCGGCTCGACACCGCTTGGCTGCCGTCCGTGGGGCTGTCGCGAGCGTTCATGCCGGAGTCATCGGGTCGCATGAATCCCGGCCCGCCAGATTCACTTTCGTCTGCCGACCGCTCTTCTCACTGCCACAGGTTCTCGACAGCATGAGGGACGCCGAGAGCGAGGAGGACGTGTATAAGGTGCGGCCAGCTGCCTCTTCCACCTCCCAAATACACGTTGCGCCCTTGCGCCCTCTTCGGTGCGCTCCTCTGCCCCCCCCAGGAGCGCGTCAGAAGATCGAAAATCGGCCCAATAATTGGGTCGCCCATGAAAAAGCGACCCGGCGTTATACTACTCATCCGTGGCTGGCCCAATATTATTATACCCACTCCTGACTCATACATCTCCTGAAAAATTGAATGCTCCAAATATTTCACGTTCATTTCACCAATGTGCGACCCAATCATTGGGTCGGTGATTGACTTTGTATCCAATGTTTTCGTTTATCTTTTAACATCGTTAGTTGAAATAACATATCGGCATGGAGGTGCAACGAAATTGCCTGTTGTCCTGATCCCCCCCCCCTCCCCCCCCCCTTCATTACATACGCACACACCCCTGAACACATGTACGGCATCTATCAAATCATACAGTCCCAATCACGCCCCGGCCAGCCCAAATCCTGCCCAGACAATGTAGCCTCACGCTGCCGCGGTGCCCCACCTGGTTATTCCAGGCGGCCATTGACCTGTTACGCGACACCGCCGGCGAGGACGCCAACTTGGCGGTCATCCCCGGCGAGGACGGCGAGATGCTTGTGTTTGGCACCGTGCCGGCGCCAACCTCGGAGGGCAACGAGGACGGCAGCGGCAGCAAGCGGAGAGACCATATCACACTATCCGGTCTCGCGCGCATCGAGGCGCTGCTGAAGGTGCGTACCTCCCCCCTCTTTACCCCCGGTGATCCGCCGTTTGCAGTCTCCCATTTCTAACATGCCTAGTGCATTCCGGTCGTGCAATAGTGCTTCCGCAAAAGCATTACCGGGAGGGTGAGTATTTGAAATATGCAGAGCATGCAACCCGTGTCACCTAGCGTTTAGATGCAGGGCTGTATGTACAGCAAATACAACTAACCCACAATTTGATTAGGCATGTATGTTGGATGTGCACAATAGCGAACAGGCATGGGCAGATTTGGACTGTGACGGGGGCACTTCATTTCGACAGTCTCAGACTACGTGCGATGTTGCAGCGCGATGCTATGTTTGACCTGCGACAAGAAGTATACATCTGTCGTTGCAGGCTGTATTTCAGTCTCATCAATTGGACCTGCCACCTATCGCATGACATGGAAACGTCATGTGGTCGTACTATCAACCGTCAGTTTGATAGGGGGAGATGTGCGTCCACATCATCCGTGCGCCCGTGCAGTATTCACACTCGGACCCGTAGCAGTCTTTATTTGATATCGTATCCATACCGATACGAGCAGCGACTACTGCATCACCAACGTTGCGCCGCTGTCAATCGACTGCCGTACTCGTGCCGAGTACCACGGGTACAGGAAACTGCACGACTACGAGTATACTATGAGACCTACGACTACGACGACTCTACGTCGCCTACCCAGGGCTTTCAGTAAACTGGATTGCTGCCTAAACGGCCGTCGTAGAGACGCTGCAAGGGTTTCACTGGTGCCAGTCCTGTCCCGGGGGCGAAAAGAAAAAAAAAACGACACGACTCTACGAGTACACGACTACGAATCACTGGCAACGACCGACAACGACTGCATTGCTTACAATACAGTATATTCAATACACCGCTCGTCAGCGCGCTGGTGCATATAGTTAAATAGTAAAAAGCAGACTACCCGTAACCCCTAGCTGGTCATGCATAAACTAGCACCTCATCTGTCGGGTTAATGCATTATTCACGGCTTGATATCGTTAGTGGTTTGTGGGCCAACAGGGGCTGAGCACAGCCTGGAGTACGACGACGAGGAGACGAGGCGGCCTGAAGGAGGCGCTGGCCGCCAACCGCGTGGTGGTCGGCGGCGAGGCGGTCCGCAAGTGGATGGCCATCCCCCTGGCCGGCAAGGGCGCCATGGGCGCAAGAGCAAGGGGCAAGGCGGGCCCCCAAGCACGCGCAGGCGGCCGCCATCCCTGCTGCAGTCCGGATGATCCCCCGCTCAATCTCGCGCAAGAACTGGGACGTGAGTGCCGCTGTGTGTAGTTGGCCGTTTCCCCCCCTTTTGGTCGCTGGCCATGACCCTGCGTGACCCCCTACTGAAGCCCACATTGGCATGGTGTACTACTTTCTCTGCAACTGCTGGGACTATTTCCCACTAGTGAATAATGAGTCAGATTTCCAAGCCCAACTTTGACCCAGGGTTCTGAAACCCAAACTTGGCCTCATTGGCCCAAGGGATCGATGCTTCGTTCATAGGACCAGCTTCGATGTAGTTCAATTACCAATGGCATTATCAAGAGCGTTTGGGATAACGGAACGTGTGTTTTTTCCCCTGGTGGGGCCTGGATTTTCGCTCACGGATTTAAGTGTTAGTGCGAATGTGAGTCCGCCACCCCAATACCCTAAAACCCAAATCAGACATCATTGACCCTTACCCGTTCAATCCAGACGCCACACGCGCAGAATAAAATTGCCAAAGCCTAAATCGTACATTACCTATAACAAACCATGGAGAATCTCGACATATAACCCTAAAGGTTCCACCCTGTAAATCTCAGCCCTAAATAGATGAAAACGAATTCAACCTCCTGAATTCCCCACGACCCCACCTGGGACATCTAATTTATATATATCATTCCCCAGAATTCCACCTTCAATCTCAGGCGAGACATGGTAATTATATATTGAAGCTGTATCAACTGGATACATATATCATTTCTCTTTTTTATTAGTTTGCTCCAGCTGGGAGGTTGTGACCCATTTGGAAGATGGGCCGAGAAT
>VCJN01002015.1:0-13393 GCA_006384855.1 Tetraselmis striata
CTTCTATGTATGTCTATATTGATACTTATATTTCTCTTCTATTGTAATTGCCGCAATGACATCTTAATAGACGGGTGAGTTTGCATGCAGATAGCGCCGGCGGTTTGCGGCTTCTGGTCCCTGGAGCAGCGGAGACGTGTGGAGGCATGTGCCTCGCGGCATGGCCAGCCGTACCTTAATGCTGTCGATGAGGGACGGCAGCAGCCTGTCCTCGCGGTTGCCGTGGCCCAGCTGCCCGCACTTCCCCCTGAGCGCCCATGCGCGCGTGTCAGATCACCGGCCAGACTGCTGTGGGGTGCTACGAGCATGAGTACCCTCCGCAGGGCGCAGCCGGCAACCCACCATCCCCAGGTGTAGACCATGCCGTTGGAGCCCAGCGCGACGGTGTGGGCTGCCCCGCATGACACGTAGGTGATTTTGGCGCGGTGGAAGTTGGACAGGTGCACCACCAGCGAGGGCGTGAGCTGGCGCAGCAGAGAGGGCAACGGGTCAGTCAGGGGTGTTTGCGCAGCCGGGCTGCATGAGTGCGGTTGACGAGCAACGGGGGGGGGGGGGGGGGTGGGTCACCACGGTGGTGTGCGCCTTGCCCAGCCCCAGCGGCCGGCCAGTCCCCCACGTCATGACCCGTCCGTCCTCGAGTACCGCCGCGGAGTGCGCCGCGCCCGCCGCCATGGCAGCTACAGGGTGTTCGATCTCAACCTGCCGTGGGTCACCGACCACCTCAGCGCCTCGGCGGGACAGGGGCGGCCGGGGCGCGGTGTCAGCGCGCGCGGCGGACCGTACGCACCTTTGTGGGCACCGCCACGTGGCGCTCGTGCCCGTGGCCCAGCCGGCCGTCAGTGCCGTCGCCCCAGCTGAAGAGGCTGCCGTCCTCGCAGAGCGCCAGCGTGTGGCTCCAGCCGCACGCAATGCGGATGACCTGGGGAGGCAACCAAAGCGTCAGCGGCACGCGGGCCGCGCGCACATCGCTGCTGAGCCTGCCCTGCCGCCGAACTCACCCGCTTTAGCGCCGTGATTGGCCGTGGAACGAGCACGTTGTGCTTGAGCTCCTCCTGCATGGGTGCATGGCGAACGGTGGGGTGGGGGGGGGGGGGGGGGGGCGGGGGGGCAGCACACGCGTGTGCGGGGAATTATGGGGCCTGAGAGCTGTGGAATAGCTGTCGACAGGCAGGGGTCATGCTGCAGGAGGCAGGGGGTGCAGGCGCACCTCCTGCCAGTCGCCGTGTCCCAGCCATGAGCGCGCAAACCCAAAGGAGTACACGATTTGATCGGCGGCGAGGCAGACGGTGTGGGCCAGGCCGGCGGAGACCGCCAGGATGCGCGTGCCGTCCAGCGCCTCCACCCTGTGCGGCACCAGCTGCACCCGTATGCATAGAGGGCCATGTGAGAGGCGGAGCGAGCAAATAAATGAATGCGTCATCGCCTGCTTCATGGTGTGGATGCATATGTAGTGTGGATGCATGTGTGCGTGTATTGTATTGTTGCTGTGGCTCCAGCAGGCCCCACCAGATTGTCCGGCAGCAGATCAGCCCTCCGCGGCGGATGCCCCAGTTGGCCCGCGGAGCCCTCGCCCCATGTCCATAGGTGCCCCTCGATGTCCACGATAGCCTACACCACACGCGGCCCGCTGTTCAGCCCGGTAGGCTTGCCGTGCTCCTGCACAATCAGCCAGGCATTACGCAGCCTTGCAGTATGCCACCAGGGCAGTGCCCACCGTGTGGTACCCGCCGGCAGCGATGACTGCATTTGGGTATATTGCCGCGCGCGCCGGGAGGCGTGGGACCTGAGCACCGCGCAGTAGCTCAGGGCATAATGGTAGCCACCACGTAGGCGTCCCTGTATCGCTTTTCCCCTTGCTGCGCGCCCCGGTGTGTCGTCGCTTCCAGCGATGCCCCCAAGTGGAGTTGAACCTCGCCAACCACCAAAAACAAAACAACGGGAAGGGGGTTGCCGGACCTTGATTTTTTCCCGCTTAGGCCGCCGCGGTCCCTTGCGGGGCTGGCTTATCTGCACGTTTGTGGTGTCGTAGATACTGGGCGGCTGTGGCATCGCCGCTGTCGGCAGGCCGTGCGCGCCGACCGTCGAGGAGGAGTCCATGCCCGCCAGCGCGGGCGCCGCCCACTGCTCCGCCATCCTACCCCACTCAGTGCACGAGGCGTAAGCGGGGGTATAACACCACCCTGGATGCGGTACAGACGGGGACAGCGTAATTAACGGATCGGGGGTGAGGTGGTTGGTGGGGGCGGGGGGGGGGGGGTTCCCCGCGCCACATGCGCCTGCATGCCGTATGCTCATGGCGGCTGATCACTTATTTTAGTGGCGGGTTGTATTCGTACCGGTAAGAATTCACTATCTGTACATTTACCCAAGGAGGCACTGTTTGCCAAGAATGTCAGCTCGCTTACATTGGAGGCTAAGACGAGAACCACAGGCTTGGCCTGGGTGTCTCCTAGCGCAAAAAGATGGTTGAGGGTGGGTGGGTGCGCGAGCCGGTTGAGGCGAGCGCAAAGCGGAGAGTGCCTGTGCCCGAGGGTGGATCCCTCAGGTCGTAGTGCTGGTGCGGGCCGGCAGGCCTTAGTCCGTGCGCCGACCTCGGGGGTCGTGCGCAGTACAACATAGCTAATGTACTGTAAACCTCTAGATGACTACATCTGACCATTTACCCAAGGAGGCACTGTTTGCCAGAGACGAAAGCCAAAGGCTAGCACAGGAAGCTTAGGCCGGCGGCCGGACGGGGACGAGCCAACGGAAGAACCTCCAGGCCGCAGGAGTCGGGCGCATGGTCGGGTCGATGTACTTCCCGGTGACCACCTCGCTGTTCTTCGACCAGTCGCCCATGTGCTTGATGGCCGGCAAAGGGACGCCGACGCAGCTGGCTGCGGAAGCGGCACCCTTGCGTAAACTGTGCGATGTCCACTTGAAACCGGTGGGAGGTCGGGCGCCTGCCGCCAGGTAGGCTTCCCGCAACCACTCGGTAAGAGTGGCTGAAACCGACCAAGTGGCGGAAGACTCCAGCGGGGAGATGCTCCAGAACTTGGGCGGCGGGCTGGCGCCGTAGAAACGGCGGCAGTAGGCGTCGCGACTGACGGTGTACCAGTCCAGCAGGTCAGCGAAGTCCGGAACGGCGGCGATGGGCAGAGTTATCAGGGGCTTCGCGGAAACCCTCGTACGCTGGTCGCCTTTCTGTTTGCGGACGTACAGTAGAATGCTTCCGGACGGCCGGTCGACCACTAAATCACTGGTCTCGCAGCTAATGCCGGACTCCGCTCGGCACAGGAAGACGTACGCCGTAATCGTCGCGAGCGCGGCTCTGAAAGCGGTACCTTGCAAGCCTAGCCAGGCAGTGTAGCGGACGATTGTGCTGGTAGTAGCCTGCAGCGGGCGTAAGCCTTCCTGCTCGCAGAAAGTAGCGAAAGAGCGCATGCCGCTGTCGTAGTTGCGGTAGGTGCCGGCCGCCAGCGAACCTGTAAGCAAACCGAGCGCCGCTTGACCAACGTCGTCGGTCCCCAACAAAGACCGGAGCTCGGCCGCCATTGATGCCGACCAGGGCGCCTCCGAGCCGGCGCGCGCCGCAAGCCGGTAGCGCGCGCGTCGAGTGTGGGACAGGCGGCCCGGGTATTGCACACCGTACTGCACACCGCACTGCACACCGTACTGCACACCGTACTGCACACCGTACTGCAGCGACGGCTGTACGGTCATAGCCCGGCCTAGCGACCCCCGGCGGAGGTGCAGCCATGCCGGCGTGGCAGCCGAAAAGCCACGACGCTCCAGCCGGGCAGTCCGACCCCCGCGCGCGTTCCCCGCCGCCCAGGAAAGAAGAGGTCGCGGGTAGGCGGGTAGACAATCGTCTCGGTGGCGAGGTCCTGCAGCAGCTGGTACCAACGCCGTCCTGGCCAGTGCGGTGCGATGACCGTGGCGGCCGCGCCCGACTGGCGCAGTTTGTCCGCCAAATCGTCTAACAAACCCCACGGAGGATTGCAATAATTGCGCTCCCTGCGCCAGAACTCGTCCGGCAAATGGAGCGAATCCACCGCTTCGCAATGCGGGTCGCGCCAGCGGGAATTGTACCGCGGAAGTTGCGTATTTTCCATTGACGCAAATCTGTCGACGGTGTGCGGACCCCACAAGCGCTGCAGGTACGCGAATATCCGCGGATTGAGCTGCCAGTCGGAGTCGTCCAGCTCCCTGCTGAGTCGGTCCGCCCAAACGTTGGCTGCAGACTGGATGTATCGGGGCCTGATGGAGATGTCGTGGATATCCAGGAGGTGCCACAGCTTGCGGAGCTCCTCCATCATGACGGGCGACCGAGAGGTAAGGTTGGTCAGCGCTGCCACTACGGCCGTGTTGTCCTCGTGCAGTAAGACGCGCCGTCCTCGGAGCTGGGGCAGGAACGATTCGACCGCGTGACGTACCGCGCGAAGCTCCTTCCATGTGATGTGACGCGAGCGGTCGTCCTCGTACCAGAAGCCGCGCGCCTGGTAAGCGCTGTTGTTGTTGAGCACAGCCCCCCATCCGTACGAGCTGGAGTCCGCGTGCAGATACGCGGTCTCCACAGGCTTGTACATAGAGCGACCGTTGTGCTGCGCAGGTACCTGGGACCACCACTCTAGGTCGCGGCGCAGCTGGTTTGTCATCTTGACGCGCCCGCCCCAGCCCTGCCGGGTGGCGAGGACGCAGTGCAGCTCCCGCAAAAAGAAACGGGCCGGCGTAACTGCCAAGTACAGGAACTGCGCCTTGCCCGCAAAGGACGCCAGCTGCCGAGCTGGGAGCCAGCGCTTGTTGGAGGCTGCGCGGCCAAGGAGCGAACGGGCGGCCTTGGCTAGAGCGATGAGCTTCTCCTCGGGGGCGCGGAACTCGCCGCGCTTCAGGTCGATGATCAGGCCCAGGTGAGGGCCGACCTGGGTGGGCTCCCAGACTCCCTTGTTGGGGTTGCGCAGTAGGCCCAGGCGGTCCAGCAAGGTGCTTAACCGGACGCGTAGCTCCAGGGCTGCCTCGCGGGAGTCCGCGAGGAAAAGGAAGTCGTCCATATAGGGTAGGAGCCGCTCGCCCCGCCAGCGAGTGTTGCGCAGGAAACGGCGAGTAGGCTTGGACGGGGCCGTGGGAGGCAACGCTGGGTCGCGCTGCTTCAGGGGCGTCCGCAGGTAGTCCGTAAAGGCCGCCGTCAATTTGCAGAAGTAGTACGACGAGCCTGTCCAACCCATCGGTAGGCAAGCAAGTCGCCACAGCTCTCCTCGGTAGTTCACGGTAAAGAAGTCGCGGTCCTCCTCCCGAATCCCAAGGGCGTAGTAGCCGTCGGCCAGGTCCATCGACACGAACCAATCTCCCGCGCACGCCAGGTGCCGCAGGTGCTTGAGCGTTTCGTAGGACATCGTGAACGTCTTGCACCACTTGTTGAGCTCCCGTAGGTCGATGATGAGGCGCCATTTGTTGGTGCCGGGTTTGGGGACTAGAAACATTCTGGATACCCACTTGTTGCAGTGTCCTCGCTCCCACGCGCCAATCGCCTCGAAGCGGGGCAGTTCTGTAGCCATGAAATCCAGTTGTGCCTGAGTGGCGTCGCGCATGGAGACGCCGTGGTTGTAGGGGCGAGGGCGTCGCCCGTTCTTGAAGCGTATCCGGACCCCTTGGCGGATCCAACTCAAGACTTGTCCGCTCGCGCCGATGCTTTCCCAGTCTCGCCATCTTCTCCGCACGCGGTGTCGCATGTAGAGGGAGGTAGGCGTACAGGAGTCGGCGCGGCGGGCCACACCGTCACTTGGTGACCTTCGCCTTGGCCTTGTCGGACGCTGCGGCTGTCGCTGCGGCCTTCCGTGCCGCAGCGGCTTGCTCGCGTTGCTTGCGCCTCTCGGCGGACTCCATGGGGGCGGGCTTGTCGGGGGTAGCCTTGGCGAACGCGGCCGCGGCACGGGCCTTGCCCGCTGCGGAAAGGCAGATCTCGAGGGTCTTGTCGTCGAACGCTCGGCGGAGTTGGTCGAGTTGCCCGGACACGGCGATGCGCCGTGGGGTGCAGAACTTTGCGTGGGCGAGCTCGGCGAAAACACGGTCCGCCTCTGTAGCCGTTGGTCCATTCTTGGCGAGCTGGAGGTAGCCCAACCGGGAACGGGTGGCCTCCTCCGTCGCCAGGTGGGTGCGGTAGCAGGCGCGGAGCTCGGCAAGGGCCGCAGCCTTGTCTGCCGGCGTAGCAGACTCGGTCGAAAGCGACTCCAGAGCGCAGCGCATCGCCTCGTTGGCGCAGCTACTGAAGAAGGCATAGCAGCCTAGGTGCAGGTATTCGTCGTACGCTGCCTGACTCCGCTTATCCGCGGGGGCGCGGGCGGTGTCGTCGGTCAGGGTCCACAAGCGGGGCTCGTCGACGTCGCGCGGGGGGCGCTCCAGACCGGGGGGGATGACTCGGCCGTAGTAGGCAAAGTCGACGTACTCGAGCTCGTTGTCGGGTGCGTCTAGCTCAGCAGGAAGGGGCTCTCGCGCTCCTTGCTCACCACCCTCGGGCGCAGGCGTGCCCGCGGGGTTGGCTGGCTGGGTACCTTCGGGAGGAAGCGGGTCAGTGGGGGGGGCGAGTCGAGCGAGCAAGGCAGCCGTAGCAGCCTCAAACTGCCCGGCCAGCCGCTTCTCCAGGGCTTCCGCTTGGGCCGTCAGGCGTTTCTCCAATTCCGCGACAGATGCCGCCGTGGCGCCGCCCGGGGCGTCGTCCGCTAAGGCGTCTTCCGGTACAGGGCGAGGGGGCATCCTGCTGTCGCGGGGTGGGGAAGGTGTAGCGTCTCGGGAGGCAGAGGCTCGGGTCCGAGTCGGCATAGAGTAAGCTGACACTCTGCTCGACTGCTAGAGTCGAGACTGCTTGCGCGAGCCGGTTGAGGCGAGCGCAAAGCAGAGAGTGCCTGTGCCCGAGGGTGGATCCCTCAGGTCGTAGTGCTGGTGCGGGCCGGCAGGCCTTAGTCCGTGCGCCGACCTCGGGGGTCGTGCGCAGTACAACATAGCTAATGTACTGTAAACCTCTAGATGACTACATCTGACCATATAAAAATATAGCGACTATGCATGTATATAAGGATTATAGTGTATGATTGCTATATTATATGTATTTAGCGGTGGCGAGCGGTATAGTGCATGATCGGCCTACGGGAAAGGGTCATAATTTTCACCGTAGCACCAGGACGGTATCCCATACCGGGTAGGTACACGAAGGATCTTAGTGTCCTACATTCGATTGGCGTTGTTCTATCCTGGTCTACATCGAGTCACTATACATCTGTAGTTAGTATGTATCAATAACTACTGGATCGCCTATTGAAGCCAAGTCATGTAACTCTTACATATATCAATAGCAACTATACGAGTAGATACAGCGACCAAAGCTGATTTATATCTGCTGATGATGGTAGTCTGACTCAATCTGGTTATGTTATAGCGACTACAGTACGTACGCACATATAGTCGCTAGCTATCTCGCTATGGTATCTGGCTATCTGGCTATGCTATGCTAGTGTGCGCCCGTACTGGGTACAAGCAGATAAGTCGCTATATATGGTCGCGCCGTTGCCACGCTCGCCTCATATTTTATAAATCATCCGATGATCAGCTCATATGGTGTAGGCTTTTTCCTTGCTCAGTACTTTCCGTGCATTCCCCGGACGCTTTCCCTGTATTAACCAAACCCATATATGAATGCTCTTGTTATCTGCGGGCTGTGGGTGCTGGCCAGCAGTGCTGCTTTCCAGGGCTTTCCGTCGTATAAACTGGATCGCTGCCTAAACGGCCGTCGTAGAGACGCTGGAAGGGTTTCACTGGTGCCAGTCCTGTCCCGGGGGCGGGAAAAAAGTGCTGCTTGCCTTCGCCCGGCGCTCTACCCCGTGAAACCAAATCATCAGCAGACCCTGCCGCCTGGGCGACGACGAAACGACAGGACCCGCCGACACCCGACAGCCCTTCGCGCACCCGCCCGGCGCCGCGCAGCTCCTGAAACTCTGCGCAACCCGCCGCACGCTTTCCCCGCGACCCGTGGCGCTCTTGGCCGTGTACGGGCCACGCGCCGAACTTCGGGCAATGGACTTTCGGCTGGAGGAGCCGGAGGGGGAACCGACGGTCGGCCGGCGGCGGCGCGCGATAACGCGCTGCTTCGTAGGCAGCACCGAGTGAGTGGCGCCCCCCGGACCTGTGGCGCGGGTGGCGCGTGGGCTTCGCTGCCATCCTCTCTCAGGAGTATTCAGTGGGGATGTCCTCGATCCTGCGGCTGCCCTAGTCCTCGCCAGGCTCCCCCCCCCCCCCCCCCCCCCTGGCATGTCCTTGCCCTCTCTCGAGGTACTTAGACAGCTGCTAAATAGTTAAATATGTCATGTATAGAATATGTCCGTATACCGCCCGTATGTATGTATGTGTCCATGTACCACTGCACATATGTGGAAGGGGCGACCAACCTGAACCCCTGGACTTGTGCCCAGCTGACGCCGCCCCCGTCCGCCGCGCCCAGGCTGACCTTCAAGGGCTTCAACTCGGTGCTCACGGTGGCGGCGTTCCTCCTGATGGGCGAGGCGATGATGATGTACAAGGACTGGAAGGACTCGCACGAGGGCGGCGGCGGCGCGGTGGCGCCCGGCAAGCTCTGGTGCGGTGCCCATTCCCGCCTCCGTCTGCCCCGGTTGCCTGTTCCAGGAGGGAGGGGCGGGGGTACGCCTGCGGGCGCTCAGCTACCGGGGGGGGGGGGGGGGGGGGCAGGTTCATCTGGAGCGTGGGCGCGTGTGGCGTCTACGTCGGCCTTGTCGCCGCGGTCGCCTTCATCGGCGTGCAGACCAAGGTGGGCCTCTTCCTGGTGATGCACGTCGGCATGATGCTGGCGCTGATGGCGTTTGAGGGCTGGCTCCTGCTGGTGCGCTTTGTATGGAAGCACCGCATCCCCGCGGACCCCACCGGCGAGCTCGAAAAGGTGCGGCCCCCCCCCCCCCCCCCCCTGCCCATCACCCAACGCCTTCCCCACCAGGAGAGTTGGCCGCAACCCCCACCCCCCACCGCGTGCCCGCAGGTGGTGAGGGCGCTGGAGACACACCCCACGCTCACCAAATGGGTCGGACTCAGCTTACTCTGCATCCAGGTGGCTGCCCACGCCTGCAGTGAGGCGCCTGCCGGGCAAGCTGTGGGGGATTTGGGGGGGGGGGGGGGGGGGGCAAAGCGAGCTGGGCCGGGCGTTTGCCAGGACTGAGTCGTTGCCCTGGCCTGCAGGTGGCTAGCATGGTGCTTGCTGCCAGCCTCAGCCTGATGCCATCGCTGCCGCACGATGAGAGGTGCGCATGGATAACGGCGGCCCTGGGGGGGAGGGGGCGGGCTCTGGGGGCATGCAGCACACCCTGGCTGGGTGGCCAGTCGGGTGCCTTGCCCTGGGAAGCGCTTCTGGTTGCTGAGGCTGAGTGGAATGTGCGGCCTGCATCGCCGCGCAGTGAGGACGAGGACGAGCTGCGCATGCCGCTGATGCACGGAGACAAGTGCGCACCCCCTCCACACCCCTCTCCCCCCCATCCGCATTAGACACAGACCACACTGTCAGCCATTACGAGCACCATACCACAACTGCCGCTTCACATTCTGTACGACTGCACACTAGCACGGCGAACCTCCCGGCACGTGTGGGTACGCCACTGCTGTTGTCACGAACGTGCCTTATGCCCATGGCGTAGCTGCGCAGCCTGAAACAGCCTAGACACGATGTCACGAGGGGGCAGTCCCGCACTCAGAACAAACGAGCGTCGCATTCAATGTGGCAGCCTTGTGGCCGCATTGAGGCCGCCGACTCGGTAGGCCACAGCCCCAGTCTTCCAGGGTACGCGACGCCGCTGCATGCACACCGACTTAGCCATGCACACACTGTCGTTGGGGCAACGCGCGCATACCTGGGCATGTGGGGCTAAGAGAGGATGGCCTGCCCGGCACTGCTGTGAGAAGGAGGCCTACAGGAGCTGCAAGAGTACTCTCTGGAGTCTTCAACTTAACAGCAACGATATGTACCCGTGCTGCTATGCAGTCTCTGTTACCCCTCGAAGGGTGTCGTGCAATCGGTTTCCACCTAACTCGGGCCTCCCCCGTTTTTAGCCCCGCGGACGCGGGCATGCGTTGCTGAGCCGGGCTCGCCCCACTGAGCTTGGGGCCGCCGCATGCGGATGTGTGCGTGGCGGGTTGTCCTCCGCAGGCAGGAGGGGCGGCTGTCCCCGCGCGGCCTGTCGGTGGGCGGCAGCCCTTTCGCGGGGGAGCAGCAGCTCGCTGCCGGTCAGCCGCAACGCGAGCGCGCCCCCCTCGCGCGAGGGCTCCTCCGTGGAGACCGTGGAGCCAGCACATGCTCACCAAGTACGGCGTGGACACCGCGCAGATCGGCATCAACCCGGAGCGCCCGCAGCCTGTGATCGCGGAGGAGGAGCCCAGCCGGCGCGGCTGCCAGCTCATGTAGCCCCTCAGCGAGAAAGCGCCCAGGAGGGGGGGGGGGGGGGGGGGGGGATTCGCCCCCCTGAGCTACAGTTTTGAGAACGGATGAATGAATGAATGGGGGCGCTCCATTTAAAAATGCGCCAGCTGCTACTGCATTGAGCCACTTCCGCTAGCGACTATCGCCTCACAGCAGCTTGAGGTCACCGGTGACGGAGTCCACGAGCGCTGTGGGCGCCGGCCCCACCGCCAGCACCGTGCGCGAGTTGGGCGCGATCTGCGTGCGGCCGGCGTCGATGACCATGAAGCTGGGGATGCCGGCCTCGCCGCAGCGCCGCTCCACGTCCAGCAGCACCGCTTCCGT
The DNA here is from genome assembly GCA_006384855.1 of Tetraselmis striata. Classification (NCBI taxonomy): domain Eukaryota; kingdom Viridiplantae; phylum Chlorophyta; class Chlorodendrophyceae; order Chlorodendrales; family Chlorodendraceae; genus Tetraselmis; species Tetraselmis striata. The sequence goes on from VCJN01002015.1 coordinate 10,769, forward strand.
CTCTGCTTTCACCGCTACCTTGGTGGCGCCGTTGGCCTCCTGCCGCAGGGGAACGACCCCATCAGCGACAAGCACCCCATATGGCTACGAGCTGCTGATGTTATCGTTAAATTCCCGATTCCTGGGGAAGGGAGCCTCACCCACTGCATCATCAGGGAGTATCCCGCCGGCTCCTCGCACAGGTCCATCACCACCCCGACCGCAGCGTGGCAGCACTGCGCCGCTATCTTGCCCTTCCCCATTTTCAGGTCCTAGCATTGAGGCACAGATCAGCGGGCAGCGGCATGCACGCGCTCAGCACGCCAGGCGTTGAAATGGGCTCCTCTGTCGCCGCCCAGCAGCATGCTCGTTTCCCCGTCTCACCTGCCGGACAACCAGGACCATCTTGCAGTCCTCGTACTCCTCGTCGTCCTCCCCGCTATCATCCTCTTGCTCAAGAGCCGCTTGGCGAGAGAGCGAGGAGGTCGAGGTGGCAGCGCCGCGCCACTGCGTCGTCGCCAGCGCATAGCCCAGCAGGGTGCCCGCGCCGGCCGTTGCCAGCAGGCTTGTCCACGGCACACTCGACATATCGGCCCGCCGGCTCGCCTGCACGAGGCGCGACCAAGAGTTCGACAAACGGCGCGAGTAGTTACGTTGAGGAGAACTAGCCACAAGGTGTTTGTGGTCGGATTTCAGCGGCGGCGGCGCGACGGCACCGACGACGGTCTATAACAGCTTGTCCGCGAGGAGCCCTCATATAGTCGCTAATTGTCGACAAGCGACGGCGGCGGCGGCCATTAATCGTCCTCCGCGCGAGCGAGTAAGGATTACTACCCCGTGTAGTCGCTAACCCAACCCATCATTACTACCCCCGCCCGATTTTCGTCCGCCTGCGCCGGCGCGTCCCATGACTAATCCTTATATCCGCCTGAAATATATCGGTATGAAAAGCAATGACTACCAGTGCTACCGCACATACCAAGGACTTGTTTTTAATTACATGTAGTCGCCAATACAGAGCAGAGCCAGCGATCACTCTCATTTCTTCATGACATTATTATTTATTAACGCTAGCGACTTAGGCGACTACTATTTTTCAGTACGATCCTCCCCCTGGATATACTTGCTAGTAGTCGCTAATATATCATCCGTATTACAGTATGTCCCGCCATTCTATAAATATTCATATTCATACACCAGTCCACATAAGTCTTAGCACACAGAAATCCGCGCGTATCCTCGCCTCGGTGCCCAAGCCATGGGGCCACGGGGCCATGGAGCCTTGTAATCCAGTGTATGCAAGCCTCATACGCCAAGGAGGCGGCCGTTTCTCCTAGTTATCGCACTTTTTGAATTGTTCTTTGGCAATGGCATTGCTTGGCACATGTACATGGCTAAAACCACAGATAAAACGGGCGATGAATAGGGGGCAACTTGTTGGCGGCGTGGCTACCATCCTTCGCATATGCCCGCGCGCTGCCGGTGGTGGGTGGACGTATGCATGCGCTGTAAGAAGACCGAGCTTGAGTCCAATCCATGCACGCTACCGATGCAATGCATGGCATTTCCATGAAAGTGTGCCAGTAATGCCGTCGTCGTGATGGGGCCAATCATTCCACAACTTTCCAAGCTGCAAGATAACCGCCGTTGGTCGCGCCTCGCTGAGTGAAAGTAGCACACATAAAGTGCCTTCGATTCCATAGGTGCATGCTTATACCACCCGCACCGTAGACTAAGCGCGGGCTGGCCCCCTCGACAGCAATGTCGCCACTGCTGCACAGGTTTGCGCGCGCATGTTGTCACACATGTCACGCATCATTTAAGGGAAAAAGCCAAAATGATGACGCGGTCCGCGCGACGTGGAGACCTATATATCCAAGGGGTCCTCGCGCCTGGGAGCTTGCGTGGAAGGGCACATTACATGCCCCGATCATGCGCCCCTAGTCTGTGAGTGGGCTGGCTGCAATACCAGAATAGGGAGAAAGTTTGACAGGCCATCACATTTCGGCGTTTTATCAAATTGCTGGGCTGGAAATCGGTGCGTTAGAAAGCGCAGGTCGCGGCCTTTCCATCGCACTAACATTCAGCCCAATCGGATAAAACGCCGAAATGTTATGAATTAAAACGTGAATGCAATGTTACTGCTTCTGCTTGCAAGGCGCTACGGGCGCGCAAACAGTCAGTTTGCAAATGTCGCATGCAGCCCGCTAGCTGACGATCATAGACTCCATGAAACCATGCGCCGCGCGGCATGGGGTATGTGGCCATCACATGTATCTCGGCGACTATGGGAGAAAATTACGGTTCTTCATGTCCAAATAATGTCGGCGTGCCGTGCGCTCAAACCGTTCACAGCCCGGTTGAATGTGCACCACTTGTTACACTAGTAGTGCCGCATAACATGCAATGCGACGCGCGCGCCACGCGCGACGTCGCATTGGCCCTAGCACACCACATGCACGCTGTGTCATGGTTATCCTCGCAATGGCTGCAACGGCGTAGACTATAAACGTGGGTTTACCGACTAGAAGCGACCAAACCCAAATCATACCCATAAAAACATGTGGAGACTTTTGTGGGCTGCTGTACTAGAGACTGTAACCCCGAGGTAATGCACCGCCAATAATATAATGATAAATATAATAT
>VCJN01002016.1:0-39305 GCA_006384855.1 Tetraselmis striata
CGGGACGTCATACTACCGTGCATAACCATGATACCGATCGTCTCGTTTGGGTGTCTATTCCGACCCTCTGCCTATCCTCCTCGAACGGTCCTAGATTACACCGTCTCTAGAGGGAACCCTAACCAAACTCGCTAGATCATTCTGGCCGCCTCACGCTTTGAGCAGGCAGGCAGCTACTGTACGCGCGCGCAACACACCTGGGTGGCGTCGTCCTTGTCTTCCTTGTCCTTGGCATGCTCGTTCCTCTTCGGCGCCATTCTGGTAGTTGTAGGTTGGTTGACGCGGTAGATGAGCGGGTTTTTGGGTGGGTAGCGTTGAGGGAGAGGTGGAAATGATCTGGCTTTCGTCTGCCGCCGCTCTGACCTCTGTTGGACCAACATTGCGCGTGCGCGCACTATATTGCACCTCGTCGTCGTCATCCGGTTCATATATTTGGCACCGCGACGAATATACAGGGCAAACTACTGCGATTATATATTACTATTACTGGTAGATAATATATTCCCTACTCGAGAGTCATAACGGTACGAGAGTACAGTATCGTGGCAATAATATTCCTTTATGCAATGATATATTCCTTGGATTGGATTTCTGTTGTGCATACTAGTACATAACTATTTACGTTAATATACGAAAGAAATACGAGATATAACACGAAATACTACTACGGATATATTTCCGAAATATTTTCTATGACTTACAAAAGCTGATTTGTATGGCTTCCTGTATTCTTGCTCAGTACCGATCATGTGTTTTGAGTCATCAGGTCGTTCAATTATTATTACCCGTAATTAGATCTTATGCACCCCAGTCGACGGCCCGTCCGAGAACGGTCATCGGCCGGCACTCTTCCTCAACACAGATCACAGTCCTTCACAACCCCCACTCGCCCCACGCTGCAGCATGGCGCTGCGCGGTCGAAAGCATGACCACTTCTCCAGGATCCGGCGCGTCGGACACTATAGTTGAGAAAAGAAAGTACAAAAGGGCTCCGATGAGGTCGCCGACAGCGAGACTAGCAAGATCTCGTCTCTGATCAGCAAGCGCACCTCTCGCGACTACATCCGCCTCATGCGCGCTAAGGAGGCTAGCGAGCAGTCGCCGTGCTGCTCGCGGAAGTGCGTTCACAAGCTATACACTCAGTGCGGAGAGGCCCTCGTTGATGCCGTGATGGACCGTGCGTTGACCGTATACTCTGGCAATCAGAACCGCTCCTTTGACCGGCTCGCTCAGGTTCTCAGGGGTGCCTACGAGTCGTCATCCGACAAGTTCGATTACATGTTTGATCACGGTGGCTACTTGCGCTCTTTCGATCATCGAGGCCCCATCTACACGTGCGGTCGTGCATGGGAGGTCTTGCATCATGTCTCGAAGCGCAAACGGCTCGTGATCCAGCGGTCGGTGGATAACGAATCCACGTACATCAGACAGCGCAAGCAGTACGAGAGCAGATAGACCAAACCGAAGGAGCATGTGCGGATGTTCCTCGAGCACTTCTTTTCGGATGCCCTCGGTCATGTCGAGATCATGCCTTTCCATGACGGCAACAACGAGACCTTCAAGAAGCGCTTGCCTCCATGGATGACCAAGATTTGCGTCTACTACTATTTCAAGTCGTGGGCTGAGGACGACAACGCGATTCTCCGTGGTGAGGCCCATTTTGTCCCGCTGATGACTGAACAATTTCGTCCCACTGGTGACAGACCGTTTTCGTCCCACTGATGACATACCTATTTCCGTCCCACTACTGATGACAGACCCATTTCGTCTCACCGATGATAGGCCGATTTCGTCCCGCTGATGACAGGCCAATTTCGTCCCATTGATGACATACCCATTTCGTCTTGCAGATGACAGACCGATTTCGTCCCGCTGATGACGGAACGTTTTCGTCCCACTGATGACATACCGTTTTCGTCCCACTGATTACAAACCGTTTTCGTCCCAACGATTTTAGAACTATTTCGTCCCACTCATGACATAATTTTTTTGTCCCGCTCATGATATATATCGATTTCGTCCCGACGATGACAGAACGGTCTTGTCCCGCTGCTCTCAAAGGGACTTTTCCCCGCTTATGTAAGACCGATTTTGTCCCGCTCATGACAGAACTTTTTCGTCCCGCTGACGACATGACTTTTCGACAGACCTTATGAGCAAACAACCATCCCGCTTCTGCTAGAATATTCGATTGTGCCGATTTGCCCGCCAGGAATCGTTCTCTCCACTCCATTAAACCGACATGGTATTTATCGGTTTTAGCGTGCGATTTGTTCCCGCTATCGATAGCCCTTTCAAGATTTCGACGGAGAATATCGCTAACAAACCCTTTGAAACTACCTGCCGCTTTATAGATTTGGCTGCCGAGAGCGAGGCCAAGCTCGCGCCATTCGCCATATTCCGCCGGACTTGGAAGGAAGACTTCCCGGATGTCACCACGCCATCGCCACGGATGGTGAAGCGATTTAGCCATTGTCCCATTTGCGCGGCGGGCAAAGCGCTCAGAGACCAAGCTCGCGAGATTTGCACAAAGGACATGACGCCAAAGGAACGTCAAGTGCACCGTCAACATCAACAGCTCGTGAGGCGCCAGGTCAGAGCCGAGCAGAAGGTCCATCTCCAGAGAGTGCGCCAAGAACGAAGGGATCTGAACAACGCCGTCTTCCAACCGTGCCTTGGCCATGGAAACTTGTTCTTTTTCGAAATTGATAGCATGGACTCCGCGAAGACCCTGCTGCCTCACTGGGTTCGCATCCCCAATACTGTGAAGCCCGACATGCTCCTCAAGTACCACCTCACATGTGTGAAGTGCGACGGCTACCGCCCGGACGACATCTTCTACTACACCAACACCATCCCCCATGATTCGTCCACGACTTGCACTCTGATATGGATCACGATCGTGAAGGTTAGCTCGTTGTACTCCCGACTGATTCGCCCTAGTTGTCCAGCGGCCGTGGACTGATGAAATCTGATCTGCGATGCAGGAAATTCAACTCCGTGGTAGAAAGATTCCGTACATCAGAATCGAGATGGACAACACCGTCAGGGAGAGCAAGAATAGGAACGTGGCGGCCCTCTGCCATTGGCTTGTGTCTATTGGCATGTGCGACGTCATTCATTTGCTCTTCATGCCTGTCGGGAACACTCATGAACTGGTTGGCCAGATGTTCCCCTGCATCAGTCTTGCGCTATCTCGCAGCTCCGCCTACACAGTCGAGGCCTTCTTGACTTGGTGGCGAAGGCATTATTCTCGCCCACTCCGGAGATTGCAGAGCTCGCATTCTCCCTCGACTTCTCCGAGTGGTTAAGGCCCCATTTCCAAGATCACATCCATGACATCAGCAAGCCGCACAACTTCGAGTTCACGCGTGATGACGCCGCCGCGTCCGGCGGCTCGTTGCGCACCGCCATGTGGACTTGTGGTCCAACACACCGCTTTCCGAGCCCGTGCAGATCTTGAAGAGCGCGCCAACTGGGACGCCCGAGATTCGTGCGGGCCGGCCCCTTTTGTACGCTCTTTGCGACAAAAAGAAGCCCGACGCGCTAAAGGTCCAGCCAGAGGCACTTGGATGACTTCAAGAAGGTCAGGTCGTACATCACGGACATGACGGTTCAGTGGCACTTCTCCCCAGTCGAGCGCGAGAGTTGGAAGAACCTGCTTGACGACTTGGATGAGAAGCAAATTGCTCCTTTGGCAGCTTTCTCCGGGTTCTGGCCGCAGCGGAAAGAGGAAGTTGACGACTTCTTGGGCGAGCACGGGCAGACCGCGCCCGCTGAGGCACGTCACACGATGGCTACCAACGCCGACCTCAACAATGCCGAAGCCGCTCGCGTTGAAGCCGAGGTTCGTGCTCAAGTGCTTCAAGCTGACAGCGACTTCCGGGGAGTTCACGCCAGCGCCAAGGAGAGGCATCATGACAACACATCGCCCAGCGATGCAAAGGGCATGAACCTCGTTGGCATCGACGTCCCGATGTGAGTTACTTCCATTGTTTGTCATTTTTGTCCTTTACATGACAAAACAATTTGGTGCATCTGCCTTGCTTGTTATTTTGTCCCAGCTCGGACAAAAATGGTATCGCATCTCGCTCGGGACTGACATAGCTCGTGGTCTTGGCGATATCATTAGGTGCAAGAGGAGGACAAGTGTCCTGAAACTCTTGGTGATTGGGAGTCGAGATTCGTCATCGGGCTTGTGAAGTCGCGCGAGACTACCGAAGACACGTTGACCGTGGCCGTATACGAGCCTTTCCATGCCGATGCAAAGGGCAAACCTCTCATGCCCCTATGGTTGTACGCGCAGACAAAAGGAGGGAAGAAGCCGCTTGACACAAGCTGGGAGAAGTGCATGGCGCTTCCTTAGAAGCTTGTTGAAGCCGTCCCTCTGTCGTACGCAAAGGCCATCCACGACGCGTCGGGAAGTCGCGAGGTGTTCAACGAGGACGGCACCATGGTCATAAAGAAGTGGTACGGTGCAAGTGTCCAAAAAGTCGTGAAGACATACGCGCAAAATGGGTGGCAAATCAGCCAGCCACGAAACAACCGAGTCCACGTCATGTCAACCACCCCAGCGCAACGCAAACCCGGCGGAGTCGTCAAATTTAACGCAGCCACGAAGAAGGACTTGCTTGAGTTGGGGATGCTCAACGAGTAATCTCTTAGCAACGTCTTGTGGCTAGGCGATGGATTTAATCATAATAATAATATTGCCTTGCCTCCACTTGCCTCCATCTTGTACAAAATGCTCCAAAACGAGCATTGGATATGCGTCGCGGCTGGTGTGCACGCTGATGAATGCCGCCATGCACCCTAGTTCTACAAACCCAAGCTACACCACCCGTGAGTCTTAAGTACTGATAGTATACCCGGGAACTAGGGTATAAGCAAACCCTACGGTGCAAAATGAAATACACGGTGCAAAATAGATTAAATTACTGCCGATATCACCCTGGATTTAATTTGGGTTCCGAGAGAGAGAGAGAGAGAGAGAGAGAGAGAGAGTAATGTCCGTGCTGACACTATCAACAAATATGTGGACACTAGTGACTGGATGTTACACAGTAGATATTTTCAGATGCTGGATGCCCGATGGGGTCCTCACAATGTTGACCTCTTTGCGAGAAGCAGCAATGCACACTGTAGTGTGTTCTTTTCTCAGTTTTGGTGCCGTGGCACTCATGTGTTAACTCTATGCACCGTGACTAGTCTGAGTTCAATTGCTGGATTGATCCCCCATTCAGAATGGTGGGTGATGTGTTCAGGCACATGCACACTTGTGCTGCTACGGGCACTTTGACTATCCTCTTTTGGGACTCCTCCACCTGCAGGTGGCACGTGCTTGCACCTGACGGTGCTCACTTCATTGACGCTCTCATGGACATGCTGTGGCTCCCCATGGATGACGACCCTGCCCATTTTCTCCCGGGCCAGAACAGCGGCAGCCACAAACCACATGCATCGACCGCCAACAGGGGAAATTATGGCCATCCGGCTCGACTTTTCACGGTCAAACCCTCTATTTCTCCCGCTCGCGGACCGCTGCGTCCACGGCGGCTGCCCACACTGCTCCCCCTCTCGGTGGTTCTGAGATGCCGGCGACCCCTTGGGACGAGTTCAATATTAATCGAAATGACCCCGTCGAGCTTTCCCTTTTGAATGACCTTCGTAATTCTGTTTGTAATACTGTCGCCGAGAGCACTCGCTCCGGCTATGCCTACGCATGGCGCCGCGTCCTGGCATGGCGCAAGGCATGGCGCCGCGTCGTGGTGCGCCGCATTCTCAGTTCCTTGGAACCCCCTACCGGCCCCGGACGAGACGGTGGCTCTCTATTTACACTTCATTGCTAATGCGGCTGAGTCGTACTCGGTAATAAAACAGCTTCCGCTGCGATTGCGTTCCACCAGCGTATAAAGCTTTATAATCACCTCCCGACCCTCTCCCGTGGGCCGCTATGGTGGGAGAGGCGGCTAAGCGCTCTATCGGCCTCAAGGTTTCCAAGCGCAAAGAACCTTTCCTTTGGCGGGATGTTCTCTCGTTTGCGTCTGCGTATACGCAAGAGAGTGATGCTTACGGCTACTTGGTAGTCGCAGTCCTATGCGTCCTGTGTTTTGGCGCAATGTGCCGGTTCGACTGCGCGTCGGGCTTGATGAGACACACCGATGTCGTTTTCGCCCCGAGCGATACATTTGTGACGATTATATACGTAAAACGAAAAGCGGATCAGTACCGTCAAGGGACACATGTTGTTATATCTGAGATTCCCGGCCCTATTTGCCCTTTCCACCTGCTACAACGGTTGATGAATTTGACTTGGCCTACTGGTAGGGAAGCTCATGCTCGTTCTATTTTTCAGGGCTTTGTCGGCAAATTTGTCCGGTCTGCCCCGGGCGAAACTGCTCCCTATGGCAAAATTATTACATTTGCCAAGTACTCACGGTACTTATATCGCAGTGGATGGGCTCCATTATGGGCGTTACTGCTATAGAGTTCCTGGCTACTTACGGATCACACTTTTGCCGTAGTGGCCGTGCTTCGGCCGCTGCTAATGCCGGTATTTTCCCGTGATGATTGGGGTCAACAAATGGGCTCCAATAGTGTTTCGTGCCAACTCGGGTATATGAAGAGTAGTGAGGAAAGACTGCTCTCCGTATATTGCGCAATCATGCCCGCCGCATCGGGTTCCACTGTTGTGGACGTCGAGCGCCTGGTCGCTCATGAAACGCCGATTACACCCGTGCCTTGCGAAGCTCCCATGCCGGAATCTGAGCGGACGGGTGTACAGTTCCTCAGGTGGACAGTCGGCAGAGAACATTTGTTCTTGGTCCGTTCGAGAGCAAGCTAATGAGGATGAGTCCTGATTTTTGGCTGACAACTCTACACTGGCTCCGCCGATCTTGCGTACACTCGGTTGCACACTGAAGCTAAGTACTAGTGTTGTCTCAGTGCCTGCCGCTCAATTGCGAGCGGGCACGGCTCGGAAAACTGAGCGTTGTCAATTGCTGTGGATGTAGTTGTTCGCAGCTTGCGAAGTACATATGGAGACCGGCATTTGAAAATGCCGGTTTCCGGTGCCGTAGCCCGCCGCATATAATGCGGCGGCTGTCAGTATGATTGCTCATTTTCTCGTCGTGCCGACCGGCGCTCTGATTTCCCACCCGCCCTCCCTTTGGAAGTCTCATTTGTATTTTGCGTACTTGGGTACCATGTTTTTGTGATGTGTTTTGTGCACTGTGGTGCGAGTACTATGGTACTAGTGATGGGATTTGATGCGTTGCTCTGGCCAAATGTGCTAAGTATTGTGCCTTTTAGTTGAAGTGACGCTGCTGGACGACCGTTGGCATGGAGATGAGATGTGTCGGTATGAGTACATAGAGGCAGCGGTTAACCCGGATTTTCATTTCCTGTAACGAACACCCCTGTGCCCACAGACCTTCACCGGTTGCACACTGAGGCTACGTGCTAGTGTTGTCTCAGTGCATGCCGCTCAATTGTAAGCGGGCACGGCTCGGATCTCAAATCTGTCTAGAGGCTCTCTGAGCGCCCAGTGAACCCCATCATCGGGATGATTAGAAGAGGACCAGAAGAGGCACCTATAACATAGCAGCAAACAACTGACAAAATGAATATATCTGCTGATATTCTACTGCAACTCAAAGTGAGACAAGAATACAAAATTCAAAATCGATTTTGAATCTCAAAGACTAAAAGACATCAAAAAATCTGATGACAAAGAAATGAGAATATAAAGCTCCAAGAGACATGTATAAATATGCTCAAGCACAGATGAGATGCTGAAGAAATGAATCATATCAGCGATACAAATGAGAACAAGCGCAAATCAAATAGGCATCACAGCCAAAGGACATAGCGAGACAGTAGGGAACAAAAGGCAAAATGAAAGCTGAATCATAGTCAGCCAGCCTCAGAGGCCTTACTTGCAAACCAACTGCTGAACGGGCAGCAAAGGTATATTCCAAAAGCTGCAGGAAGCTATCAGCCAGAGCTGAAACCTGAAGATGAAAATACAAAGCGAGCTACATGGACAGTCTCAGATCCCAAAGGATCAATGCACATGTGCATTATCACAGTGAAGTAACAAGTACAAGATGTAGGAAGCCGTGTGTACATCCGGAGATGCACATCAGATCAGCCCTTCTTGGCATTATTAGGGCAGTGATGCTTCAAGTGGCCAAACGCGCCACAACCGTGGCAAGGGCCGATAACACGACAACTAGAAGGTAAATAGCCAGAATGGTTCTTTGGTGCACCAATACGTTGCCGGCCATTACTGAAGCCATAGCAAGGGGATCGAATTGTAATAACCTCGATCTCCATAACGATTACTGCCGCCGCCACCACGGCCACCACGCTTGCCGTTACCACGGCCACCACCACCGCCACAACCACCTACTCCAGTGTTGGTGGAAGCCTGATCTGCCTTACCATAAGAGGGCTTCGTCAGCTTCATAACTTTACGAGCTCTTTCTTTGGGGGACACAGCCATATCTGGGCCGCAGATATCATCTCCACGATACATGTCGGTAGTATCGGAGAAAAACTTGTACCGAAGGCACAGAATCATGGCTTCTTCGTACGTGGTCGAAGCATATTCCTAAGAAAGCGAGGTACGGCCCACTCTGAAGTGGACGGCTTCATCTCGTCAACAGAGACGGGGCGGGAACCTCCTTCTTCATATCGGGATATGATTGAATCATAGTATCATAGAGCTGCCAAGTATAATAATATAAAAGGCGAGCGCCATAAACTGAAACTCATGGTTACGGACAACGCGAGTTTTACCAATAATCTTCTCCTTGAAACCTCTAAGAGGCTGCGGAAGCTCCCGAGGAAGCAGCTTAGAGTCGCTGCCGAACTCATCGTCATCGGAGTCAGAGTCGTCGTCCTCCGCCCTGCGCCGAGCGCGTTTAGAGCGACGCGAAGAAAGAGCATAAGGAGCCGCCGCCTGGCCTTTGGCCCCCTCCGGAATTATGTTGGCCTCCTCGCCCTTGATGCTGAAAGCATCGAGCTGCGCCTCCTGAGCAGTCCTTCGGGCGGTGTAGTTATCGATGGGCATGCGGTAATGCTCACGAGATCTCTCTCCTTCATTAGAGAGAAGCAGCTCCTCAGCATATTTGATGTCGCAAGAAGCCACCTTGATAGCGTTCTCTAATTGAGTGACGCGTCTATCGAACGCGGACGGACCCTCCGAAGGGCTAGCCTCATGGTCGTTGTTCCCACCGTAGGTGCATGGGGGTACAAGTAAGACGATGGCTGCAAGTAGCAGCAAGCGGTGCAAGCGGGTCATGGTGCTAACGTTCGTGACTGATCAGTAGAACAAACGTAAATCAGAGCGCCGGTAAGCACGACGAGAGAATGAGCAATCATACTGACAGCCGCCGCATTATATGCGGCGGGCTACGGCACGGAAAACCGGCATTTTCAAATGCCGTTCTCCTGTTGTACTTCGCAAGCTGCGTACAGCTACATCCACGGCAATTGAAAACGCTAAGTTATTTACATGTTCCTCCACAAATTATGCGGAGTGCTGCAATTTCACCGCCAGCGCGGCGGGTAGTAAACGTACAACACTTCGCTTCCCGCGGTAATAACCCGTACTACCGTAGCGCGAAAAGTAACCGAATATGTTCTATGCAAAATGCCGTTTTTTCCGCCCACGCAGCTGCACCGCCACGGCTGCGGCACAGCGCCATGTACGTGCCACCCATCACTCGTCACCCTGCCACATTATCATTCACAGCCACCCACCGCCCCACAACCAAACGCAGCACTGGCGCCCGCGGGGGCGCAGCGGACCCAAAGCGGGAATTTCCGGCTGCCTGGCGCGGCTGATCTGGCCTCACATGCCAAGCAGTTCAAGATTTCCGTGGCCACCCTCAAGACCATGTAAAATGCGCGCACGCCCACCCACCCACATTCCTCAACTTCGCACTAATGCCGCTGCTTTGCTCGGCCTAGGAAAAGTGCCTTTCACGGTTAGGATACCTAGCCACGTGTATATTAGGCAACTTTCTGTCTAAGTGGGTTCTCTCCTAGTGTGTTTTACAATCCCTTAGTCGAATGTCCGTGGATGGGTATTTCTGTGGCAGAGCGCGAGTGGGAGGATCGCCCCGGCGGGGGCGCGGCACCCACCCGCAGCCAACCCGGCCGCGCAGCCAGGACCAAGCCCCGCTACTACCCGAACCACGACGGCACTCGGTTCCTGGACCTCTCCTCGGATGAGGACTACAACGTGGTGGGGAGTAGGTCGGAGTGTGAGTACGAGAGGAGCGACGAGGAGGACGATTTGGAGCTGCCCCCGACTACCGGACGCGGCCCCGGAGCGTCTCGACAAGCACGGCACCGTCGCACGCGGTGCCGCTTATTGCTTGCCCTGCCTCGCCGAGGCGGAGGCCTTCAACATCACGGACGTCGATGGCGGGCAGCCCACCAGCATGCTCTGCAAGTGAGTGCCGCAACGTGCGTGGGCGATGGCGGTGGGGTTGGGTGGTTGATAATTACAATTAACTCGTAATGCTAGTCGTACTCGCCACATGCCATTCTAACTTTTTTATTGCCGCCCCCCGCCCGCCCTTCAGGGTGCCGGCCGGCACGCTCTGCCGGTTGTGCAAGCAGGACGCCATCAGCCGCTTCATCCCCAGGACATCGAGGCGGAGAAGACCGCGGTGCGCTACAAGGTCTTCAAGGGCCTAGCCGGCGCCAAGGGCGGCATCTCATCCGGCAAGTACACCGGCGAGTGGCCTGTCATGCTGTCACGGGCGTCGGCGTCTTAAAGGCCCCCGCCTACCGGGAGGGCATGAAGGAGTAAGAGGCCTCGTCGGCGAGCTCCGCCCAACTCCGAGGCTTCGTCATCAGCACATGCGAGGAGTTGGAGCGGTTCCTAGGGCTGGCGGACTTCTCGTCGCGTTGCTTCGCGCAATTCTTCTATGCACCGGCTAGCACTATCCGCGCCTTAGTACCCCCGCTCACTCTCTCCGTGCGCTATTCAGAGTATGGGAAGGGGACGACGTTGTACACAATTAAAATCGCGTAAAATGTCGTCACCCTTTCCACGTACCGTCAGGTATGGGCAGTGGGACTGGCCGCGGGACTTCCACACATATATCGTGGCCGCGCAGGCCGACGCCCGAGTACGCCAAGCCGCGGACGGGGCTCCGGTGATGTTGGAAAAAGCAGCATGATGCGGGAGTGCCGGAGGCGGACCTGCTGGTGTCCGCGGAGATAACGTTGTACATGCGCAACGTGGCGCGTGACGAAGAGGTTACGCCGGCATGCATCCCCGCCGGCTCTCTGACTCACCCCAAGGCAGCCAGACGGTTGGAATCCCCGGCGTGCCGTTGGGACCATAGGCAAATACAGCGGTATTAGCAGCACGGAGTCCCCAGCATGCTTAGGGATGCCGGCATGCTTAGGGATGCCCATGCCTGCCTTGGGAGAGAGCAGTGCAAGAGAGTGCGCGAGGGAAAGAAGATGCTCTTGATAGGAAGGCGGCGGCCGGGCGCTAGCCGTGCGCTGTAATACTTTCACTACATCTCTCAAACTTTGGATCGCGATTGTCATGAAAAAGCTACTACAATGTTTCTATGGGGGGTAGGGGGGGGGGGGGGGGGGGGGCTGCGGTGCTGCGGCTCCCGTGGGCGCAGCCTGCTTGGTGCCCGGGGGGGGGGGGGGGGGGGGGGCTCTGCGTGGTCGTAGCTCGCTTCTTGCCCCGTGAGCCCCGCTTCGGCCGCTCTGGTGTGGGCAGCTCATGTTGGGGGCTTTCATGAACTTTCATGTGGCCAAGGACCTCCCCTACCCTGAACTCTGGGTGCCCAGCAGTGCCCATCCGGTAGGCAGTCGTTGTGACCGAGTGAGCGTGCCAAGACCCGTGACAACCATAGTTCAGCAGGTCGCCATACCAGCTTATGTTATCAGGGATATGGCACTGCATAATGTGGTAGTACACGGTGGCAGCGTCATTCTCACCTGCAGCACTGACAAATGCATGCACGAACTTCTTTGCCACATGCTTGACCTACTGTGCGCGAGCCTCCCGTAGGTGTAGAGATGGCAGTTTGGCGGTGCTAGATGCGCGCGCTGGGTCCACGGGCTCCAACAGCGGCTCCCAAAGATGCTTTCAGATTTCCCATGCGATCTGCGCCTTCACATCATCAGAGGCGCTTACCGTCGGGTAAGTCTCCCTGACGTCGTGCTCTAGCGCCTTGTCGTACTTGGCGATCAGCTTGACGCACTCTGCGCCGATGAAGGACTCATTCTTCTGGCCAATGCATGAGACATCATCTTGCTTCTTGTTCTTTCTCTTCTTGCTGTTGACTGTGATGCCGAGCTCGTCGAACATCCACTGCCGCAGCGCCTGCCGGTCCTCTAGGGTGGCGCAGTGGCGATGGACGGTCTAGTAGTACATGCCCGCCGTACGCGATGCGGAGGTTGATGTGTAGGAGAACGTGTATCTTCATCTTGGCTCTGATGTGTAGCAGTGGGGGCTTGAGGTACATGCGAAGTGCATATAGTGCATATATATAGTTATATAGTTATACAATCAGCAACATAGTAGTACCAATCAGCATGAAACATGTTATTACATATGCGAACGTTGCAAAACATACCTCTCCTCAGCATGCAGCCTTGCAAATTCCCTCAGTTCGTTCTTGGTCTTCTTTGGGGGACATCGCGGATCATCTTGTTGCAGCACGGGCACTTTTATGCGTTGTCCACGATGCCCGCCTTTACAAAGTTGTGAGACGCGCATGCCGGCTAGCTGCTTGTCCTTGTCCTATACCGCCCGGGCTAGCTGCTTGGCGCGCTGCACTGCCTCGCCCTCACGGAGCTGCATCACATTAGCCTGCAGCTCAGCTAGTTGTTCCTCCACACTCCGGCGTGCAAGCTGTTGCTCCTATGCTATTGATTGGGCGGCCGCCGGCTACGATTCCAACGAGGCGACCGCGCCATTGCGCCCGGCGTGCGGGCAGCGGAGCGTCGTGGCCTTGTTGTGGCATCGTGTATAATATTGAGTCAGAATTTATGGGCACGAAAATTTTGAATCTGACTCTATGGTCACATATCGGGAATTTCAGTTGCCCTTGGCACGGCACCAAACGTTGTAAGGCTTCACTTTACCACAAATGTGAATCGATGCCAGGTTATCATGTGTCCAGCATCGTTATTGTCCTCGCCGTTGCGTGACAATCATGCTGTTGTAGTATGAAAAATGATGTGTATGTACGAGGATAATATTGAGTCAAACTTTATGCGTACGATAAACTTGACAATGTGCATCCGCATGTATACGCATGAGTGTGATTAGTTCATCACGCATAGAAGTTAGGTTTACATCGTGGGTGAAGTCTATTATGTATGGAGTACTCGATCTTACTAATTGTGTGGTTGTGTGATATGTGATCCAATGACATGGCTGCCAATACAATCGAGACCATTAAATTATTCATAAGCTGACATAATATTGACTCGGGCTGAAAGGCCAGGATTGCCTTGGGGCTGTGTGCCACACAGTCACCGGAAAATCCTAGAACATCGTACATCGTCCTCAGTTGTGCTTGCCCTTGGGAAAGGCACACAGTTTGTTGTTGTCGTAGTAGTTTTACCGTTTCAGCATGGTAAACACTATTGTACACCTTATTCCGTTTCAGTACCCGAGTGAAAAGGCCGCAACTCCTTGACGTCGTGCACCCAGTAGTCCCGCATTAGTGCACGCGAATTGCAATGGTGTGTGTGTTGCCTGCATTCCGAAGCATGGAGTGGCTTGCGACTGGCTTAGGGCCAACCAAGAAAATCCAAACCTCACAAGAAGTTGACCAAAGTTGACGACCAAAGTTAAGGCGTGGACTGGCTTGCTCCGGTAGTATTGCGCCGGGTAAAAAAATCAAATTGAACCAGAACTTGACGAAGTCGAGAAAAGTTGAGGCCTATAGATTGACATGCTTCGGCATCGCGCCGAGCAAAAATAACAAAGTTGACCAAAAGCGGACCAAATACGACAAAAGGCAAATGAGAATAAACTCGACGGATTGGAACATATATCATGCACATGTCTTACAGACAGATTGTAAGGCCTTTTCTTGTACTTGGCCACAGCCATAGTCGTAAAAAAATATACGGGTACGAAATGAATCGCAAATTTCGGATGTTTACGGCTGCGGATGGCCGCGTCGCATGCGGTATGGAACTCGGGAGCAACCTACCGCTAACACGTCGCTCCCGGGCGTCCCCATGATCGTTATCGTCATGATCCTCGCCGCCATCCTCTTCCTCGCCCAGCATGCCAGTGTCGCTACCACCGCTGCCATACTCCTCTTCGACGAGTTCCTCCTCCAACTCCTCGGTAGACTCGCCTGCCTGCCCGGCCTCGATATGGGGAGTCGTCACCTAGGCGAGACGGCGGCCATGGTGATGGGCATTGTGTGTGGACGCTGCGCCCGTGTGAGGAGGATTGTGGGTGGAGGGTGTCAGGAATGGCACGAGTTGGACGGACGTCGTTTGACTGCCTCGCCGACGAAGGTACATGCTCTTCAGAGTTCAAAACTTCAAACTCTTTGACCCGGCATGGTGCCGTCAGCGCGCCATCTTGCGCGCTCGTCGTGGTGCCCACCGGGCGGGGGGAGCGGGGGGGGGGGGGGGGGCGTGCCGCGGGCGGGCGGCGGGCGTCGTCCACGTAGTGGAGATTTGCGGTTGGTTTGTACATTGTGCAGAACATATGTGTAAAGCGCTAAGTATTATTTCGATTTACGTCTAGCGGACCCCAATTTTCGTCAGCCGCAAATATGGCCATATTTGCGGCTGGCGCGGTCGGCTGCAAATCTTTAGCCGCAAATATCGGCGATTAACGGTTTCGGTTCGGTTTGATTTTACCGTGTTTAGCGACTTCGGCTCGTAGTAGTCGCAACGAATCATAAATTTCGTACCGGCAACGATTTCGTGCCGGTACCGATTTCGTTACTTGTACGATTATATACGGCTGCGGCCGGGTACAAGAGTCGGCCTAATAGAACTCAATTCTCTTCATATTTTTCATTGAGGTAGCAGACACATGCATTATGGGAAGAACATGGTTTGCACAACATTCATCCAAACGCACATAATTTGAATGCAACATCGGAGTACTATGACAAGATATTATTTGGAGTTATGCTTGTATTCCCTAATTGTGGTATCGCTTTAATATCTACTTTTGACCCTCGTACAAAAACACACGACTTCAATCATGGGTTTACCTTGCAATCAATTGATTTAATGTGATGTGCATATGTATGTGATATGCTATTTCATATAGCTTATCACCATTTGCAAAAAATGCAATGTACAACCATGCAGCACGTGTGCACATATATGTAAAGATTGTAGTGATGTTCGATTAATAGAAGAAAGTAATACCTGCACTCCGGAGCTTGGATTGGCTCGCTCCAGCATTGGGCCAAGCAACATTAATAGTTCAAAGTAGACCGAAAGCTGACGAGATATGTCATTCCCCGCCCGGTGGAAAAGGCCGCAACACCTGGACGATGTGAACCCAGCTGTCCCGCATCATCGCACGCGGATTGCAGCGGCGCGCGCGCGTGTGTGCGTGTGCGTGATTGACGTGTGTGTGTGTGTGTGTGTGTGTGTGTGTGTGTGTGTGTGTTACCTGCACTGTCTCCGGAGCCTGGACTGGCTTGCTATGGCATAGGGCCAAGCATAGCATCCGAAGTTGATCCAAAGCTGACCAAAGCTGACCAAAGTCGAAGTCTGGACTGGCTTGCTCCGGCATGGCGTCAAGTTAAAAAAACTCCAAAGCTGACCGAAGGCCAATCCATATGCACTGAGAGACATGTGCAGCGGCCGCCTCCACAAGAGCTTCCAGAGAAGACATGGCACCAAGAACGGGAGTGTACCGTATGTGCCAATTATACGAGTACGATATACTAACTACGAGTTAGTGCGGTGTAGCCTGTGTGTACTAGTACAATGTGTACCTGTGACTACGGGTATATGTACTGTATAATGCTGCCATGTGGTAAGCGCTGTGTTAAACAATTATTCTATGCTGAAAAACAATGTAGCCTCTCGCCTTTGCACCACCACTGCACACCACCTTTGTTTGTAGACCTTTGAGTCTCTATTCTGTTGAGACTGTCGCACGTACGCCTACTCACCTTGCGCTCCCTCCGACTTCTTTCACTTTAAACATACCTGGTTCACCGAAATTTGCTATGGTAATAGAGTACAAACCATGGGCAAACGCCTTGTGCCAAATACCTCAATGTTCTGTGTTGGGCATTGAGTGTATAGGACGGAAGGCAGGCAAAAAATGGCATTCTTTCAACATTTCATTCGTATGATTTCTTGTCTTAATATTCCGTGTGTGGAAAATTTTGGCACTTTTGACTAGAAAAACCGTTCCCAAATTTATCTAATCGAACGTACGGCCATGTCTCTGTAGAGAGGACAAACGTGAGAATTGGAAATTATGAAGTATATTTGCATGGGCATGTTATTTGGAGCGAATAGGTAAGTAACGAATGCAACTCGGGCGCCATTGAATGTGTGCGATTTTTAGTGCACTTCATTTGTGAGTAAGAGCGATTGATGCCGCCCTAGCAAGTTCGCAGTACATCATGCGTTTATTGCCCGCGCTGGCGGTGAAAATGCACTTTGCTTAATATCATGTATGTGGAGAAACATGCAATTCCGGTAAAGTTTCGTTTGTCATACAACTACTATGCGTGGGAAGCACCATGTGTGTCTGACAATGATGACATGAGTGAGGACAAATGCTGTTCTCTGCTATATTTCCGTGCAACCTTTGTTGATATTATTATACCTGACATTGGCAGATGACCGGGTTGGCCCGAACCGCGAATTCCTGTCGAATTCCAACACCCCGGTTGCCGTCGGTTTCTAAGCGGCAAACAAGCGCTGCCAGGAGTTCTCCGTTGTGCAGCGTTCTCTTTCGGGGTCACATGACCCCAGGATCATTTATATTCGAATTAACAGTGTCTAGATTTTTTCATCGGACTTGAATGTAATAAGATTAAAAGCCTTGCGCCCGCCCGCGTGCTGATATTATAGCGCTGATAGTAGTCTAAGTACAGCAGTCGCGATTAAAAGCACCAATAAAGTACCGCGCCGAAAGCAGGCGGGGGCAAGACGCGCCGGTTGTTACACGACCCGTTGATACAATTCGTGTGATGAATTTGTTAAAATGGCACCGGTGTTGTACAGTACGCCCGGTGCTGGTACGGGTAGTTTTTTTTTCCGCCCCCGGGACAGGACTGGCACCAGTGAAACCCTTGCAGCGTCTCTACGACGGCCGTTTAGGCTGCAATCCAGTTACGGAAAGCCCTGGGTAGGCGACGCTCCTACGGGTAGTGCCCGCCCGCGTGCTGATAGTAGTCCCAGTAGTACATTAGTCGCGATGTAGCGCCCATAAGTACCAATAAAATATCGCGCCGATGGCAGGGAGCAAGACGCGCCGTTTGTTACACGACCGGTTGATCCAATCGTGTGATGAATTTCAAAAAAGGCACCGGTGTTCTGCGCGCGGTCCTGGTAGTGCCCGCCCGCGTGCTGATAGTAGCCCCAGTACATTAGTCGCGATGTTTTTTTTTCGCGATGTAGCGCCCATAAGTACCAATAAAGTACCGCGCCGAAAGGGGGCAAGACGCGCCGGTTGTTACACGACCCGTTGATACAATCGTGTGATGAATTTGTTAAAATGGCACCGGTGTTCTGCGCGGGTATACTGTACTGAACTACTGAAAGCAACAGCAGCCAGCGACGACTGGCGAACTGCGCCCTTATTGTTCGACGTAAGCCGCCGCGTGCTGACATGCACGGCAACCTTGCGGAAGCCGAGCAGCACATCTAACAACCGATGTCGAGATATAAAAGTGGCGGCATCTTGCATGGCTCCCTCAGAAGTTTGCAATCCCACTCCGTCTACTGGTTCCGCAGCCCCCTCCCCCCCTACCCATTCTTTCGGGCACTGGCGTCGACTCCCCCAACTTCTGCTCAAGACAGCTACCAATATGTGCGTCAGCGTCTCCTCCGTCGAGTTTGTTTCGAACACTTTGCGATCAAGCTACCCTCGCGAATCAAGTTCACATCGTCGTGGCAACGCTTCTTCTCCGCTCAAGCGGGTCACTATGTCTGGGTTCGCCGCGCACATTCTGGTCTTGTTCGTGATGGCAACTCTTCCGACAGTCGACGGGCAGTCAGTCGAGCTGCCGGGCCTTCTCGAAGCCCATAACAGACATCGGGCGGCGCACTCCGCCAGTGCACTGGCATGGGACGCAGGACTCGAGCAAGACGCCTGGTCCTGGGCTGAATACCTTAGTGCTGGCTGTTCAATTTCCCACTCTGGCGACAGCGAGAACGGCGAGAACATCTACATGTGCAGCGCCAGCGAGCAGGGCTGCGGAAGTGGGATCAATTCCGAGGCGGCCATGGACGACCCGCTGGCCGGCTGGTATGAAAGCGAGAAAGGGTTAAGCCCTCTCGCGCCAAGTCACTTCACTCAAGTGCTCTGGCAGTCTTCCCAACGTGTCGGCTGCGGAGTTGCTCGCTGCGCACAAGGCGAGGCGTTCGTTTCTGAGATCGTCGTCTGCAAATACAACCCGCCGGGAAATGTCGCTGGCGAGTACGAGCAAAATGTCGCGCCAGCGGCAGACGGGGAGATGGGCAGGTAGAGACCTTCTATTTCGACCAAGCCGCCATCCCTGCAATAGAGGAATTGCCCAAAGGGGTCATCCGGAAGGCTTCTTGGGAGAGTGGACCGGTTGCAGGACAGTTGGCAGAAGTGTCAGCATGTGATCCGCATGGTATTCGTATCTGTATCTGGAAATTGTATTTATTGTGCATATTGCTGGCGAATTTGACGGCATTTAACGCGAGGCTTCCTGCAGGAATCTCTTGCCATTAACACCGTGTAAACAATAATTATGACAAAGTGGTGTACCCCTCCCACCTCCCCACTAACTGAGTGTTGCTGATGTGCTTGGAGCAAGTCGCCCCACGTGTGACCATTCTGTGAATGTCAACCTTCCATGTACATGATTTGACTTCATTGATGTATTATAAAACAGATAGCACAATTCTTTCGCTTGCGAAAGTGGGCTACTCGCCTGCATCTATAGCACATCTCTCATGCTAATTAAGCATCGGGGAAGCGTGTTGTGATTAAATGATATACACTTGTCACGCCGGCGTCCTACCCTGCGCACTGTGTGTTGGGTCCAAAATGTGACTCTGCTTGAGCTCAATACAATTGCTGCAGGAAGCCCCTGCTGGCAGTCGCGTAGAGTAGGCGCGCTTGTCAGCATGTGCACGGATGAATTGGTGTTGAGTTGGGATACATTGGTATAAAATGTGACTCTGCTTGAGCTCAATACAATTGCTGCAGGAAGCCCCTGCTGGCAGTCGCGTAGAGTAGGCGCGCTTGTCAGCATGTGCACGGATGAATTGGTGTTGAGTTGGGATACATTGGTATAAAATGTGACTCTGCTTGAGCTCAATACAATTGCTGCAGGAAGCCCCTGCTGGCAGTCGCGTAGAGTAGGCGCGCTTGTCAGCATGCGCACGGATGATTTGGTGTTGAGTTGGGATACATTGGTATAAAATGTGACTCTGCTTGAGCTCAATACAATTGCTGCAGGAAGCCCCTGCTGGCAGTCGCGTAGAGTAGGCGCGCTTGTCAGCATGTGCACGGATGAATTGGTGTTGAGTTGGGATACATTGGTATAAAATGTGACTCTGCTTGAGCTCAATACAATTGCTGCAGGAAGCCCCTGCTGGCAGTCGCGTAGAGTAGGCGCGCTTGTCAGCATGCGCACGGATGAATTGGTGTTGAGTTGGGATACACTGGTATACAGTGCAATACGCAGGGTAATAATGCAATATGCAACATGCCATGCAATATGCAAATGCCTCGTGTTCTGGGTTTGGCGTTAATGTAGCCCTGTGAGGATCTAGGCTAAACAAAGTTATGGACGATGGGATTCGGATCCCTAAATGCGACTGTGAATGTATACATTTGGAATCTCTAGAGTTACAAGCAGCACCTGTCCCCATAAAGCATGCGCATCGATGAGCGATCCCATTCTCTGGTGCTGCATCGCCACTGCTGGTGCAGGCGTTGGAGGAGCTGGCCAATACACTGAGGAGGAGGTACCGCAGACTCAGAGTTCCTCGCTGACCTGGTACTCGCATCGAGGGGCGGGTCTGGCAGCGCCTTGCAGAGGTATCCACCCATCCTGTGGAGGTACGGGGCTGGCATCCATGTCTGGCACTACATACAGGCCTGCGCCCGAGGGCCCGTCGACCCACCACTGTCGGCACCACAAGGATGCCGCATTTCAATTCAGTAAATCTGCGATAACAGCAAAATGACATGCCGGTGACTGTGGGTATGCCCTCCCCTTCACCCCAAGCACCCAACACACACACACACGCCCTTTTCGGCACTATACCTGATTGTCACCGCGGTTGTAGTATATATAGCTTTCATTTTCGCTCTCCCACCACCAGCGCGCTGTATCACCCAGCGGGCGCTCGCTCAGTTGATCCCACATCTTCGCGGTCGGCCTGGACAATCGAACGCCCTTCAGTGAACACGCATTGGGGCTCCCCCACAGGCCACCGCTGCCCCCCGGAACTGGACCACTGCTTGCATGATAGATGCCATGTGCAAGCTATACCACTCACCAGCCCATCTCTACACACGTCCTTTTCGAAACCTGCCGGAATTGTCTGCGGGCTCCTGGGCCGGAACAGCTGGTTCACGGCTGCCTCTCCCGCGCCAACGACGCGAATTGCTTTCGGCAGCCCCGCGGCGCTCGCCATTATCGCGCGCATGAACGATGCGCTCAGCACTGTGAGGAGCAGCAGGGCCCCAGGTGCGGCGCTGTTGGGACGTCTCCAGGCTGGAGTGCGCTTCAGCGGCATTCGCGAGTCGAGTCTGATAGTTTCCCCGAGGGGTGACGACGGTGTGCGCGAGGTTGTTGAGTTGGCGATGATCTAGTCGCTAGCTACTGCCGCTGTTATTCGCGCTACTACGTGGCCGCTCTGACGAAGATCACAAATGCATTAATGCAGGCGGTATGACAAGCAAAAATCACCGCTTGCTATCGTCGAGCTATTAAACAGGCGAGTCGAGCACAGCGGTTGATGCGCGCCGGGATCTGTTCAAACAAATCCTAATTGTCCGAACGGTAGTGGCGTACCAGTCTGATGGTTTTGCATCTTGAATCGTCGTGGCGATATTAATTAGAAAGTTAGCGTGCCAGCGTCAGCCTGTCGCATGTACGAGGACCGAGGTGGCGGCGGGGGGCGCCACTTCCCGGGAGTGCCTGCGCCCGTCGGATCGCATATCAAAAGCTCAAACTGGCTGCAAGTCAGTCCCTACCCGACTCTCCATACAGCTGCCAGAAGCCAACCATAACCCTCTCGCACCGTATCACAAGAAATTTTTAAGACCCTTTTTGCCCAAACTTCATCGCAATGGCGGCCCAACCGGCGGCAGCGCCCGAGATCGGGCCTCTGATGGAGGGCAACGTTATCAACGACGCGAATTGCTTTCGGCAGCCCCGCGGCGCTCGCCATCATCATCGCGCGCATGAACGATGCGCTCAGCACTGTGAGGAGCAGCAGGGCCCCAGGTGCGGCGCTGGTGGGACGTCTCCAGGCTGGAGTCGAGTCTGATAGTTTCCCCGAGGGGTGACGACGGTGTGCGCGAGGTTGTTGAGTTGGCGATGATCTAGTCGCTAGCTACTGCCGCTGTTATTCGCGCTACTACGTGGCCGCTCTGACGAAGATCACGAAAATCACCGCCTGGTATCGTCGAGCTATTAAACAGGCGAGTCGAGCACAGCGGTTGATGCGCGCCGGGATCTGTTCAAACAAATCCTAATTGTCCGAACGGTAGTGGCGTACCAGTTTGATGCCTTCGCATCCTGAATCGTCGTGGCGATTAATTAGAAAGTTAGCGTGCCAGCGTCAGCCTGTCGCATGTACGAGGACCGAGGTGGCGGCGGGGGGCGCCCCTTCCCCGGAGTGCCTGCGCCCGTCGGATCGCCTATCAAAAAGTTCAAACTGGCAGCAACTCAGACCCTACCCGACTCTCCATAAGCTGCCAGAAGCCAACCATAACCCTCTCGCACCGTATCACAAGAAATCTGAAGACCCCTTTTGCCCAAACTTCATCGCAATGGCGGCCCAACCGGCGGCAGCGCCCGAGATCGGGCCTTTGATGGAGGGCAACGTTATCAGCGGCAAGAACGTCGCCGCCACCGTGCGCTCGGAGGTGAAGGCGGAGGTCGCCGCGCTGAAGGAGACCTACGGCAAGGTGGGCTGCCGCTCCGTCTTCTTGTTTATATAGTACTACTGTGCCGCAGGTGCGGCAGCAGCAGCTGCCGTTGGAGGCGCATCGCCGGAAACTGTGATTGGCCGCCGGCGACGATCTGTTTGCATTCCCGGCCGTGCATCAACTTGATCGGGCCAGCTAGGGGCAACTGACGTGGCTCGGTGCGGTGCTTACGTGTGTTGCAGGTGCCAGGACTGGCGGTCGTGATCGTCGGCGAGCGAAAAGACTCGCAGACGTACGTGCGCATGAAGAAAAAGGCGTGCGAGGAGGTCGGCATCGTGTCGTTCGGCGCCGACCTGCCCGGGGACATCACGCAGGCAGAGCTGCTCAAGGTGGTGGAGAAGTTCAACAAGGACCCCGCTGTCCACGGCATCCTGGTGCAGCTGCCTGTGAGTGCTCTGCCCCACTCTGCTGTCTCGAGTTGCAGTCTTGGATCGCTTGCTTCTTTCTCTCATTGCGAGGATGCCCTGCAGAGCCTGGTGCAGTGGGCTCATGCACATGGGCACTTGTCTCCCCATCGCAGCTGCCAAAGCATATTGACGAGGAGACTATCTTGGCGGCAGTCAGCCTGGAGAAGGACGTGGACGGCTTCCACCCGCTCAACATCGGCAAGCTGTGCATGAAGGGGCGCACTCCGCTGTTTGTGCCCTGCACGCCTGCGGGCTGCATGGTGCTGCTGGAGCGCTGCGGCATCCCTATTAAGGGCAAGCGGGCCGTGGTGGTCGGGCGCTCCAACATCGTGGGCCTCCCAGCCGCCATGCTGCTCAACGAGCGCGACGCTACCGTCACCATTGCACACTCGCGCACGCCGGTGAGGCAGACACACCCATGCCACAGGGTGGACCCGGTGCTGTGGCCACCAACAGCCCGCTGGAGGATGGTCAGTATAGTAGCATGGGAATGTACCAGGCTGGCCCGAGGGCTACAGCACATATAGGCTAGAATGACAGGCGCCTGAGGCTGCTCGTTGCTGATGGGCAGAACATGGCGGAGGTGGTGAAGGAAGCGGACATCATCATCGCCGCAGCAGGCCAGGCCCAGATGATCAAGAAGGAGTGGGTCAAGCCGGGCGCCGCCATCATTGATGTCGGCACCAACCCCATTGATGACCCCAGCAAGAAGGCCGGCTACCGCCTCGTGGGCGACGCTGACTTTGACGACTGCAAAGAGGTGGCGGGCGCCATCACGCCGGTACGCTGTCCCCCCCCCCCCCCCCCTCCCCCTCACCTCCCACATCCACACATCCACACCCCGGCAAATGCCTGCTCGGTGCGGCATGGGGACTCATGCGGCAACATGTTTGCAGGTGCCTGGTGGCGTTGGGCCAATGACCATCGCGATGCTCCTGCACAACACACTCCAGAGTGGCACCCGCCACATCAAGGACACGGGGTGAATCCCCCCCCCCCCCCCCCCCCCCCGCCTACACACAAATGAAATGCGTGTATCTGCACACACTTATGTATCGTCTACATATGCTCATACACCAAGGTGGTTAGGAGCGAGTGCTTGGACCAGCCGTAGCTCATTGGAATGGGCTGTGTGATGCATTTGAACCCTGGCAGGGCTGGCAGCAGCCGGAGCAGCCCCTCCTCTTCTGGCCAGGACAATGGGATGATGTACACGGTCGCAGCGGGCGGGGTGGTCGCCGGCATGGCGCTGCTCAAGGCCTGCCGCGTGGCAACGACGCTGCTCCGCAAGCAGTGAGCCCTGTGCCCCCCCCCCCCCCCCCCCCCCCCCCACCCTCCTTCCCGGCACGACTCCCCTCCCCCTCCCTGGCCGGGCTGCTTTGCGGCAGGAAGCGCCTGCGTGAGCAAGCTTGACCGCTTGAGCTGCAGGGCGCCCGTTGTCATCAAGCCACGCGCAGCAAGGAGTACCGTGGGCTTGCGGTCAATAGTTGCGTGTAATGATGCACGAGCGCCCTTTTTGACAGTGGTTGCGCGAGATGTCGCCGCACTCCAATCCCGACGCCGGGCCCCAGCCTGCTATCTTGTGCCCTACATCCGCCATCTCCACCAGAGCCTGCCGGGCTTAGAGAGGGAGGGAGTGGTGCGGGGTGTGATGGGCGCTGACATGGGAGTCATGTGGAGGCCCATGCAGGCGCTGATGGCATGGCAGGCGGCCAAGAGCAGGAAATACTGACTGCGCTTCTTGCGCTGACCTAAGGCTGATAGCTACCAGAGGCATGCACCACCCCGGATGCTGCAGCGCTGTACCTGTTGCCCTTGGGGGTTTGAAATGAAAAGGGGGGGGGGGGGGCGGGGGGACTCTAAGTATTTACCTCACCGCAGCTCCTGAGAATTATGGGACAAATAATGGGTAGTAGAGGGGATGGCGATGTCGAGTTGGCCCGCGGCCGGTAGTCCATGCGCTCTCACAGGCGCGGCCGGTAGGTAGTACATGCGCCCAGACAATGTGATTACATGTGCTAGCTGCAAAATTCAAGACAATGATCAGCGAGTGTACTTATAAACGACGAAACCTGATTCACATTTCTGATACAATCGGAATGCATCGGGCGCCGCGTGCTGGCCTTCGGGGCTATACCAGAGTATGCCCTCATAAATGCCCACCGCAAATGATTAATTGAATGCTCAGTACCCTACCCGGAAGGAGTTGCAGTAGGGCAAAGAGCATCCAAGCGGCGCGGGCGGCACGGCTACCCCGTACCGGTACTCGTGTGAATTACAAATGCGTGCGAGAGACAAATCCTTAATCCCTCGCTAAAAGCAGAAAGGGTTTTATTGTCATTTTTTCCCAGCCCCCGGGACAGGACTGGCACCAGTGAAACCGTGCAGCGTCTCTACGACGGCCGTTTATTGTCATATATTTAATTACATGAGCTGGCAGCAGAAGGCGATTTTTTTATTGTCACACTAGGATATATAAACCATATACATGAGTACGGGATAGATCCGACATGTACTGGCGCAGTTAATATTATTCATCACCCGCCGCGCCGCGCGGCAGACTTTAAGTACTGATACGACAAAATAGCTTGATGCTAACGTTATGGTCCCGTTATAGTACCGTATTTCGAATGCATCCGTACGTGTTTCGCAATGATAATTGACTAGGCGGCAAAAGCGAAATTCATACGAGATCATACCAGCAGTAACCCCTGATAATACTACTGCGCTGCCAATTTCAAACTACCTGTACGCTCGGACCGGCAGCAGCAAAGATTACAAGCAGCGCAGCGCAGACAAGGGCCCGCTTTGAGACGAAATTCAAATTCGACCAGGGTGGATCCGACCGCGGCCACGGGCGAGCATCGCGCCCCACCGCGCGTCTTGCTTCCGGCGCCCCGCTGCGTCACTCCCTCTAGCTGCACCGAGCTGTCGCATCCGCCACGCCCGAAATCTCAGCCAGGCCACGTCTAGCGCGCGTCAGATCTAGCCGCCGCAGGCAACCAGGCGGAGTAAGAGCGTGCACGCGCGCCGGGCGCCCTCAGTCTCACCCCCCCGACAAGCAGGCGCGCCCTCGCCCTCGCGCCTTCCAGCTATGGCGGAGTCGGGTCGGATCAAGCCCATCAATAAGGCCAGCGTGCACCGCATATGCTCCGGCCAAGTGATCTTCGATCTGGCCACTGCGGTGAAGGAGCTGGTGGAGAACGCGCTGGACGCGGGCGCCACCAACATCGAGGTGCGCGCAGCGCCCCGCCCGCACTAGTTCTGTAGTTGCTTAGCACGTAAGGCAACCACCAAACAGTCCTGCCATGGGCGCAGCACGGCTGTCCACCC
The DNA here is from genome assembly GCA_006384855.1 of Tetraselmis striata. Lineage (NCBI taxonomy): Eukaryota > Viridiplantae > Chlorophyta > Chlorodendrophyceae > Chlorodendrales > Chlorodendraceae > Tetraselmis > Tetraselmis striata. Next base: position 26,116 of record VCJN01002016.1, read on the forward strand.
GCTGCCGGCCAGGCCAGGCCGGATCGCCTGACTCTGTCCTGGGGCTGCTGCGCCGCCAGGTCCGCCTGAAGGAGTACGGCGCTGAGCTCATCGAGGTGGCGGACAATGGGTGGGCCGCCCGCTTGCCCGCCCACACAAGATGGGGGGGGTGGGGACCAGGAAAGGAGGTGACGGCAGGCGTGCATGTTGGAGAGCTGACCGCTCTCGACCGGTCGGGGCTGCCGCAGGTCGGGCGTGGACCCCAGCAACTACCAGGCGCTCACGCTCAAGTACCACACCTCCAAGATCGCGGACTTCCAGGACCTCCAGGTATCCTACGCCCTACCTTCGCGTCAGATCAGTTAGCAGGCCATGAGTGTGGACAACCAAGCCCGAGAGCTGCAGCTGTGTGCGATGAGGCGACATTGGCCTGAGCGCCACCGGGGTGTCCACCCCCCCCCCCCCCCCCTCTCGCTGCCGTCCACAGGAGCTCAGTAGCTTCGGCTTCCGTGGGGAGGCGCTCAGCTCCCTGTGCGCGCTGGGCAAGCTGAGCGTGACGACGCGCACCGCAGAGCAGGAGGTTGGCTGCCGGCTGGAGTACGACCACGAGGCGCGCCCCCGGCCGGAAACATGGGAGGATGAGGCGCACTGGTTGTGAGGGGCAAGGGCGGGAGGGGGGGGGGGGGGGGGGTGTCAGTCCTCGGTGGCGGGCTGACAGCGAGGCGGCTGTGGGGGCGCGGGGGTTGCAGGGGCACCTGGCGGCACAGAGCGCAGTGGCGCGCGCGGTGGGGACGACCGTGGCGGTGAAGGACGTCTTCAAGACGCTGCCTGTGCGCTACAAGGTGCGGCGCAACACTACGACGCACGGGGACGCACGCGGGCACACATCTGTCATTTAATTGTGTATACATGTACATACGAACGTGTGCACACATAAACAGCAACAGTAGCACAGTTCAATATATACATACATATAATACGCATGTAGGTATATATACACTTAGTTATAACGATATATTAGCATATAACTATAACCATAATATAATAATACATACATATGCATACACATATACATACGCATATACATATACATTCTTATATTGTATTGTGTTTTTACCATACCCATAAAACCCTAACACTCATTATATTGAGGTTGTAAATCGCATGCCATCTGTCGCAATGCCGGGCACTATCATCATATAGTGCATTTGGCCAACGGGGCACTGCGGGGAAGCTAGTCCCACTCGTGCCTCGCAGCGGCGCACGCAGAGGTGACGCCGCCCCGCACGCTGCGCCGCGCCCCCGCGCAGGAGTTCCAGCGCAACGTGAAGCGCGAGTTTGCGCGGCTGTCGACGGTGCTGCAGGCGTACGGGGTCATCGCCACCCAGTGCCGGATCATCGCCACCAACCAGGCGCGGCACCCCCCCCCACCCCCCGAAACCCGCCAGCCGCCTCCACTGCCGCCTAACCGCAATCACGGCGCAGATCCCGGGGTCGGCACAGGGGCTCGCGTGCATTGCTCCTCATCGCGCTGGTCACACCCGACAGCCGGCGTACACACGATCACGCCACACCAAGACCGCGCCCTCCCGCTCGCTGTCGCCCTCCCTCTAGCTGTTCCTTCGTGCCAAAGCGGTGCTGCAGTCAGGATGCCCCCGGGCAAAGGGACCGGAACAGGGACGCGATCTGCAGCAGAGGGCCGGGGCGGATGGGGGGCGCTGCTGGTGCCTGGGCAGGTCGGCGCGCCGCTGATGCGATGCGGTGCTGCCCGCCGGCGCGCACCCGGGCAGGTGGGCAAGGGCAAGCGCACCACGCTCGTCAACACCATGGGCACCGGCAGCCTGCGCGGCAACGTCGTCGCCATCCTGGGCGCCAAGGTGGCGGGCGCGCTGGAGCCGCTCGAGGTCGACGTCAGCGAGCCGGTGGCCTGCAAGATCAGCGGGTGCGCCCGCGCGATGACACCGACGGCAACAGTATCCATAACGTAACAGTATCCACTTGTCTGAAACAAGCGCAGGTATAGTCGCTATAAGCGCGTAGGCGGCGATCTTTTTCCTCCGGCGGTGACGACGAGCTGTAGTGTTTTGCCACCCTTCTAGTGCATTCTGTGTCACCAGTACAGCACGTAAACCTTAGCGCTGTCGAGAACGGTTCGATTTCATTCTATTCAATTCTATTCAATTCTAATCCAATATATTCCATTCCATTCTATTCAATTCCACTTTGTTTTATTCCATTCCATTCTATGCCATTCCATTCCCTTCAATTGTATTGTATTCCATCCATTCCATTCCATTCCATTGTATTATATTCTATTCCGTTGTATTCTATCCATTCCATTCAATTCTATCCATTCCATTGTATTCCATTCCATTCCATTGTATTCTATTCCATTCCATTATATTCTATTCCATTCCATTTCATTCCATTCTGTTTTATTCTATTCTATTCCATTCTTTTTATAATTGCCAGACTTCCGTTATGGTAAACTGTTTAGTTGGTAGATGTACTGGTTTGTTGATGAGAACAGTGTGAATATGAATCTGCCTGCCAAAGGCGCGACAAGACGAAACTACAGCGGACCTATAGCGACTGTACTCTGAAGTCCCACGCACGCCCAATTCGGGGCTTCTTCCACGGGTGTTCTAGACGCGCCAATGTGCTTAATCAAGGGAAGGAAGCGCGGATGGTATAGCGGAATGATAGCTTTCGAGGGATGACCTTGCTGATGCTTATCGTGGACATGAGGCGTGCTCTACCCGTATCTACTGCTCTTGCCGTTTTCGATGGCAGCATGACCACCATGAGCGCGGTATATACTCGCGATTTGCCCAATCATGCTCGTGCGGTGGATAGGCTTCGTTGTCTGTCCGGCTGGTCGAGCAGTGGCCTCTTAGGTGAGAAGTCCTGGGTTCTAATCCTGGTTCTCACACTGAGGGGCAATATCGTCCGGGTCGTGTCCCGGGTTTACCCGGTTGATGCATTAGCCCTATGGGGTTCTGGGGAGGCAATACTTTCACGGCTATGCCAGACCTACGACTGCAGTTGGCGAAAGGGGTAGAGTGCTGGGGCGGCTTTGGCCTATGACCCGGAGCAAACGTTACTTTTACTTTAATGCTCTTGCGGGCACTGCTTTTATGACGTTGATAGTATACCTGGTGGCAGAGCACAGGCGGATAATAGATACATTCGCACCGAGTAAGCGACCGCTGCAGCGGCTCGGGCATCGGGACCGAGGGGCGGAAGTGGGGGGGGGGGGAGGGGGGGGGGAGCGCCCTATTGACCAGGCAGGGAGCGGCGACGCGAGCGGCTCCCTGTCTTGGAAGCGACGAGTGCAAGTCTCGTGATGGGTGGCGGGGAGTCGAGAGCAAGAGGGCGGCGCTTGGCCTCTACTTGTCCCATCTCTCCAGGTACCGTGTCGGCCGAGTCATCAGGTTGCGGGTCGAGGCATTCTAAACGTCCTCAACCCCCCTCCCAACCCCCCCCCCCCCCCCCGCGTTTGCTGCCCGCAGCTTTGTGTCGCGCGCGCGGGTGGGCTGCGGCCGCCCCTCCGCCGACCAGCAGTTCTTCTTCATGAACGGCCGCCCCGTGGACCTGCCGCGCGTGGGCAAGGTGCTCAACGAGCTCTACAAGTCCCTCACCAGCGCCGCCATCCAGGTGACCCCCCCTCCCCTCCCCCAAGCTGCTCGCTAGTGCGGCGCACTCCGCGCAACCGCATGCGCATTTGGCGGTAACCTACGAAGCCGCCATTTGCTGTAAAAGGATGGAAATAATCGACCTTCGCAACTCGCGAAACGATGCTAGTTAGTGTGTTGTGGAACTTTGTGTTCTGGGGGGGGGGGGGGGGAGGGGGGAGGTTCGCATGATGTTGCCCCCCCCCTCCCCCCCCCCCTCCCCCCTCCCCCCCCCCCCCCCCATCCACCTTGATTCATTATGTGTACGCGCGGGTGCCGGCTCGGCTATGGGAAGCCCTGAGAATGCACGCCTCAAATGGGGCTTGCATGCACCCAAATAGATCATCCGCGATGATTCCGCTATGTTTCACCTTTTGCCAGGGCGCGTTGTTAGTCGCAGTGTTTCCATTACCGCGCCGGCGCCCATGATGTAAAATGACTGACAATGCATTTGAAATATTTCTATTTCCCTTTCCCTTTCTGTTGTGTCTGTGTGTGTCGGGTTGGGGGGGGGGGGGGGGAGGGGGGTCGCATGATGTTGCCCCCACAACCAACCCACTGCCACCCTCCTCTCCTCCCTCCACCGCCGCCACCAAATGCTCGGCGCTCATCCCTCTGCGCCCGTCACGCAGACCAAGCCCATCGCGGTGCTCGACTTCCAGCTGCCGTCCGACCAGTTTGACGTCAACGTCACGCCAGACAAGCGCAAGGTGCGCGGCGACACGGGACACCTGGCAGTAACAGGGGTTTAACCCTCCTTTTGCAGGGCTCAGCAGCAGAGGGGGGAAGGGGGGGGGGGGGGGGGTAAATGGGAAGAGGGGAGAGAGGTTGGGGTTAAGGGGGGGGGGGGGGGGGGGAGAAAGAGGGAGGGGGGTTGTTTTCTGTGCGGGAGCGCGCTGACCCGGGCGTGCCGTTGCGGCAGGTGTTCCTGCAAGGCGAGGACGCCATCGTGCAGCACCTCACGGACGGGCTGTCCCGCCTGTGGGAGCCTTCGCGCAGCACGTACGAGGTAACAGCCGCCCGGCCGGCGACGACGACGCAGGCGCACGCACAGACAACCGATACAGTCAGGAGGACACACGCACACACACACGCGCGCGCACACACACACACATGTACATATGGCGTGCGGATGTTCATGTGGATACGGCAGCAGTTGTGAATGGGGTAATACCGTACGCCAACCGGTGCCGGCGCTTCCGACAAGGACAGCATTCCCGCAAGCCTCAACTTGGTCACGGGTTCCTACACGGTTATAGAAACACGGCAAACGAGAGCCCGCCCTGCCGGCCAGAGGTAAAACGCAGATGAGATTGTAGCGAATGTTCTCAATGGTTGCACGCGCGGCCCGGCATGAGGCTTTCCGCAGGGGTTCCTTTTGGTGCGCCGGCTCACTACTCATAATCGGGCCGCTATTCCGCGCGTTGGCTGTGGTTGCGTCTCCGTTTGACCGCTGGGCTGGCCGCTCATTTACAGTGTTATTATTCTCGCGTCCGCACCCCTATATCCATTGATGGCAGTTGCAGATGCATGCGCTGGCTACTGCACGTGGATGTAATGCCCATGTGTGTGTGTGTGTGTCTGTGTCTGTTTCTGTTTTACATATTCGCGGTGAACGGGTGGCGTCTTCTGGTGCCGGTGAACTTTCAAAATCTTTTATCATAAACCCTCCCATTGAGCTTGCATGCAGCTTCTAAGAGCATTCGTATGGTTCCGCCATAGTTGCGTTGACACTTGACCGCGGGCCGCTGGGGCGCCCGCTTATTCGCAGGATGCTTGCCACCGCGTCCGCACCCGTATATCCATCGATGGCAGTTGCAGATGCATGCGCCGGTGACTTTAACTGTGTGACTGAAGCGCGTGTTTCGCATGTGTCTCTGAAACTGAATGTGTATTTAAGCGTGCCGACGCCCCTAACGCCATTTTCATCACATGCCTCGAATTTGGCCTTGCATGTATCCTGTTGGAGCACTCGCTTTGGTTCCGGTAGCCGCCCCCATTCACGAGACAAAGCCTATTGGGATGCCCCCAGTGAACGCGCCAACTCCTGAAAGTTCGGCCGAGCCCCCCATCCCGTGCCTGCGCATGACGGGGCCTCCTCTTCAGGTCACGAGCTGCCTGTCGAATCGACGCAGTCGCGGCCTCCTGTCAGCAGCTGCCGACGTTGCCATCCCAGCTGACATAGCTACTGCCAAACAATCCGTGATTCAGAAACGCTCTGTTGTCGTGAAGTTTTACGGGCGCCGCCCCGGCACTGGCGGTAAAGCCAGTGCCATTCGTTTTTTTGTCACCATGTGACATCCGGCCGGCAGGGCGGCCTCTTGTTTGCAGTGCTTTTATAAGCGCGCTGGCACCCGTGGCCAGCGTGAGGCTTGTATTAATGTTGTCATGGCCGGAGCGCCCGCACCGGCCGGCAGACGGTATGACCATACTCACCCGCTTCCGTATTCGTATTCGAGGCTTATGGGAAGGATTCTTACAAGTGTGTCGGCACCCGTAGACGCCACCAATTTGCCGCGCACATGTAACACACACAGAAACACACACACACACACACACACACACACACACACACACACACACACACACACACGCGCGCTCGCGCGCGCGCATTACACCCACGCGCAGTCACCAGCGCATGCATCGCTAACTACCATCAATGGATATACGGGTGCGGGCGCGGTAATGAGAACATTGCGGCTGCTCGTTTGCAGTGTTCCCATTGCCGCTTTGGCAGCCGTGCGTGTGCCACATGCGTTTGCATGTTGCGTATCTTGAGTGCCCCCCCACCCTGACGGTCACCCGCTGGCGCTGCCCGTCCCTTCCCTGCCCCCTTATCAGCTTTCGGAGGCGGCACCCGGCGGCGCTGGGCAGGCGGCCCGCGTGCAGGGCTCCCTGGCCAGCTTCATGATGGGCAGCCAGCGCGCGCCGGCAGCAGCGGCGGCGGCATCGGCGGCGGTGGTCGAGGCGGTGGCGGTCGCGGTGGCGGCCGAGGCCGAGGTGGAGGCGGAGGCGGCAGCCGCGCCCCCTGTACCTGCCGCTGCAGGCGCGAGGCCGCTTGTCGACGGGGCTCCGGAGTCCGGCGCGAGCGCGGAGCGCAGCGCCGCGGAGCGCGTGGCGGTGGAGGCGGGTGAGGCGGGTGATGTGGCGACCGCGGCGGAGGGAGGGGAGGCAGCGGCCGATGAGGAGGCGGAGGCTGAGGCCGGCGACGACCGGGAGGCTGGGGAGGCTGGGCGGAAGGGGGCGGATGCGGAGGTGGAGGCGGAGGAGGACGGCGGCAGCGACTCGCCGGCGCCGCTCAGGTGCGATGCGAGGCCATGGTGCTGCTCCAACAACGTTTGGGGGGGGGGGGGGGCAGGGGGGGGGGGGCTTGTTCCCTGGGGTCACGGGCGTGTCGCTGCGGTGCTGATATGTGCGCCTTGGCGCAGCGCGTGGTGGCAGCCCCTGGCACAGTCGATGCTCACCCCTGCTACTAGGGTCTAGGGCTTCAATCCAGAACAAGGTTTGTGGTGTGCCTGATATGATGTCGGCGCGCTTCACGGTTTTAGGGTTTACCGCGATGCTTCAGGGTAAGTCAGGGCTACTGCTGAATGTTCGACAGGGTTTGGGGATTGCAATCCAAGGAGGGCAATGAAGCACACGCGACTTTCTTAGAGTTTCTCCGACATTCACAAGGTACATGCCTTGTCCGCTCGGTCGAGCAGCGGTCTCTGGTACAGTTCTCGGGTTCGATTCTCGGGTTCTCACACTGACGGCACTCTCGACCGGGCCGAGTCCCATGTTAACCTGGTTGGTGCACAAGCCCTTCGGGGTTCGAATGAGGCAATGGTCTGTGGGCTACGCCAGACGACCTACGACTGCAGTTGGCGCAAGAGGTCAAGTGCTAGGGCTGCTTCGGCCGATGGCCCGGGGCGAACGTTGCTTTTCTTTTTTCCCCTGAGATTCCGTGTTTTATGGCCCACCGTCGATGACAAACTAACCGGTCTATTAGTTAGGACAGACGTGGAATGTTATACACTAGAATATCATCAGTCAGTATTGATATTGTGCAATTGGGATAGAAAAGAATAGAATAAGAAATTTGTTGATATTTGGCTTTTGTTGAAAGGAAACTGACAGGTATCTCTTTGTGGTGTTGCCATTCGAATTCGATCCGTACACTGCTTTGGTGGGTATTGCCCATTTACTCTGGGAAAGTTCACGTGCATTGTGTTCAATAGAAAGGAATACAGGAAAGGGGGCCGATGCGCGGCGATGAGATTACGTACACAATTACGACGTACGCGTTACTTGTTAGGAGGGGGCCAACGAGCGTATTTATTGTCTTGGTAGTAGTACTCGAATATCAAGAAATGTTGCGAATCGTCACGCGATGTGCCCTCCAGCAATAACAAGAGAATAAAAATTAGATGAGCTAGCAGCAGAAGGCGATATCATGAAATCACGAAAATCATAACAAGAGAATACACTGCGACGGTGCAGGTGATAGGATAACAATGTAATACATAGAAAAACGCTAGAAGGGTGGCAACCCGCGGCCAGGCACCGCCGTTTAGAATTTCTGCTGCCGCCTACGCGCCAGTTTCTGGATAGCCCGTGTGCAACGGCGGACTGACTGCCGTTTGGAGTTTAAGCACAGACTCCTCGCCCTGCGCTCACTCACTGCCACTCCCTTTTCCCCAGTCTCCCGTGCCACCCCGCTGCCACCCCGCTGCCGCCCCGCTGGCCTGCTGCTCCGATAGAGACGTGTGGGTGTGGGTCGCACCCGCAGGAAGCGGCCGCTCGCGGAGCTGCTCTACCGCGGCAACGCTGCCCCGCCGGCCGGCGCGCCCGCCCGCGTGGAGGCCGCCAAGCGGGTGCGCGTGGCGGCGCAGCCGGCGCTGCGCGACTCGGAGGTGGTGGTGGCGGCGGCGGACGGGGGCGCGCCGCACGCCGAGGTGGCGCGAGGGGCGGCGGAGAGTGAGGATGGCGAGGAGGAGGAGAATGGTGTGGAGGAGGACGGAGAGGAGATGGTGGTAGAGGAGGCGGAGGCGGAGGCGGAGGCGGAGGCGGAGGCGGAGGCGGAGGCGGAGGCGGAGGCGGAGGCGGAGGCGGAGGCGGAGGCGGAGGCAGATGCGGAGGAGGAGGAGGAGGAGGAGGCGGCGGCTGGTCTGGGTGCGCGAGACTGCCCCGGATGTCTCCTCTGTAGACAGCCAGTGCTTGGGGTGGGGGGGGGGGGGGGCAACATTGTCGGCCCATCCCATCCTTGAGGATGAACGCGGCAAAGTGGCGGGGCGAGGGTCGTTCAGGAAGAAAGGGCCTGATGATTGCTGTTTGGGGGAGAGGGGGGGGGTCGTATGAGGGCTTTGGTGTTTCGTGGTCTGGTTCTCTCATATCCATGTATAGCTATAGGAGCGGGGGTCGGCACACACGGACGAGCCCATGACATAGAGCCTGCGCTGCCGGCGAGAGGTACATTGTAGACTGAGCTATAGCGGAGCCATAGCCGATTTTGGTTTGGGTTATACGCACGCCCAATTTCAGTCCTATGATGAGCGCGCTTGTAGGCGCGTCGGGACCCGGACATGAACAACCACTCGAGCTGCGCTTTGACCGCAGCTGACCGCTGTCTGATCGGGTAGATTCTTCCCCGCGGGGCTCTGAACGCCGGGCCCGCAGGGTGATCCAAGGCATATTTCTTGGTTCATGAGCTGTAGCTACTAGCAGGAGGTTGCGGTAGGGTTTTAGTTTACGGTAGGGCAAGCATGTGGGGTCGATAGTCTGCACGACAGGGCTTGGCATGCGGAGGCGGGTTTGAAGCAATCTTCCGTTTGAAGCAATCCACCGTGTTCGGGTCGTACCTGATCACGTGCTGGTCAGGAAACCCTAAACCCTAAAACGCAAGAGCCTAAACCCTAACACCGAAATTTGGAAACCCTAAACTCTAAAATCCGATTCACGATCATGTGATGTGGCGCCGCCGTAGGATGCTCTATTTGAAATTTGAAACCTGTTACAACTTTATTCCCGGGCGAACCAGGCCGGCGGTCGTACGGCCCGGCTGTATGACGAGCATGGGGTCGGCCGTAGCGCGCAGCGTGCAGCCCTCGGAAGGCCAGGGGACCCTCCACTGACTCAGGCGATGCCCGTGACCTGGCTCTCTGATCGATGCAATGCGCCGCGCCGCTCGCCCACTGTTGTCTGCTGTGGACGGCAGCGCCGCTGCAGGGCGGCGCGGAGGGCGGGTGGGGCGCGCTGGGGCCCGAGAGGCCCTGGGCGGTGGGCGACAACGGAGACATCACGCTGCCCTGCAACGTCGAGGTGCCCCCCCCCCCCCTCCCCCCTTCCCTTCTCACCACAAGCGCCTCGTCCCCGGCCTCCAAGCAGCGCACCCGCCAATGCGCCCTTAATACGGGATTAAAGTATCTTATAGGATCCCCCGCCGTACCTACGGATGCCAACTCATCTATAACAACCTGTGTTATAAACCTCAAATTGGGCTCGCATAAACCATAGGAGCATTCATTACAATAGTTCCGTTATAGTTTCGTCAACTTGCAGGCAGGGCGGGTTATTAGCCACAGTGTTCTAAGTGTCGCGGCGGCACCCGTATACAACACTGTACGGCAAAGCTATGTTTCTCAAGCCTGACAGTAACAGACCTTCTGTTGGGTTGGGGCTGTGACATCCTAATGTAGCAGCACAGGACTACACTCGCTGCGGACAACGTGTTCCTCACTGGATAACTGCCGCACATGTGCGTAATGTTATGATTGAGAACGACGGGGCGGCGGGTGGTTTCGGAGCCGTTCCAAGGTACCTTCCAAGCTATGTCGTGAATGGTTTCGCATATATTGGGTATTACAGTCGCAGCGTGGTGTAGGAATACGACGGCCTATCTCGGATAATTGTAGAAGATGCTGCATGGGTGCCGACGCACATAGAAGAGCGAATAATATAATGCTCGAATTGGGCTTGCATGCAACCTATAAGAACATTCGCCACACTGCATGCAAATATGAACGGCTCGCGGACAGATAACGTTTTCGACCCCCCCCCCCCCCCCCCCGACGCAGAGAGGAAATAATATTCCAATGGAGAAATAATTGAGAAAACAGCATGAATGTATAACGAATATTCCGACACAAAGGTGCAAAACGATTCCTTTTTTGGCCCCGCAAACCGTATGTAATTCTACGGTAGATCCGCTTTAGTTTCATCTACGTTCGACCCGTTGTATGTGGCAAAGAAGGGCATATAATGCTTTATGGCGATGAATCCCAACCATATCGACTTGATAATTTTGTTTGAGAAGGGGTAGCCTGATTTCATGCGGTTGGGGGGGGGGGGGGGGGGGTGACGGGGGTGGGGGGGTGACGGGGGGGGGGGGGGGGGCGCTGGGCTGACCGCTGCTGCATGGCCATGCACACCGCCGCAGGACATCGGGCGCCAACTGCAAGCGGCATGTGCCGCCTCGGGCGCCGCCGCCGCCGCCGGGTGCACTGCCGGCAACTTTGCTGCCAGCTCCCTGCAGGTGCGGCCTCGCCGGGTAGTGCAGGGCGTCAGGTCTATGATGCCTATGTTTGTTGCGTTGCCCTCTCAACTCCGACTTCGCTGTGGCGATGGCTCAGAAGCCAGCTCATTTCCCCCTCGCAGCCAAACATGGGCATCCTTGAAAGTGTGAGAGTCAGTACCTTGAAAGCTTCATCACGAAGCAATATTTCCCCGTCATCAACTGCGTTTTTGTATCTGTATTCCAGTTATTTCTTTCACTTTTTCGGAAGTTAGTTCACATAATTATTACCATTCATGATGATTTCTCTTTTCATACCTGCTACTTGGCTATTTCTAGTGTTTCTTCCCTTTCAATGTGCAAAACAACGAGTTGAAACGAGGCTGGACTCCTTGGAGCTTGAGTCCATTGCTGATATTCTGTCTACCCCCCGTTCCTTTGTACCCCAAACCCGTTGTATCTCAAGCGTTGAATAGGGTTAAGGGGGGGGCCCGGGGGGGGGGGGGGGGGGGGGGGCAATAGTATGGCAGTTCCGACTACAGGTGCCAGTAGTCCTCGTACCAGGCGTGCCTGCACTCTTCTACTGCCCGTAAAAGGTCCGGTCGCCTCGGAACATTGGCCAAAGCCGCCCCAGCTCTTGACCTCTTGCGCCAACTTTACTCATAAGCCTGGCACTTCAGTTAGACCATCGCCTCCTTCGAACCCTGGAAGGCAAATGCATCAGCCACGTAAACCCGGGACACACCCGGCCGGGATCGAACCGGGGACCTCTCGCGCAAGAGACCACCGCTCTACCGAGCAGAAAGACAACAAGGCATGTGTTGTACTGCTCGTAGTTGAACGCCTACTACATGTACCCCCTAGCGACTACAGCATGTACCAAAGATATTTTATGATGGTCTGTGGTCGCTAGCTGTGATCGCTGTGTAGTATGCGAGTAGTCATGCACTGTACCATCGCCCCCAAGGCAGGGGATGATGCACAGGAGGTTGATGATGATAGTGATGGTCAGCCCCGACTCTTCCCCGTGTATAAAGCAAAGCCATCACATGATGATGGGCATGCAGCCATGTGGTCGTCGCGACCAACCGTGACCTTCACCACTCGTAGATGATCCTCATGTTATCCCTTATTACAAATGGTTACACGGAGGGAGAAGATGCTCACGCGTCACCCGCCCAGGGGCCGTACAATGTAGGGCGACAGATGCCACACCTGGCAGGGAGCAAGCGAAGGTACTCTGAAGGATAGACACCAAGGAGGAACAAGACAAAATAAGAGAGCGATTGTTCGCCAACTTTCAAATTTTGCCCGGGGCCACCGTATCGCCACGCCTCATTTTTTTGCCCCAAAACATGGCAGTAACTGGCAGAAAACCTTAAGCCGGCACCCTCTAGGCGCTTATGCAGGCGGTATATGTACAAGTACTTGCGTTCGGGGCTAAACAAAAATAAACCGTCGCCAGACAAATACTTTCGGATAGACGACGTTCATGCGAGTGCACAAAGTACATTATGCGAGAACCGCACCGTACCGTGCTAACCCTCAGAGGCCAGTGCTGGAGTTGCACCAGCTAAAACTTCCATGGTACATCATGGCTCACATTACCCTTTTACAATGCTTGTATTAATCCTGAGGGCTACTTGTCGCGCTACCGTGCGACACGCTGACACCCGAGTACGGGCACCCTTTGATACTGCCGTATTCGTATTCGTCGGTAAATTGCGACGCTAGGTTTATTAACTGTTGCCACTGCGCGTCGTCACACTGGGACCCCATGTACCACACCGGATACACACTGGTACCCCGTGTGGTTCCAATAAACACACGGAAAAACAACGGATGCACGGCGGATCATGTAATGGGTATGCATTCCATACAACAGGCGTCAAAAGTGATGAAGCGGTGGGTCTTAATCCGTGCGCAGGCTCCACGCCACATGCCGCCAAAGCGATAGCTGCACTGTGGGATATATCCTGATCTTCCCTCGAGCTAGCCGACCCTAGTAGTCGCACGTCGCACAATGAATGCGATGGCGTATGGCG